>RWGZ01000610.1:221718-410823 GCA_009725065.1 Utricularia reniformis
CTAAGAAGGAAATTATCGCGAAATTGTGGTTCTGAAGGGAATTATCGCGGAAATTCTAAGAACCGGGTGTTTTCGTCGCGTTCCAACGCCGGATCGTAAGGGAGAAGGGATACGTAAGGTCTACGGTAATCACATAGTTAACAATAAGATAATAACGTCGGGAATTGAGTACTAAGACCTGTTACGAAATGCAGGGAAGCACGAAGGGACTATAACGGACGAAAGAAAACGGTAAGCGGAGTGAACACAATATAGTAAGGGAAGGTTCAAACTTAGGGAACGGGATTGTGTCATTAAAGAAGAAAGAAAAAAGACACGAATGAACGGTATAAATGTTAATAAGACTCGGGGTGAGGAAGGATGGACCGTCCGACCGAACCCGTCATCGTGCCTAGTACACGATTCGCCAAAGGAAGGGCATGTCTGATGAAGGGAACGATAAATTCCAAAGATGGAAAGATACGTACGAAAAGGGCAGAACGGATCCGGGTGGAAAAAGGGGTAGAGCCTAAGTACCCACCCGGGGAAGGGAAGCATATGGCCCGTCGAGTCATCCAACAGCTAACGGTTGGCTTGGGCGGGACATGTACCGAGCATGTTACTCTCGGCAACAGTAAAGTTAAAGTATGAGGGGAATGATAAGGGTCAAAGAAGAAGGAAATAAGAAAACGGTGAAAAGGAATGATTCACGTGTGTGTGTACGGTTTAATTTAGAAATGAAAAGATAATGTGTAGCGTGTATGAAGTTTCCTTTAATAAGTTGTGACCGCTTTACAGATTTTGTAGGTGACGCGGACGAGGTGTGAGAAGGGCATGGGAAGGAGGTCGTCGGTTGTCCGGTGATAGAGTCCGGTCTTTTGAGAACACTCTAAATTATGTTGTTAAACTTTAATGTTTTCGAACTATGTTTTAAGTTTACATTCGAACGTTTCGTTTTATTTAGCACGTTTTACCAAAACAGCTAGGCCCGAATTAGGGTCGTTACAATGATGTTGTGAATTCTGCATCTCAAGAGACAAGCTAGATTATTGATAGCGAAGTTACCATTCATATGACGTCCAGCAAGGAATGCTTCTCATCCTACATACCTGGAGATTTTAGTGTGGTTAAGATGAGAAATGAAAACCTCTCAAAAGTTGTTGGCAAATGAGATGTTTGTTTAGAGACAGAGAACGGTATCAGACTGGTATTGAAGGAGGTTCGACATGTTCCAGACCTGCGGCTAAAACTCATATATGTCGATAAACTCGATAATGAAGGTTTCTGCAATACCTTCTATGATGGCCGATGGAAACTCACCAAGGGTTCGTTGGTGATTGCTCGAGGCAATAAGTGTTCAAAACTGTATATGTTGAAGGCGAAGCTTTCCTCTAAACACATTAATATTGTTGAAGATGAAAGTACATTGGAAGTGTGGCACAAACACCTCGGAAATATGGGCCTAAAAGAAATGGGAAGTCTGCTTAAGAAGCAAATGATGGCTGGAATGAATCATGCAAATCTGAAGAGATGTTCTCACTGTCTCACCGGAAAACAAACGAGAGAAAATTTTCACAGTAGACTACCTTCAAGAAAGGATGACATATTGGAGTTGATACATGTAGACGTATGTGGGCCGATGCTGAAATCACTTGGAGGTGCCAAAGTATTTCGTGAGCTTCATCGATGATCATTCTCAGAAGAACTGGATCTATATGTTGAAGACGAATGATCAAGTCTCTATTGTTTTCAAGCAGTTTGTGAAGTTCGTTGAAAGACAAACTAGAAAGATGGTAAAGTGCATCCGAACTAACAATGTCGGAGAGTATATTGAAACATTTGATATTTACTGCAAAGATAATGGTATTCGATACAAGAAGACACCACCAAAGACACCGTAACTAAATGAATTGATAGAGAGATTCAACAGGACTTTGGAGGAGATAATACGATGTCTACTATTTAAAGCAAAGTTGACTGAAGAATTCTGGGGAGAGGCTATTCTGACAGCAGTCTATCCATTGAATCTCTCGTCATGTGTTCCTTTTAGATATGAAACTCAGGAGAATGTGTGGTCAAAGAAAGAGATTTCTTACGACCATTTGTGGGTTTTAATGTGTAAGGCTTACGTTCACGTTCAGATGGATGAACGATCCAAGCTTGATCCCAAGACTCGCCAATGTGTCTTTATCGGATATGGACAAGATGATCTTGTCCATCCATTCATCAGATTTTATGATCCATCCATTAAGAAGCTTATCAGAAATCGTGATGTCAAGTTCGTTGAAGACAAAACCATCGTGGATATTGGAACGAGTAGCAAAGATGTTGCTAAGCCACATTGAAGATGATTCAAAAAACTTGATGGCTATGCCTCCAACAACGGTGACATGACATGTTGAAGATGATTAATTTCATTCACCTAATGATGATGATGAATAAGAATTACTGAAAATGTTCCAGTTGACGATGATGATGAGGATGAAGATGAAGATGAAGTACCAGTCCCTGTTGGTTCTTCTGTTCGGACTACCAGATTCGGTAGAGTTATACAATGTTCTACGAGATATCCACCAGATCAATATGTGTTATTGACTGATGGGGNTTCACTGTATAAGATATCAATCTTGAAAGCACATTATTCTGAATATCCTACGAATGCATAGAATGCATTTCACTAAACATCTTTGTTTATCGATCCGGAGAAAGATAAACTTTTATAAGCTGACTTGAGGATAAATCCGTTAGCACTATCATGTGCGGATAAATTAAAGAACCGCTTGAGCAGAAGGACATGACTTTCCGATAATCGATAATATGTATCAAGAATTCTAACAACAATGTGTTTAACTCCCATCAACAAACTCTCATTCTTCCGAGTGAGATAAACTCTAGATTCGTTGTATTTTCCCCCTCATGGTTGTTGGTTCAATGGATCACGATTATACCATCCTCATATTTAATTCAAAACTATCATAATACCATCACATTCTTCCAAATTGACCAAAGGTTTTTATTCGCAAGTCCCCGGTGCTGAATGAATTAGATTTGCGAGTATCGCAAGTGTCCGCAATCTCCACTTTGAGCATTAGAAATTCCGGTCATAACAATGTAATAAGCGTACTTGTTTTATCATGTAAAAATTTTCTCATATGTATCCCGCTACGGGGTTAAATAGCATAGGTCTTTACTTCTCCGGCCATCAAAACATGTGTAGTACTAGTAGCGGACACTGCAAATGTGACAACGTCACGCACTATTCCTTTCAACGTTTCTATGAAAAGAAATAATTGCTCCGTCCCATCTTGTAGATAGATGGTTGCGCATATATGATCACTTTAATAAGACTCACTTTCATAAGATCTTAAATATTCTCTCTTAACACATCTAAGGTCGGTTCATCGAAATTCTACCTCTTGTAGTTTCCTACTAACATCATTATGACCCTTCATTGTCATCATCAAACCCAACTAAGGCAGCACTTATGACTTCTTTGAATGCGCAAAATATAACCCAATGGTTTCTGATGAGGAGTAGAGACATAAACGAATCTATATTTATATAACATTTTCAACCTCAAAAGCCACTCGACTTTGTACGAAGGAATATAAAATTTTTCTTGATTGATAACTTATCAATTTATATTTCTCTTACAAACATCAGAGACCAAGAAAATTTCCGTGTTTCACCTAGAACTCACATCTAGGAGAATTCCACCTCATTCAATACTTCCTCAGTATTCTCAACCACTTACTCAAATAATAGAAATGATTATTTGCAAACATGTCTTTATCTGTATACTATCATTATTGACTTCCCCACATTCTTCTCCCCACATATTTAAATATTCATTTCATCGAACGTCGGTAGATGGCATTTAGGTTTTTGATCCAAAAGACATAATTGGAAAACTACAATCCGGTCGGATGAGCTAGTATGTCAATAGCGCCAGTAGGCATAGGTCCTCTAACTATGCTTCATTTGACTAAATGAAATCAATACAAACTCTCTAGGTATCGTTCGACTTTGGAGCCATCACTAGATCCGTGAACGACTATGTTTATTTCACAAGTTGCACGAGCCCTGCTTGCAACACGATATCAACATCTTCAAATAATTATCTTTTCATTTTCACGAGAGAATATCCACATCTTTCGAGGAATTCATTTTCATTCTTAAAAAATCCCCTTAATAATAGATGTTCCATCTTTAAAGCATTTTCTCTTTTTCTTCTAGAACAAAACCATATCATGTTAATACACTCAATCTTCTGTTTAGAAAGCCACCATATAGATGCATTTTTTCGCACTAGACACCTTCATACCGCTTCGGAACATAACACTAGGAAGATATTTACTCCAAGGTATGGAATTTCACAATCAAAATGGGGTGGAGATATGATAGCTCCGATTAGATTTAAAGCACTTCCAGCAAGGGCAAAATTGTAAAAGAGGATAGGAAGATCCACCACTACGAATTCCGTTAATAAAGGCCTTGATATTTCTTGATATCCCAATGTGATTGGAAGAATAACAAATCGTTCGAGAGCAACAAAAATTTTGTTAAACCAGATCAACTGAACACGTTGTTCATTAGTTCTATGCCAAGAACTAAACCCTAAAATACATATACGGTCAAGATACTCGTCAGCTCGATAATGACACATGTTAATTAAGAAAGCATGCTCAGTAATCATATATTTCCAGATGAATACCATTCCGGGCGATCAATAAAATAACACAAATTTGACATATCTTTCGTGAACTCCAATTGGCATAGTATGATAGTGGTTGAAGTTGTTTTGAATACCCAACAACCATAATTCTCGGGACCTCATTAAATGACACAAACATGTAACGCTAATAGATAACTTAATAAAGGTATTTGAAAAGATCAATTAATCACCAATGGAGATACGGTGATGCTACGACTAACGACCATAATTCTGGATAGCGTAGTAAATCGAACAGACAAACCCTTCACGATAGAATAAGAATAATCCGAACGAATACAATCTCGGATAGGATAAGAATAATCCGAACATATCTCGAATAACATAGGGTTCATGTTATCAATAACTTGATCATCGAGTAGAGATTTAACTTCAACCATTGAAGCTCAATCATTTTCTTAATTCCAAATCCTCTACCATAATTCCAAGAGTTATGAGACTCTTCAAAGGCTTTCGTTAATGTAGACCCACACATCATTTTCTTAATGCATGCACAATTTGTATAACCATTTAGGAAGTTCTGATTACTTAATGTGTGCCGAAACATAAATATATGCCCCACAGATCTTTCAATAACATAGCTCAACGCCTGAGTTTCATTTTGTGATTCTATGATAACTAACGCGTTCCATAGTTATTTATCAATGACTATCTTGTAATTTCAACCGCTTGTTCGGTATCCATATTTGTAATTTCTCCATCTATCACGACAAATACTTGTTCATTCCCCAATGCTTCGTCTTGCAGACTGGATTCTTCTCTTACCATAATAACCTTTCGGTGTCGTATGAGTTCCCCAAGTTCGTACTCTTCAACTCCTCAATTTGAATATCAAGATATTAAATTCCAGATTGTTGGACATGTACAATATTTTTAACCCTAAGTAGTTCACCAGGTTGCCGTAAACTCCATTATTCTCGGAGCCTCGAGCATTAAACCACCAAAGCATCGATATCACGAACAGAACATATCTGAAAGCTATATAGCTTCTTACTAGGTGTCCATAAAAAATATTAATAGTTCACGAATTGATAACTATAAAATCCCGTTGATAACTCAAAACTAGAAAAACCCACATCATTAATTTCACTCTTTCACACGTTCTATAATCCTGAACAAACGGAATATATATTGAGTGATGTCCTCAATACTCATGGAGTCTTTCCCTAGGTCATGTTAAATCCCTATTAGGGAAGGTTGGTTGTGTACTTGGGTTGAATATTCAAGCCAACATCCTCGACTTCGGTTTCGGGCATTACATCCATCGTACTAATCAACTTACCAACCTATCCACGCCTCAATAACCTCTCAACGTCAGACCGATTATAGACCATCATTAGTAACTTGTCCAAAATTGTGATGGAAAAATGACAAAATACTTGGGACTCATGAGTCCCCAGTGTCGATGCTTGTAATAGAGAGGTGTATATAAGGGATCCTCATTTCTTCTCTTCAACTATGGCAAGAAATATACTCGCAACTAAATAAATGTTCTTGCAGCTGAATACCAAAAGTGTTTGCAAGTTGGACCTCTACAACGATACAGTCGATCAATCACACGATTTGCAGCAATGTCATGTCATAAGTCTGCATTCTTTCATTTCCCAAATATATGGTATATACGTTAGGGCAAGCTTTTCCAACGATGACCTTTCTTATGTTCTCCATAACTCTCATTCTACTACGACCTTTATTTCTTATATCACCGCTATCGAAACAAAGTAAAAAACTTGTCGCCATCCTTCAGAAATCGGGTCCAATGGGTGAAATAGGATTAGGATCATACTATCACTATTGACCGGTGAGACAATGATGATGTCGTAAGATGACGCCATCACATATTCAACTTATCCTTAACTTATCATATTCAACTTATCATTCCCATGCCCTCGCATAGCATTGAACACTTCCACACGACAATCCGCTTGTACACATGTAACCTCTTATGTTTCCCTGTAATCAGTAACTCGCGTTGACTTGGCATCTCCAACTTTTAGCGGCTATCATTCTCACCAACCACTTTGTGCACACATACACAATTAAGCAACATGTAGCCAAATTCCCCCAATACAACTGCACATCAACTCATTTTTCATGTGAGGTTCACGTTTCTCACAAGGGCCAATAACCCGCCGCTCCATGCAATACTCACAATCGCCACAAAACTGATTAGAAAAACATGCGACCTCTCCGAAGGATTGTTATGCCATGCCGAATATAACTCATACTTGAATTCCAATATGAAATGTTTGAAAAACTTCGGAAACAATTAGAACTATCGGAGAACATACTCTTCCAATGAACCGGCAAAAGTACATTGAAGTTCATCAAACTGACATGGACCTCCAGATTTGATAACGTGAACATAAAATAGCTCGGGTATGTTCGCCATATACCCATCTTCTTTGTAACCGATGTCCATATTGACCTCTTATATATCCCTACTACATAGTATGATCCTTTCGATCATTCAAAATATGGATCATTTTCGATAAATAGACCAAAATGAAATAGTGAATGTCACTGAAATCGGACCCGGAAAATATCACACTATCATATCACCATGTGATTGTATACATAAAATTGAGCCTCCCGTGAAATTTTTGTAGTGCAAAAAACCGGATTTTTTTGACTTTTTTTTGTTTTTGTTTTTGTTTTTTTTTTGGGAACCCTTGCATTTCTTTGGTATGTCTTCGGAATATATTCGTGCCATATGATAATATTTGAATGCACTCATATATAGGTTCCCACAGGATGAAATCCTGCTCCAGAGGTTGGATAGAAGCTCCTACTACTGAAGACTCTTCAGTGGGTGAGTCCCCAGTAAAATATCATTCCACTCATCTTCTACCGCATAAGGGTTGCAATCCGATACACTTTCTTCATCTATATCACTCTCATATTAGGAATCTCGTATCATCACAATATATAACAAGCTCCAAGCTCAGCACAAGAGCTCTCAATGGGACTAAGTCTCGGTCCCCACGGACGGCGTCAAACTAATCTCGTCTAAAAATATTTTAGAGAGTTTGTTTATGATCAGTCAATTTCTTATATAGTTTTGAGTTCAATTATTGTGGGGACACGAGCGATATACAAGGTAAGGCACAAAATGTGTGAGCTTACGTCCTCGTGAGAGCGAAGCTCTATCTTGGTTTTCACTATGATAATGAAAAGATACAAGTACAATCAAAGGATAATGATAATCTGAATGAAAACGGTACCAAAAATGATCGAATCAAATCCGTCGCGCCCGAGATGGGGGGAGTCGCGACTTTTTGCACGAAATCTCGCGAATGGGTGCTGGCGCGACATTTCGACATAATGTCGAGACTACATGGACGAAAACTCGCGACTCCTACATGCAAAATCTCGTGGATGGAACAAAATGTCGCGAGTGAGGGGAAAGTCCACGAAAACTCGCGACTACAGCCGTGCATACACGCTCTAAGGGCATTTTGAGCGAAAAGTCGCGAGTCAAGGGTTTGAGTAAGGTTCTCCCGACATTTTTCACAAAAAGTCGCGACTAGGTCATAAACTCGCGAAATCGGAACTTTGGGAAGCGTGCCAAGAGTTTGAACAATTTTCTGGGGCCTAGGGTCTTGTATTTATAGAAAAACTCAGCCCAATAAGTCAACTTAGGGTCCAAAAGCCCAGTCCTAATAAAATTAGCCCAACTGATTTAGAAAACATCCAATTAAACTAGAATAAGTGTCACAGCGTCCGGGATCTTCGAGAATGCACCCCGATCGAACACTAGTAGCACGTAATATAGAGAAAATACGCGGGAATACTCTTTACCAGTTCATCATCTCTAAATGCTTAGGAGATAGCCAAAAATATCGCATTAGGTCGCCAACGAGTTTTCCGAGTGCTAAATTACGAAAAATACCTCTATCGTCATTTCCAACTGAAATCATCCAAAATATCTCACAAAAAACCATCAAAATCCTCATACGTGGGCTCGGGATGCCCAAATTGCGAGATTACCCCCGAAATCATATCATTCAATAAATTTAATAGAAAATAAAAAATACCATTTAGCCACGTCAGACGGACCCTGGGGTTATCATAATTACATAAATAACCCCCGGCAATATCTGTAATAGCCGAGAAAAAGGTATGTCGGGACGATAGTAGGAAATATAGTAATAAAGTCTAGAGGGGAAATAACGAGGGATACGGGAACGAAAGAACGTAAAAGGAAACGAAAAGATTTAAATGAAAAGCATGAGATAAAGGAGGGGGAAAAATGAAAAGAAGGAGGGGTCAAAATGTGAATTAGGGAAGTTAAAACATCTATAAATAGGGGTTAGAAAGCCCAAAAACCAAGTCATTTATCACTAAACCATAAAAACGTACGGAAAAACGCCAAAACATCAAATTATCGCGGAAATTTCACGATCAGTGCCTTTTTATCGCGGAAATTTTCTAAGCAATTTTTATTGCGGAAAATTTTGGGTAAGAACTTTGTCGCGGAAAAACTCAAAGTTGAATATTATCGCGGAAAATTTCAAGGAAGAAAATTGTCGCGGATTTTCAGAGCTTGCAAAATTGTCGCGGAAACTGAATTACGTAATGTTTTGTCGCGGATTTCAGGGTTAGAGTATTTTTATCGCGGATTTGAGGAACAGAATGATTTTATCGCGGAAATACACAATTAGGGTGTTTCTTCGCATTTCGACGTCGGATCGTGAAGGAGAGAGATACGAATGGTCTACGGTAACCAAACAGTCAACAATAAGATGATAACGTCAATAATAACGAAGTACTAAAATATGTTACGAATTGTAGGGAAGCATCGGAGATCATAACAAGCAAAAACAACAGGTAAGCGGAGTGAACACAATATAGTAAGGGAAGGTTCAGACTTAGGGAATGAGATTGGGTTAATAAAGAAGGAAGAAAGGATACGAATGAATGAGGTAAATGATAATAAGACTCGGGGTAAGGAAGGATGGACCGTCCGACCGAACCCGGCATCGTACCTAGTACACGATTCGCCAAAGGAAGGGCATGCCTGATGAAGGGAACGATAAGTTCCAAAGAGGAAAGATACGTACGAAGAGGGCAGAACGGATCCGGGTGGAAAAAGGGGTAGCGCCTAAGTATCCACCAGGGGAAGGGAAGCATATGGCCCGTCGAGTCATCCAACAGCTAACGGTTGGCTTGGGCGGGACATGCACCGAGCATGTTAATCTCGGCAACAGAAAAGTTAATGAATGATGGAAATGATAAGGGTAAAAGAAGAGGGAAATATGAAAATGGTTACGTGGAATGGTTCATGTGTGCGTGTACAGTGTAACTAAGAAGTGAAAAGATAATGTGTAGTGTGTGTGAAGTTTCCTTTAATAGATTGTGACCGCTTTACAGATTTTGTAGGTGACGTAGATGAGATATGATAGGGACGGGGGAAGAAGGTCATCGGTTGTCCGGTGATAGAGTCCGGTCCTTTGGAGAATACTCTAAATTATGCTGTCGTATTTTCATGTTTCGAACTATGTTTTAAATTTGCACTCGAATATTTCCGTTTTAATTATCATATTTTAACGAAACAACTAGGCCCAAATTGGGGGCGTTACAATATCAGTATCTAATTGTTTATCTCAATCATTCCAAATGGTATTCGTTTGGGTTATTCTTATTCTATCGTGAAGGGTTTGTCCGTCCAAGTTATTCCACTATCTAGAATGGATTTCGCTCATAATTTATTCATCAGAATGCTCAAAGTGGATTACTAACGAGGTATCAACCGTTATCAAACTATGCCTATTGAGTCCACGAAAGAAATTGGAAAGACGCCGCTCTTGAAAAATACCGGCTATTGGGGAGAAAAAACCCACCCGGTATCGACGGCACACTCTCCGGCCTGGTGTTATCCTATCTGGAGTCCCAGGCCGTAGTAAGTTATCTTCAACTCTCTTCGACCGATCGGGTTTTTGTTCTGATCAAGACTATTTCTTGCAGGCACATAGAAGGGCTTTGTACCTTGCCTATGCCGTCCAACTAAGCCGAAACATCTCTTCGGCTTCTGAAGATCTGGAGAGTCGACTTGCCTTAACTCAGCGACAAATCGAGATAAAGCAACAAGAGCTGGAATCGGTCCGGGCCGATTGGGACCGTCTGAATGGAGAGCTGCTTGGGGCGGGCACTGAGCTTTCGCTAGCTACCTCCAAAGCGGGAGAAGCCCAAGCAGTTGCAAACTCCGCAACGGCCCGCGTTTTGGAAATGGAGCTTCAGATCCAAGAGCTATCTGACGAGAGCAACTGACTTCTCCTTTGGTCCCAAGAGGAAAAATATGCCTTGAAGGAAGAACTGTTAGGGGTAAAGAAGCAACTGAGGGAGCGGTTCGGGAAGCCCTTTTGGGTTTTGCCCGATTGCCGATGATGTTTGGCTTAGCAGCAAACGTTTACGGACCGAGCGTTTCTCAATACATGGATAACATTAAGGACCAAATGATCAGTAAATTTGGTCTAGATCTCGAAGATGAGCGTTGTCAGACGATCGACCCCCTAACCAAGGATGGAAGCTTTCGTGAGATCCTCGAGACAGATGAGCCCCCATTGGAAAAGGATCACAACTATCCTCTCTTTGACCTGATGGAGAGATCGGTCAATGAGATAGTTGAAGAGAAGGGGAAAAGTGGAAGATCTCAAGGCATGGATCGCGGAGAAGTCTGGAGAAGCAGACAAGGAAGAAGGACAGATAGACAAGATCTCAAACTTTCAAGTCCCTTCCTTTCTGTATTTGCTTTTTGTAAACTCCATTTTTCATCTATAGAATTTTTTCGCTAAGTAAAAGATCAAGGTTCACGTTGAACCCGGACCGAACGGTCCTCTCAACTTAACTTTTAGTTTTGCTGGGATTAATAAGTTCCGGGATTTTACCTACGCCAACAGATCACACTTGAATCCGTCCCTGTAAAATATTATGACGTTGGCGGCGATGCCTTGGTTCTTTATAAGTCCCATGGCAAACCTAACCGAAGCCCCAGTTTTGAAGACAGTCCCATGGCGAGATTTGGCTTGCGCTTTGACTGGCCAACTCTGTCCATGTTATCTTGTTCATGGCTAAGCACAAAGAAGCAAGAGTTGTTTCCAGGTAGTGGGTGCCATCAAAGGGGAAATTAAGTTCGTAGTGAGTTCTGGGAGTTTTGCAATCCATCTAAGCACTTAACAAGCGTGGAAGCAATTGACTCGTTAGAGCGGTCACACTACTTGGGAGCCTTATGGATGGACCGCTATAGTCACCATTCAAAACTCATCCAGAAAATCCAACTTGAAGATCAGCCACTCACCTAGCTAGAAATAGTTTGTATTGCATATGTTGTAACTTATTAAAATATGAGAAACATTTACAGTTCAGAATTGCCAAATGACTGTCAAAGGTTTTATATAAAATAATGCATTAGGTTCATAACATTCTAGGTTCTGGGGATATAGTTTCCATCCAAAGTCTCTAACTTATAAGCCCCAGCCCCTAAGTTTTTCAGGATGCGATAGGGCCATTCCCAATTCCTGTCCAGCTTCCCAACGTTTCTCTGAACTCTCACATTCCTGAGAACGAGGTCACCTTCTAAGAAGTCCCTGGGCACGACCCGTTTGTTATGAGCCCGCTCCATAGTTCGCTGATAAGCACACATGAGCGCATAGATGTCGTTATGCTTTTCTTCAATCATTTTCAAGTCCAATGACCTTCGTTCATCGTTCAAATGCTAGTCATATTGGGTAATTCGAGGTGATCGTATGGCAACCTCCACTGGACTGACCGCTTCGGACCCGTATACCAAAGAAAATGGAGATTCATGAGTCGTTGAGCGGGGCGTGGTCCGGTAAGCCCATAAAACCTCGTAAATGTGATCGGGCAACTTTCCTCCCAAATCTTCCAACTTAGTTTTCAATCCCTTCAGAATAACTTTCTTGGAGACCTCCGTCAATCGGTTAGTTTGGTGGTGGGCCACCGATGAGAAATGCTGAGCAATACCCAATCTGACACAAAGATCCCGAACGGTATTACCGCGGAATTGAAGTCCATTGTATTTTACAAAAGCCCGAGGCACTCCGAAGCGGCTTATGATGTTCCTCCATAGGATGTGTTTCACCACTTTTTCAGAAATAATCGCCACCGCTTCAGCCTCGATCCACTTTGTATAATACTCAACTGCCACTATGCAGAACTTCCGTTGCTTTACCGATTGGGGAAACGGTCCCAAGATATCAATCCTTCATCTATCGAATGGACAAGGAAGTGGAGACATTGATAGGGGTGCTCCTGGTAGTTGGGGGACCGGAGCATGATGTTTGCAAGCAGCGCAACGTTTCGTGTACATTTTAGCATCCTCGAGGAGCGTCGGCCAAAAATACCCGTCCCTAATAATGCGATGATACAAAGATCGGGCCCCAGAGTGTATACCGCATATCCCCTAATGAACATAAATCATGACGGCCTCAGCCTCCATATGGGACAGACATCGCAAGAGCGTTCCTTCAAAACTCCTCTTGAATATTTTCTCGTCGTTTAGCACATATTGCTTGGCCTAGGTCTCAATCTTTGTGGCCTCAGATGCATTCTCTGTTAGGTGACCATTGGTTAGATATTTGATAAAGGGGTCCATCCATGTGAGTTACCATGGTGCGTCAATGCAGTTTATTTTCAGGTCATGAAGTTTATGGCACAAAGCCCCAATTTCCTCAAGTGATTGTTCGGTCACAGATATGTCGACCGAAGGTCGGTCTTGAATGTGGACCGATACGGTGCCTGGTCCAATATCTGGTAAGCATGCAGCCAGTCTGGCTAATGCATCGGCCACCTTATTTTGTTCTCTAGGCATATGGTCAAGTGAGAATTCACTGAACTTCTTTGACAACTCTAGGACCTTTGCATGATATAGCTTCATGGTTGGCTCATGTGTTTCAAATCTTCCTGCGAATTGTTCCACCACCAACTTGGAGTCCGAGAACATTCGCACTTTAGCAACTCCCATCTTTCGGGCTAAGGTCATCCCCGATAGCACGACCTTGTATTCCACCACGTTGTTCGTTCCACTGAATAAGAACTTGACCGCGGAATGGATAACGTCGCCTTGTAGTGTGGTAAGGGTGATGCCAGCCCCCTTTCCCCCGAAGGTTGATCCGTCGACATAAATGACCCATCGGTCGTCCTCTTGGTTCAGAAAAATGGCTAATCGGGTCATTTCCACCACAAAATCCATGAGAACCTGAGCCTTGATCGCCCTTCAGGGTACGAATTCCATTTACATGGAGCTGATCTTGATTTTCCACTTGGACAACCTTTCGTTAGAGTCCGCATGACTTAAAACTGCCTTAAGAGGCTGATCAGTATATACATAAACCTTTCAGCCTTCAAAATAATGCTTAAGCTTGGATATAGCTCTCTGCAAGGCCAACATGAGTTTTTTCAAGGTACTGTATCTGGTTTCGGCTGGTACCAAGGAATGGCTCACGTAATAGACAAGTCGGTGAACGTCATCCCCAATGGTTACCAAAGTTGCGCTGACTGCGGCTTCTGATACGGCCAGATATAACCCTAAAGATTCATGGCAGGTTGGGCTCACCATCATAGGAGGAGTGCTCAGATAAGTCTTCATGTCTGAGAAGGCCCGATCATACTCTTCGGTCAAGCCAAGATGGTTGGCTTTCCTTAACACCCTGAAAAATGGCAAAGCCCTATCGGTGGACTTAGAGATAAACCTGCTCAGCGCTTCCAATCGGCCAGTCAGCCTATGAAATTCTCTCTTGTTTCTCGGAGGTTGCATGTCAATAATCGCCTGGACTTTCTCGGATTAACCTCTATCCCTTTCTCAGAAACGTAATATCCCAAGAACTTGGCACTTCAGATTCCAAAGCAACACTTGTTAGGATTTAGTTTGAGTTTATATTTATGGCATACATCGAAACAACGAGACAAGTAAGGAATATGGTCTTCATCATTCATGGATTTGACAATCATATCATCAACATACACTTCCATAACGTGGCCTATCAAATCCCTAAAGATTTTGTTGACCAGCCTATGGTATGTTGCTCCAGCGTTCTTTAAGACGAAATGCATAACCTCATAGCAATATACGTCGTCTTCTGTCATGAATGATGACTTCTTTTTATCTTCCTTAGCAAGGAAGATCTGATGGTACCCGGAGTAAGCGTCTATGGTATTCATCATTGTGCTGCCAGCTACATCATCCACCAATCGGTCAATATGCGGCAGCGGGAAAGGATCCGATTCACAGCTCTTGTTGACGTCGGTAAAGTTGATATGTAACGACCCGCTTTTCCGCTTGCACGATATTCTCCGCTTTGGACTAGACTGACCCTAATGACACCCACCTAGTCCTCATGGCTTTACTTTTTCCTAGCCCCCACACTTTCCAGTGGGTCACCCATCCCTGAATTGCTCCAGGGTGAGCACGCTTAACTTTCCAGTTCTAACGTTCCGCTTGCCACTTTGCTAGGGAAAAGGCCTCGTGCAATGGGAGACGAATCATTATACTTAACATACGATCGTTCCCCTTCTATAGCCGATGTAGGGATTCGCCTAAGGTCCCTCTCTCTCGCACCCCCGAGGGGACCTCACATTCACCCCTCCATATGGACTCAGCGTCCTCGCTGAGGTTTGCCCCAACACACCGACTATAACCCGGGTCCTGCTCTGATACCATTTTGTAACGACCCCAATTTGGGCTTAGTAGTTTTGTTAAAATATGATAATTAAAAACGGAATATTCGAACGCAAACTTAAAACATAGTTCGAAACATAAAAGTACGACAGCATAATTTAGAGTGTTCTCCAAAGGACCGGACTCTATCACCGAACAACCGACGACCTCCTTCCCATGCCCCTCTCATACCTCGTCTGCGTTACCTACAAAATCTGTAATGCGGTCACAATCTATTAAAGGAAACTTCACCCACACTATACATTATCATTACATTTCGTAAATACACCGTATACACCCACATGAATCATTCCATTTAATCGTTTTCTTATTTCCTTCTTCTTTTACCCTTATCATTCCCATTATACTTTAACTTTATTGTTGCCGAGAGTAACATGCTCGGTACATGTCCCGCCCAAGCCAACCGTTAGTTGTTGGATGACTCGACGGGCCATATGCTTCCCTTCCCCGGGTGGTTACTTAGGCGCTACCCCTTTTTCCACCCGGATCCGTTCTGCCCTTTTCGTACGTATTTTTTCCTCTTTGGAACTTACCGTTCCCTTCATCAGGCATGCCCTTCCTTTGGCAAATCGTGTGCTAGGCACGATGCCGGGTTCGGTCGGACGGTCCATCCTCCCTCACCCCGAGTCTTATTAACATTTATCTCGTTCATTCGTGTCTTTCCTTTGTTCTTTATTAACCCAATTTCATTCCCTAAGTCCGAACCTTCCCTTACTACATTGTGTTTACTCCGCTTACCGTTTGCTTTAGCTTGTTATAATCTTCCCGTGCTTCCCCTGCATTTCGTAACAGGTCTTAGTTATTCGAATTCCGACGTTATTATCTTATTGTTAACTATGTGGTTACCGTAGACCCTACGTGTCCTTTTCCTCCCACGATCCGACTTCGAGGCGGAACGAAAACACTCTAACTTAGTATTTCCTCGACAATCCACCTCTGCCTTGAAATCCGCGATAATAATACACTGGAATCAAAATCCGCGACAATTCTACACTGGGATGAAATCCGCGATAATTTATGCCTTACTAGAAATCCGCGACAATTTCACTCTTCGTAATTTCCGCGACAATTTTGCCCTTCGTAATTTCCGTGACAATTTTGCCCTTTGTAATTTCCGCGACAATTTTGCCCTTCGTAAATTTCCGCGACAATTCTACCCCTCGAAATTTCCGCGACAATTTTTACCCTTCGTAATTTCCGCGACAATTTCCTTCTTCGCGGCAATTTTCGAATTTTCGTATCTTAATGATGATTAACTCGTTTTTGGGCCTCCTCACCCCTAGTAATAGACATTCTAACTTTTCTAATTCACACTTTGACCCCTCCTTCCTTTGCCTTTTGACCCCTCTTTTATCTTTTTCTTTACTTTTCTATTTTTCGTTTCCTTTTACGTTCTTTCGTTCCCGTATCCCTCGTTATCTCTCGTCTAGACTTTACCGTTACATTCCCTACTATTTGTTTCGTCATGCCTTTTTCTCGGTTATTACATGATACACATCCTTCACTTCCCGTCTGCCTTGGAGACCACCACTGGGTTCACAATCCATTCAGTGTAGTGAATCTCTCTAATGAAACCCAACAGCAATAACTTGTTCACCTCGGCCCGGATGACCTCAATCTTCTCAGGAGAATAACGCCTCCTCTTTTGCGTAATAGGCTTTGCTCTGGGCTGAGTGTTGATCTGATGCTCACTCTCGGACCGGTCCATTCCCGGGGTCCAGGCGAATATGTCCACATTGCTTCTCGTCAAGTGGACCAGCTCCTCTTCAAAAACCGGGGCCAAGTGCACCCCGATGCGGGTAGTCTTGGTTGAGTCGTCCTCAACCAAGTTAATCAGCTTGAACCCAACGAGTTCCATAGCTTGCCTCGGGTGCGGGGGTTCTTCGAGAAAATCCACCCGGGGTCTCTCTATTGGTGCCAGAGTTCCGCACAAGCACATGTAGCACTATCTTGCTACTTTCTGGTCCCCCTTGACAGAAATCACTCCATGAGTGGAGGGGAACTTGAGCATCATGTGGTACGTAGAAGGGACCTCCTCAAACTTACTGAGACTGGTCCGTCCAAAAATCGCGTTGTAAGCCAAGTCGACTTCAACGACGATGAACTCCAGGGTTTCCGATCGGTCCCTATTCAGCTCCCCCAACGTGACCGGGAAGAGAATTTTCCCGAACGGGATCACACTCCTTTGGTCGAATGCCCAAAAGGTTATGTTGGCAATAGGGAGATCACGAGCCGCGGCTCCCAGCATCTCAACCATTTCACGCTTCATTAGATTGCATGAAGCCCCGGTGTGCACAAAAATCCTGTGGACCCTCGGTCTGCGATGATTCCAGTGATAATGAGAGGATCATCACAGGGATAGGTAACCCCTTTCCGATCGGCCGCGGTGAAGGTAATATCGTCCTCGAAGGTAGAGGACCACTCGGCCGATTCATACTTTAAGACCGCTACAGACTCGGAGTCTACGGGGAGCTCCTCACGCGCTGCTCTCTTTCGGTCCATGACCGACTCATTTATTCTTATTCCGATGGAGATAACATAAATATCCCCGGCAACCTCCCTCTCCCTAGGCACCACCTCGTTTGGGTTCCTACTTCAGCTGGTGGGGGAGCGGGCTGCTCCCGTCTTCCACCTTCGTTTTGAGGGTCTCTGCCGCCACGGCCCCGCCATCTCCTCCTTCATCCCTGGCCATGGTTTTCTTGGTCGTGCTAGCCTCTGTCTGGTGGGGACCTTCGATCCCCCTCCCGGTCATTGTAGTGTCGGGGCTGGCCCGATTATCTCTCCCCCTTGGCCGGTGACGATCGTCACCATGATAACCTCTATGGGGAGACTCCGCCCGCTTGCCCTTATGACCATCGGACTTCTCCTTATGCATCGCTGCTACTGTATCTCGCAACAGCAGGCATTTCAGCGAAGGGTGACTGCGGTTGTGATGCAACACGCAATATACCCGACTGTCCTCCTTCTTTGGGTGGACATCCTTCTCAGCCACAGCCGCTACTTCTCTCGGCTGCATTATAGGGTATGAAACCCTATGATCACCTGCGGGTTCAGAATTTCCGCTAGGCTTCCGATAACCAGCTCCCCAGCGCTTCGTCCACCTTGATGTAAATGTTGATCTTCTGAAGGAGTTTTCCCAAGGTGGGCGGTGGGCTCTTCACAAGGCTGGCCGAAAGGCCGCATGGTCCCAGGACCTGTTGTAGAATGTTGATCTTGTCCCGGAGCTCCATCTTGATACCCCGAGCGGTCCTGTTAAACTTTTCTATGAAAGAACGGAGACTCATTTTCGTCGGTATATATTTCAAGCTGTATAGTTCCTGCCTACTTCGAGGCGGTCCTACATTCGGAGCAAACTGCTCCGAGAAAGCCAATATGAATCCGCCATACGACTGTATGAATCGGGCCGTCAAGTTCTTGAACCAGGTCCGGGCGTCGCCCTATAATCCGGCCACGAAGATGCGGCACTATAATGAGTCAGAGGCCCGAACGGTCCCCATCCTCAGCTTGAACTCTGCGACGTGATTGATCGGATCACCGTCGCCTTGGAATAATGGCAAGCCTTCGGGGTTCCGGTAATATCGATCGGGGAATGCCGCCCAGATCTCTTCAGAAAAAGGAAGCATCAAATCTCCCAGTGCGGCGGAGACACCTCCAGAATGATGGGATGATTCCTGGGCCACATGTAGATTATGCCACCAGTTATCATCCTTGCTCCGCCTGATCGAGGCATCCATGGCCTTATCGAATACTCCAGGATTGCGCCCAAGATCGGGCCCGCAATCCCTCTGCGTTTGCAGGGTCTCCAACTCCCTGGTAAGTTCATCGATGAGTCTATGCATCTGTTCCTGATTAGTCCCAGGAACGGTAGTTGGGGTTCTGAATGGAGGAGGTGGAGTAGATTGGTATCTCTGCTTCTTCATCGTCACTCCGTGCCTTATAATCACCTCTTCATCGGAGCTTCACACGTCAGGGTCGCTTTCATACCCTCTGCTTGCTGGAATAGGGCGTGTGATAGTCGGTGGTTCTGTTACACTCCTCTCCGACGTAACTTCGATTAATACTTTCCTGACAATAGCCTCCAAGTCCTACAGAGAGAACTTTAACGCTGGGAGGCTGCTGGGAAGCGTATCACTATCGTTCGTCGAAGTTCCGATTGCCATGCCTTTGATTATCCTATCCCAGTTAAAGACCTCAAATGGGGATTAGAAAATCGTCCCCACGAACGGCGCCAAACTGTTGTGGTCTGAAAACTGGGGGTGTCAAACGTCGTCCGGTTCGTTGCAAGACGAACTCGGTTTTAATTTATTTTGTAGGGGAAAGTGATTTAGAATCAAATTAAAAGGACAATACAATTTTTAGAGTGGAAAACTCCTGAAAGAAGGGAAAAAACCACTTAACTAAGAGTTGGAAATGCTCTTCGTCGATCCAATAATCACGCTATTCATTACAGATGACATGTTAGTTCTTTAGAAATAACAAGTGAAGAGAAAGCCAAAGGGAACATGAGGAAAACCGAAGAAGAGGAAGAAGAGGAAAATTGTTTTCGTTCCCAAGTGTCCCTTTTATAGGCATTTCTTGCTGTGTGAACAGTAGGGTGTCGTTTTGTGCTTGTCCCATGCGGCTCGTGTCGGGCGGGACAGCCGTCAGGCGTAGCTCTAGCCGGCTGAGTAGCGCCAGACATATTGGTGCTACTAGCAGGCTGTCTCCAGACCAGGGGAGGCTCGTACGACTCTGTCAGGCAGGCCTCTGACAAGATTATCATAGGCCATTGTCACATATTTGATGGGTGCGTGTAATAGCCAAGAAAAAGGTATGATGGAACAAATAGTAGGGAATGTAGCGATAAAGTCTAGATAAGAAATAACGAGCGATACGAGAATGAAAGAACGAAAAAAGAAACGAAAAATGGAAAAGTAAAGCAAAGATAAAGGAAGGGTCAAAATAAAAAGAAGGAGGGGTCAAAATGTGAATTAGAGAAGTTAAGATGTCTATAAATAGGGGTGGGAAGGCCCAAAACCGAGTTAATTATCACTTAGCCAAGGAAATCCGGAAATTGTCGCGAAAGAAGGAAATTGTCGCGATTTCTGTGCACGCAATTATTGTCCTGAAAATTCACCTGTGCAAAATTGTCGCGAATTTGACGTCAAGAGCAAATTGTTGCGAAAACGATTGAAGAGCAAAATTATTGCGAAAACGTTTGAAGTGCAAAATTGTCGCGAAAACGGTTGAAGTGCAAAATTGTCGCGAAAAAATTTGAAGTGCAAAATTGTCGCGAAAACGTTTGAAGTGCAAAATTGTCGCGAAAAAGTTTGAAGTGCAAAACTGTCGCGGATTTCACTCTAGCACAAATTGTCCCTGAAATACTAAGTTTAAGTGTTTTCGTTGCATCTCAACGTTGGACCGTGGGAGGAAAAGGACACGTAGGGTCTACGGTAATCACATAGTTTACAAAAAGATAATAACGTCGGAAATCGAGTACTAAGACCTGTTACGAAATGCAAAGAAGCACGGGAAGATTATAATAAGCGAAAGCAAACGGTAAGCGGAGTGAATACAATGTAGTAATGGAAGGTTCAGACTTAGGGAACGGGATTGGGTCATTAAGAAAGAAAGTATAAGACACGAATGAATGAGACAAATGTTAATAAGACTCGGGGTGAGGAAGGATGGATCGTCCGACCGATCCCGGCATCGTGCCCAGTACACGATTCGCCAAAGGAAGGGCATGTCTAATGAAGGGAACGATAAGTTCCAAAAATAGAAAGATACGTACGAAAAAGGGCAGAACGGATCCGGGTGGAAAACAGGGTAGCGACTAAGTACCCACCCGGGGAAGGGAAGCATATGGCCCATCGAGTCATCCAACAGCTAACGGTTGGCTTGGGCGGGACATGTACCGAGCATGTTACTCTCGGCAACAATAAAGTTAAAGTATGAGGGGAATGATAAGGGTAAAAGAAGAAGAAATAAGAAAACGGTCAAAAGAAACGATTTACGCATGTGTGTATGGTTTATTTAAGAAATGAAAAGATAAAGTATAGCGTGTGTGAAGTTTCTTTTAATGGATTGTGACCGCTTTACAGATTTTGTAGGTGACGCGGACGAGGTATGAGCAGGGCATGGGAAGGAGGTCGTCGGTTGTCCGGTGATCGAGTCCGGTCTTTTGAGAACACCCTAAATTATGTTGCTAGACTTTTATGTTTCGAACTATGTTTTAAATTTACATTCGAACGTTTCGTTTTATTTTTGCACGTTTTATCAAATCAGCTAGGCCCAAATGAGGGTCGTTACAGTGCGGATGGCCCGAAGAGTAATCTTTGCGTCCTGGACCGATCGGTCCCGATGAGGAGGAGAACGCATGATCCCATCGATCTGTCCCGATCACTGGATTGGGCCTTTGGGCCCGACTGTTCTCGTCGGTACATCCATTCGCGTGAGCTGGATCTGGGCCTCCAAGTTCGGCTTATGTCACTTGGCTGGCTTGGCTAAGCTTGGGCCTAACCAGGTTCGGGGTACCGGGTTCCGAAGGTCTCATCACACATGCTCCCATTCCTCGGAATTAGGTTGAGTTCAAAGATGTTGACGATTTGTTGCTTTATTATCGACTTTTGCTCCTCCACCAATCCGAGTGAGTAAGTCGTCGCCAAGGTTTTGAATCCACGAACCGATACAGAAATGACGGCATGTCTTCTCTATGTTTGTAGATCGTTTTTTGAAGAGCGGAAATTAGACCGTCATAATCCGAACACTTCTTGTTAATATCGTGAAGAATGCCATCGGCAGAGTTCAGAAAATGTTGAACCTTATCTTTTTGGACCATGAGAGTATGGCAATATTCCTCCTCAGCATATTTAAGTGCGTTTGACGCCAGATCGACATTTTTCCGTTCGGCCTCCAGCTTAACTTCAAAGAGGTCGTGCTGGACTTCAGCCTCGGCTCTCTTTTTCATTTATGCTTGGATATCTTTGGACGAAGGGGATAATTCCTTGGTGACCACATCCACTCTGCTCTTCAAGGTCTTGTTTTCTTCCTGAATGTGGGGGAGTTCTTGGGCTTGACTTCTTGCTTCGGCTAGCTCCCCCTCTAGCCTAGCAATATCATTTCTGTCTTCTGCGGCTTGGTCATTTGCCTTAGAAAGTTTCTTCTGCAGAAGTGCGATCGCCTTCAAACAGCATGTTTTCTTATGATGCAGAGACAACATTTCCTTCGATGTCTGCGATGGTCGACAAATGGTTTGATCAGCGATAATGAGTATGGAACATTTAAATAACGTTATTTAAAATATCTCACGAAGGGCGATCGCCGCTTTACCAAGGGAAGTAGGTGGGTCGGTAGACAGTGTGCCGACCGCCATCATCTCGTCAATATGAGTACTAACGAGCGTCCCTACAGCCACAGAAACGGCCGGACGTTTCATAGTGTCGATGTCGACCGGTGGTGGAAGAAAGAAGTTATCCTCCATGTTTTTGCTATGAAATTCAACAAACCATGAAGGAAAACTCTGTCTTCCAGATGACGAACTGGCTTCGGAAGGTGATGCATCTTCATTCACCATCCGAGTTTGGACTGGAGGAGGCGGAAGGTCGGTCATTGGGGTTGTGTGTGACCTTGTAGGAGATATCCTCAGATAGTCGATCAGTTGGACTTGCTCAGCCTGCAGGAATTCATTGAAGAGTAAGCAACGTTCAGTAGTCCAACTTGCGATCCTAAAACAACTTTCAAGTGTTAGATCATCAAAAAATATGTTTACCCTCTCACCGAGGGATTCCATTGGAATGGCGACGATCGACAATGGGTTTGGTGGTGACCCTTCGACATCATCAGCCGATCGCGATGCTTCTACCACCTCAGAAGCATCCCTTTCTGCAGTTGTTATCGCCAAGGATGAAGAAGACGACGACGGCGATGGAGATTTCCTTTTTGATGCAGAAACCTGTAAGCATGAGAAAAATATGAGACAAAGGTGGGATGCTGGATGAGCGAATGGGATTACCTTTGCCTTTTTTACCTTCTTCTGCAGTCCTTTAGCGATCATCTCCTGATTTCTCTTCAGTTTCCTTCCAGAAGAGAGTTTAGAGGAGGAAGCTTAAATTTGGAACAAGAAATGTAGTTATGATATAAAGAGTAAAACTACAAAGAATAAACTTACTTTCTGGGAGGGGAGATGAAGGTTGAACCCAGGGTCGACCATTGCGATCGCTCATCGATCGACCTATTACGCGCAAACGGATAAGATTATCCTCTACAAATAATACATTCCAGTTAAGACGATCGTCTTTTTCCGGAAAGTTTTCCATCAAAGCAGGCAAATTCTTCATCTGATAAGCAGTTAGAATTGTTTCTTCTCCGTCGACCATGAACTTTCCTGTAGTAGACGATACATGGAGAGGGAATTCAAGGTAATCATCTTGAATCCCGACACAAAAAAGAGTTGTACATATCGCGTTGCGAATCTGGTCGCTCGACAATATCATTGTTTTTACCTCTACTGGAGAAGTACCACAGCTTATGATGGGCAAAACATGGGTGCCCGATCGCCACATCACCTTGTAGATCGTCATGAAGTTGGTGACGGTCGGGGCTATTTTAGGAGCATCGCAATAGTGGATGAAAGCGACGATTACCAAGTAGCTTCTTGGCATCATAGCAAAAACAGGCATCGCCAGAGCCTACAGCCGTTCAGCGACGAATGGATGAAGGGGGAACCTCAATCAATTCTTTAGTGCAGAGATTGTCACGCCCCGAAATCGGGCCTGGACGTTTCCGGTGCGCGACATGCCGTGTTCCATTCTTCTTTGGAACAGAAGGCGCTTATCATATTAAAATATCAATAAAACTTACAACATCAAAATAAAACTCATAAATAAACCTCGACAACTTTATCTCATTCATTTCAAATCTCCCTCTCGGTAACGTATTAACAAACTCACTTTTCTCCCGACTTCATATTCACTCTCGGTATCAGCCGACGACTAACTCATTCCACGATTTCCTTATTCTCTTCCTTTCCTACAAACTGTAGAGCGGTCATAATCGAATAATAGAAACTTCGGTTAAAAAAACTCTTTAAAAACTTATCTTTACTTTGAAAACACATTTTTCCTTTGAAAACTCTTCTTGCTTTTAAAACTTCTTTAAACACTCATCGTAAAACATTTTTATAAAAATCATACTTGAAACTTAACTCATTTTGAAGCTCTTCGTAATATCTTTATGAAAATTGTTAAAACTCGTTTATCCTTGAAGCTCGTTCGAAATCTCACTTAAAAACATCTTTCATACTCACCTAAAAACATCTTTCATATTCATTTGAAAACATCTTTCATCTTTTGAATTCTTATTTTAAAATCTCGTAAAACTTACTTGAACTTTACTTGAAACATTACTTGAAACATCTCTTTAAACATTATTTAAAATCTCGTAAAACGTATTTGATACTTTACTTGAAACATTACTTGAAACATTTCCTTAAACATTATTTAAAATCTTGTATAACTTACTTGAAACTTTACTTTAAACATTTCTTTAAACATTACTTATCATTTTATCATGTGTCTTTTACTTATCTTGCCGGCTCTGTTTTACATGCCCGGTGACATGTCTCGCCCAAGCCGACCGTTAGCTGTTGGTCGACTCGACGAGCCATATGCGTCCCATCCCCGAACGAGTACTCAGGCGCTACCCCTTTTCTCGCTCGGATCCGTTCTGCCCATTCTGTACGTACCATTTCATTCTTGAACATTTCATTCACTTCATCAGGCATGCCCTTCCTTTGGCAATTCGTGTGCAAGGCACGATGCCGGGTTCGGTCGGACGGTCCATCCTTCCTCACCCCGAGTCTTATTCTTTCATAATATTTCATAAAAATATCATATAAGGACACCCTTTCCCGGCAGGTGCTAGCACCCGCAGGGACAACGTATCTCAAAACATTTTAATTTAAACATTTCATCGTAAAAACTATAAAATAGAATGAACATTCTATTATTTGATTGATCATCCCGCGTACCTTTTTCTACATAGCATCCGACGGTCTATTCCTTAATCATGTCCTCTTTTGTTTAGGAAGATGCCAACCCAACATATTGTCCTCCATCTTGCCTACTTTATTTAATCAATTTTCATGTATAACCTGGTGATCACACAACATTTCCAGCAGCACAAATTTAGGCATGTACACAAAAGTTTCTACCTTGGAACCGACAGATTCTATATACAATGAATTTCCTAGAATACCTCTCGAGATTGTCATCTTTCTTAGGATGAGATTGGGTATCCTTCCATCCGTCTAATGAATTACCATTCATCGGAAGATGTCATTTCCCAAGTTATTTTCGTTCATTTCTACACCTCCACCAACAGGCCAATTTCCGACACCATTACAGCGAAATGCACCATTCCTTCCCTCGGTTGAAGACACCATGCTCCTTAGGTTTAGTCTAATTGATTTAGCCGAATTCTGAGAATCTCCTATAAACAATTCGTGATTTGAGTAGCCCTTGGAGAATGAGGATGAAAAGAAGTTGAAGAAGAGACTTGGTTGATTTTCTTGTTCCACCGCCACTATCCGTGAAAACCCATTCCCTCTCCCCCATTCTTCATGTATTGGTTCTTATATTAAATTAATAGCCTATACTTCAAAACCCTAGGCCCATTAAATCTTTTCCACCTCATCAATGTAATAATATATATATTGTAAGTTTCATAACAAAAATCATGATTGTCTTTAATTTAATTGTAAAGTGAAAGCAATATATATATAAATACATCTATAGCCATTTTTCATTAACCCATTTTCCCTTATACTTTATATTAACTTGATAAATTTCTTGCAAATGCGAGTTGTCACATTTTACCCACCTTAAACGGAGTATAATCGTCGAAATCCATACTTTAATCCTTATCGGGTTAAATTCTCATCTATTCGATCACGAATTATTCGGGTTATTACAGAGATCGTCACTGGTATGCGTGTTGTATTTTAAATCCTATTTAGTTCTAGTATTCAGTAATTAAAGTAATAACACACAAAAATTTTAAGTTGTATCCGATCCCGATTCTTATCTTCGAATCGATCGTTTCGGCAATCCACTAATGGACCTACAGGTTCAATTAACAAAGAAACTTAGCAATGTTCACAAATACAGAACAATACTAGCAGTAACCACAACAATAGCAAGCATGATACAGTTAACCCTCGGTTAACTTTAGATTACCGTCAGCAGTTGTGAATACAACTGTTTACAGTTTCTAAAACTCAATAACCAAACAGAACTCACAGATCTGATTTCTTAGCCTCAGATCTGAGCACACAGTCTCAGATCTTGCAAACGTCAAGTGTTGAACAACCTGAAACTTCAAAGAACGATCAGTTGACGTTATTAAAAAGTTATCATAGATTTACCGTCACGTTTACAGCCGATTGAGTCACATGTTCAAACAAAACGTTTGAGCCTCATGATTTTACAGTCTCAAGAACAGTTTAAGATCCAAGTTCAACAGGTGAAACAGAAACTCTAAGAGTTCGCACAAGTAATATTAGAGTTTCATGAATGCCGACTCTCAGCGCAAGAAAAAACTGTGTCGCAAGAACAACACAACAACAATGGCAAGAGTAGCGCAAACAATATCGCAAACAGACAGCAAGAACATCGCTAGAGTATCGTGAAAGAGCAAGAACGGCGCTAGGGAATTCAAAAGTCGGCACAAAAGACGAAGCGTCGTCTGTAACGAAAAACCCCGACATTTATATTGTGGCAGAATCCCGATATTTATACATGTGGGCCACACGACATTAGTGTATATGTGGGCGGCCCAAAATCAAGCTCCAACTGCGAGGGACCATATACAGGAGAGCAGGTCCAACAAGGAGCCCAAAAAACAGCGATCCAATCGACATTGTATCATCCAAATTAACATGGTGTTGCCCAGTGACGATCATCGTGCAGCAGGCCAGGGCTCAGAACCAGGCTCGCCGATTTCCAGTAAAGTTAAATAACCAAAAAACAAAATGTGTGAGAGATATAGAGATGGAGCCATCTGCAAGTAAGGTTAAGCGTCATAAATTAAATACCCGCAAAAAAAAAGTGTGAACCCGCTAGAAACCTCAGAAAATAGAAGATACTTGCTGGAATAGTAGGAAAAATTGCGTTTGATCGCGAAAATGGAGTAAAATCAAAATAAAGATCAGATAAGCATGGAAAACAAAATAAACCAGGATGATTATGGGTAGATAAGGAAAAGAGTAGTTGCCGGAGTTGAATGATGAGTTGCCGAAAATTGCCTGGAAGCAGAGAGCGGAAGTGGTTTTGAAAGCACAATTGGGAATGATGATGACGACGAGGGTTTTGTTTGAGTGCAACTGTAACGACCCGCCTTTCCGCTTGCACGATTTTGTCCGCTTTGGACTAGGCTGACCCTAATGACACCCACCTAGTCCTCACGGTTTTACTTTTTCCCTAGCTCCCACACTTCCCAGTGGGTCACCCATCCCTGAATTGTTCTAGGGTGAGCACGCTTAGCTTTCCAGTTCTAACGTTCCGCTTGCCACTTTGCTAGGGTAAAGGCCTCGTTCAATGGAAGACGAATCACTATACTTAACATAAGATCGTTCCCGTCTATAGCCGATGTAGGGATTTGCCTAAGGTCCCTCTCTCTCGCACCCCCCGAGGGGACCTCACATTCACCTCTCGTTATGGACTCAGGGTCCTCGCTAAGGTTTGCCCCAACAAACCGACTATAACCCGGGTCCTGCTTTGATACCAAATATGACGACCCGCCTTTCCGCTTGCACGATATTGTCCGCTTTGGACTAGGCTGACCCTAATGACACCCACCTAGTCCTCACGGCTTTACTTTTTCCCTTGCACCCACACTTCCCAGTGGGTCACCTATCCCTGAATTGCTCCAGGGTGAGCACGCTTAACTTTCCAGTTCTAACGTTCCGCTTGCCACTTTGCTAGGTAAAAGGCCTCGCGCATTGGAAGACGAATAACTATACTTAATCTCTGATCGTTCCCCATCTATAGCCGATGTAGGGATTCGCCTTAGGTGCCCTCTCTCTCGCACCCCCGAGGGGACCTCACATTCACCCCTCCTTATGGACTCACCGTCCACATTGAGGTTTGCCCCAACACACTGACTATAACCCGAGTCCTGCTTTGATTCCAAATGTAACGACCCGTCTTTCCGCTTGCACGATATTGTCCGCTTTGTACTAGGCTGACCCTAATGACACCCACCTAGTCCTCACGACTTTACTTTTTCCCTAGTACCCACACTTCCCAGTGGGTTACCCATCCCTGAATTGCTTCATGGTGATCACACTTAACTTTCCAGTTCTAACGTTCCGCTTGCCACTTTGCTAGGGAAAAGGCCTCGTATAATGGAAGACGAATCACTATACTTAATCTCTTATCGTTCCCCGTCTATAGCCGATGTAGGGATTCGCCTAACGTGCCTCCTCTCTCGCACCCCTGAGGGGACGTCACATTCACCCCTCCTAATGGACTCAGCGTCCTCGCTGAGGTTTGCCCCAACACACCGACTATAACTCGGGTCCTTCTCTGATAGCAATTGTAACGACCCTAATTCGGGCCTAGCCGTTTTGGTGAAACGTGCTAAATAAAACGAAACGTTTGAATGTAAACTTAAAACATAGTTCGAAAACATTAAAGTTCAACAACATAATTTAGAGTGTTATCCAATGACCGGACGCTATCACCGGACAACCGACGACCTCCTTCCCATGCCCTTCTCATACCTCGTCCGCGTCACCTACAAAATCTATAAAGCGGTCACAATTTATTAAAGGAAACCTCACACACGCTACGCACTATCTTTTCATTTCTCAATTAAACCGTACACACACGCGTGAATCATTTCTTTTAACCGTTTTCTTATTTCCTTCTTCTTTTACCCTTATCATTCCCATCATTCTTTAACTTTACTGTTGCCGAGAGTAACATGCTCGGTACATGTCCCGCCCAAGCCAACTGTTAGCTGTTGGATGACTCGACGGGCCATATGCTTCCCTTCCCTGGGTGGGTACTTAAGCGCTACCCCTTTTTCCTCCCGGATCCGTTCTGCCTTTTTCGTACGTATCTTTTCCTCTTTGGAACTTATCGTTCCCTTCATCAGGCATGCCCTTCCTTTGGCGAATTGTGTCCTAGGCACGATGCCGGGTTCGGTCGGACGGTCTATCCTTCCTCACCCCTAGTCTTATTACCATTTATCTCGTTCATTCGTGTCTTTTCTTTCTTCTTTATTAACTCAATCCCATTCTCTAAGTCTGAACCTTCCCTTACTATATTGTGTTCACTCCGCTTACCGTTTGCTTCGTTTGTTATAATCCTCCCTTGCTTCCTTGCATTTCGTAACAGATCTTAGTTACCCGAATTCCGACGTGATCATTTTATTGTTAACTATGTGATTACCATAGATCCTATGTGTTCTTTTCCTCCCACGATCCGACGTTGAGAAGCAACGAAAACACTCAAACTCAGTATTTTCGTGATAATTCACTTCTTCCTCGAAATTCGCGATAATTTTGTGATGGTATTAGGATTCGCGATAATTTTGCACTGGGGCTAGGATTCGCGATAATTTGTGCTGAAGTTAGGATTCGCGATAATTTTACACTTCAAACATTTTCGCGACAATTTTGTTCTTCCCCCATTTCAGCGATAATTTGCCAAAGTGTGCAAATTCGCGACAATTTTTCGATGCCCAAATTTTCGCGACAATTTCCTTTTTTCGCGACAATTTCCGTTATTTTCGTGGCTTAATGATAATTAACTCATTTTTGGGCCTCCCCACCCCTATTTATAGACATCTTAACTTTTCTAATTCACACTTTAACCCCTCCTTCTTTTCACTTTGACCCTTCCTTTATCTTTTTCTTTACTTTTCTATTTTTCGTTTCCTTTTTCGTTCTTTCGTTCCCGTATCCATCATTATTTCTTGTCTAGATTTTTACCGCTACATTCCCTAATATTCGTTCCATCATACCTTTTTCTTGGATATTACATCTTTCCCCACTTATTTTGAGTTTCGTCCCGAAACTCGTGTGTACCAATCTTCCATTAAGTCTGGTGCCCTCTGTCTAATCTCTCGTTCCGTTTCCCATATAGCTTCTCTCTCACCTTGATTGGACCATTGTACTTTCACCATGGGAAATTGTTTGTTTCTGAGCCTTCTTTCCTCTCTTCCTAGGATCTTTAGTGAGACTTCCTCGTATGTTATTCCGGGGTTATCCCTATGGGTTCCCCTACACATTCTTGAATTCCTTCAGTCACCCTCCTCCTTAGTTGGAATACGTGGAACACGTTGTGTATTCCCCCCATCTCTTCCGGAAGCTTCAGCTGATATGCTAGGTTTCCGATTTTTCGTTCCACCTCGTATGGTCTGATATACCGAGGACTCAGCTTCCCTGTCCTTGTGGTCCTTAGCACCCCCTTCATCGGTGATATCTTTAGGTAGGCGTGATCCCCAACTTTTAACTCTAAGGGTCTCCTTTTTGTGTCTGCCCAACTTTTGTATCGGTCCTGTGCCGCCTTAATGTTCTTTCGCACCACGGCCACCTTTTCAATGGTGACATCCACCAATTCCGTTCCTGTGGTCTTTCTCTCTCCCACCTCATCCCAGTATAGCGGTGTACGACACTTCCTCCAGTATAATGCCTCGTATGGGGCCATGTCAATGCTGCTTTGAAAGCTATTATTGTACGCAAATTCCACTAGCGGTAGGAAATCCTCCCAACCTCCCTTAAATTCCAACACACATGCCCGTAACATATCCTCCATAATTTGGTTGGTTCTCTTGGTCTGACCATCCGTCTGTGGGTGGTAGGCTGTGCTCATGCTTAACTGGGTTCCGAGTGATTTCTGTAAACTTTGCCAAAATCTAGACGTGAATCTCGGGTCTCTGTCTGACACAATGTTTACTGGAACTCCATGTAACTTGACTATGTTATCCACATATATTCTGGCTAGCCTGTCTACTCCGTATGTCGTCTTGACTGCTAAGAAATGTGCCTCCTTTGTAAGACGGTCGACCACTACCCATATCGCATTGTTCTTTCGTGGGCTCTTGGGTAGTCCTATCACAAAGTACATGCCGATGCTATTCCATTTCCACTCTGGAATCTATAAGGGTTGTAGCTCGCCTCCCGGGCATTGGTGTTTGGCCTTAACTCGTTGGCAATTTTCGCATTTGGCCACAAAATTTGCGATCTCGTTTTTCATTTCATTCCACCACCAGTGCGTCTTTAGGTCCCGATACATCTTAGTGCTTCCTGGGTGAACTGAGAAAGCCGAACTGTGTGCTTCTGCCATAATCTTCTTCCTTAGCTCCGGCCGGTTTGGTACCCATATCCGTTCATTTATTCGGATTAGCCCATCGCTTCCTTCGCTTATCTCTGATTTATCGGTTCTGTTTCCCTCTTTTTCACGATACGGGTTTCTCGGGGTCTGATATATGTGCTTCTAGTACATCCTCCAGTATCCCTGGTCTTGCGGTAACAGTCCCTAACATGACTGTGGTCGACTCCACCACTTCCAGTTGTAGATTCTCCATTTCCCTTAACAACGTGTTCGCTTGCACGCCATGATTCTTCCTGCTCAGTGCATCGGCTACCTGGTTTGCCTTTCCGGGGTGATACTAAATGTCCAGGTCGTAATCTTTTATCAGTTCCAACCACCTCCGTTGTCTCATGTTAAGCTCCTTCTGGGTGAATAAATACTACAAACTCTTGGGATCGGTGAATATCTCGAATTTAACACCGTACAGATAATGTCCCCAAATCTTGAGTGCGAATACCATCGCGGCTAATTCTAAATCGTGTGTCGGATAGTTCAACTCGTGTATCTTCAATTGACGGGATGCATATGCTATAACTTTCCCTCCCTGCGTCAGTACACACCCGAGTCCTTCCTTCGATGCGTCGCTGTATACCGTGAAGTCATGTCCTGGTGTAGGTAGTACCAGTATTGGTGCCAATGTCAATTTCGTTTTGGGACATTCAAAACTCTCCTCACATTTCTCATCCCACGTATACCTCGTTTCCTTTCGGGTCAAATTTGTCAATGGTTTCCTTTCGGGTCCCCTCTGGGGTGCGAGAGAGAGGGCACCTTAGGTGAATCCCTACATCGGCTATAGACGGGGAACGATCAGAGATTAAGAATAGTGATTCGTCTTCCATTGCAAGAGGCCTTTTTCCCTAGCAAAGTGGCAAGCGGAATGTTAGAACTGGAAAGTTAAGCGTGCTCACCCTGGAGCAATTCAAGGATGGGTGACCCACTGGGAAGTGTGGGTGCTAGGGAAAAAGTAAAGCCGTGAGGACTAGGTGGGTGTCATTAGGGTCAGCCTAGTACAAAGCGGACAATATCGTGCAAGCAGAAAGATGGGTCGTTACATTTGGTATCAGAGCAGGACCTAGTCCTCACGGCTTTAAATTTTTCCCTAGTACCCACACTTCCCAGTGGGTCACCCATCCCTGAATTGCTTCTGGGTGAGCACGCTTAACTTTCCAGTTCTAACTTTCCGCTTGCCACTTTGCTAGGGAAAAGGTCTCGTATAATGGAAGACGAATCACTATACTTAATCTCTGATCGTTCCCCATCTATAGTCGATGTAGGGATTCGCCTAAGGTGCCCTCTCTCTCGCACCCCCGAGGGGACCTCACATTCACCCCTCCTTATGGACTCAGCATCCTCGCTGAGGTTTGCCCCAACACACCGACTATAACCCGGGTCCTGCTCTGATACACACCGACTGTAACGACCCGCCTTTCCGCTTGCACGATATTGTCCGCTTTGGACTAGACTGACCCTAATGACACCCACCTAGTCCTCACGGCTTTACCTTTTTCCCTAGTACCCACACTTCCCAGTGGGTCATCCATCCGTGAATTGCTTCTGGGTGAGCACGCTTAACTTTCCAGTTCTAACGTTCCGCTTGCCACTTTGCTAGGGTAAATGTCTCGTGCAATGGAAAACGAATCACTATACTTAACATAAGATCGTTTCCGTATATAGCTAATGTAGGGATTTGCCTAAGGTGCCCTCTCTCTCGCACCCCCCGAGGGGACCTCACAGCAACGCTCAGGATTGTGCCACCTGGACGATCCAGATTGTGACTTTATGGCTTCCGCACGGTTTTCAAGATTGGTTATGGAACATGTCTCACACGTTCAACAAGATGTCAGATCTGAAAGCGCACGCGTCGATGGGGATGATTGTTGGCGATTTGTGGCTGCACATAAGTCACGACGATGTCAACTTCCTCCGACGTTCGACAACGACGATCGGTTGAAGTTGAGGGGCTAATATTAATGCACGACTTATGACAGCCGATCAGGATCGATTATCTAAAATAAGTGTGAGAGAGAATGTGGTATTAGTATGTCCGATCGACCCCTGATTACCGACCGGACGAAGGGATCAGTGGATCGGTATCATATGAAGCGAGGCAGGATCGACGATGGATTGCTATGATCGGAAAGACGGGCATACGATCGACATCCTCAGGAGGAAATGTCAACAAAAGCTATGCCATTACTCTAGGCGGTGGTGTGCAGCTTCAGCGTGGCGGAAAGTCATGCAAATCAGCTCGAGGGCGACTGTGATGTGATTAAAGAAGATCACGATTAGATTATGTAATATTAAAGTATGTTAAATGCCTCTATAAAATGGAGGCGAGAAATGTAACCAAAGGACAAGGTCCTAGGAGATTTCTTACTTCTAAGCTCTTAGTGAATTCTCTGCCTGGGTTTGGTGCCCCGTTGGTTTTCCTCCCGGTTCTCGGGTTTCCCACGTATGATTTCTTTTTTTTCTTTCATTACGGCAAATGAATACCAGCGGTACCCTCACTTAATTCATAGAACATCACAGAGTAAATTTTTACTCTTAACAAATAATAAATGTGATTAAATACTTAAATATGCGTTCGTATATCTAAGAATATATTTAAGAGAAAACAAGTTAAATTAAGTATGCATAATTAGAAATGAATGAATTAACAACAATTCAATTTTCATCAACAATAAATGTTAATTCAACTAAATGACATAAACAAGTGAGTGCATAATATGAAAATTATATTCAAAACTGATAACATGTCTATTTTCAATTAGTTCAATTAAATTAATATAGTCGGAAAATAGTTTTATATCATTATGAAACCAAACATTTATGACCAAAAGAATGTTGAACATTTTACAAATGGTAGTGAATCATATATCATGATAAATGACACCCATGCAATAATAAACTTGTAGAGTTAGTGTGTCAATATTTAGTAAACGGATTCTTTATCATATTATATGTACTAATATATTCAATAGTCATCTTATTTTATTAAACAATTTCTCTAATAATCAAGAACTTTTTATCTATATGCACTATTCTTGTTATTTGCAAATACAACTATATCTCATTGTCACAATAAATCATTAATCCTAATGATAATATGCATATCGGTTATGAAGTTTCGCAAACATAAAGCATGATAAGATATCTTGTAACAAGCATTCTGCTTATGTAGTATAATCGGCTGTGAGAGAGTTTTTGACATTTTTCTAAGAAATCGCATCCTTGGACAAAGAAAACATAGAAAAAGTTGATTTTTTTAGTATCACAACATCTAGTAAAATCGAATCATAATACCCAATGACATCAACGAATCTGATTTTCTATATGCGTACATGTAATATTTCGTTTTCGGTAAATAACAAAATATTCATTAAACTGCAACCATACGTTCTCTACTAGAAATAATTTGGTATCTGCTGAGTATTCCAACAATAAATTCTATGTCTAGACGAGTACAAATTTGAAATATAATAACTCCGAACTACTAAAAAATAAGTAAATATTGAATAACCTTTGATCTAGACATAATATTTGGATACTGATAGAGAGTGAACTTGTTTCCTTAAACACATCTGTATCATTTTATTTACAATTTTGTATGTAAAAACGATTAAGTATTTTTCGATTTAATTCATTTGGGATAACCTGATTCTTCGTGAATGATCATGGAAAATATGAATCCATAATTCAAAAGATGTTTCACCAAGATCTTTCATCTCAAAATGAGAAGAAAACAACTTATTTGTTTCATGAAGTTGTACACCAAATAAATAAATCTACTCCACGTAACTTAAGTTACACACAATTGTCCACAATGTTCATATAATTCTGAAGGAAAGAACTATTAATGAATAATTTCATCAATGTCTCTATTGAGAACATTCATTATAAAATCAATTTGATCAAACTTAAGATCAAAATACGCAGTAGGTGCAATGACCCCAAAATTTTAGAGATTGGTGAAATATGATTTTAATACACGGTAATTATTAAAGATCGAGTTTCGAGGAAAATATTCATTTTAAGGTGGTAGTATATGAGAACCCCGTAATTATAAGAAATTGAATAAGTTAATAGAAATACTTATGATACAATGTGATAATGTAAAATGAGTACATATATTGATTTCATGGAAGTATAAAAGAATAATCATGATCTATGAGAAACATATAATATTTAATTATATTGCAAATGAACTGAAAATAGTATGATGAATGGATCGTATAGTTTGGAACAAAATTAGATAACTATAAATTAAATATAATATAATGTAAATTTAAATATATTAGAATGTTAAAATAATTAAATAATATTCAGTAATTAAAATATATAGAAGATAAACTATTTATTAAGTTAAGCGATACAATGAAGTAGTAGATTTATTAAGTTAAACGATTATCGCATTAGCCATGCGATAATCGAATGGCTAATGCCGATCGGCGTGAAAGACTAACCGGCGTAAACCTAACATGAAGCGTTGATGTTGATCGGCTTGATCGTTCCTGTCGACCGATCAAGGATATCGATTGGGCAATTATGATGAGTTTATTTGATAGCGATCGAATTGGACTTGAATCGATGTATCTTGTTGGCTAAATATATAGAAGAAGGTACATGCGTATCTTGTTAGATATATATATGGAAGAAAGATATAGATGTATATCTTGTATCCTAAATATATGAAAGATGCCGTCAAAGATATGAAAATATCTATATTATAGATATCGATATATATCTTGTACCCTAAATATATCAAAGATTAGATCATAGTCTGTACTCTATAAATAGTGAGCCTCATGAATACAATTGTATCAATCAAATAAAGGCGTAACATATTGTACCCATTCTTGTGATAGTGAGTTCATGATAGAGGTTTATCGATCACGTGGTTTCCCGGTTTTGAGTTTCCACGCTAAATCTTGTGTCTTCTATTTTTCTTCATTTATGTTTGGTTCTCATCGCATTAATTAGATCATACCCCGGATAACGGAATTATTTTCATCTCTGAAGTAAGGAATTTTCCCAACACATCGTGCTTGTACATGTATGCCAACCACAATAGGGCATGAGTAATAATGAATAACATCCTTATGTGAAATGGAATTGAGGAATGAATGTTTGGTCGAACGCGCACTAATGGAAGGTGGTAGGGTATTGGTCCATTCAGGAAGGGAAACCATATGGCTCGTCGAGTCAACAAACATCTAACAACCAGACTAGCCAGACGTTTCACTAGCATGGAAAACTCTGGTCACATTGATGAGATCCCCGGAACCCGGTACCTCGGACAGGATCAGGACCAGGCTTGGCCATGGAAACTCAAACAACGTAAGCCGAACTTGGAGGCCCAAATCCAGCACACGTGAGTGAAGGGCCCATCCAGATCTTGTGGCCCGATCGATCATTTATAGCGATCGGTCCCGATGTGCAGGGCCCAACATCTTGCACGCGCCCGGACTGATCGGTCCACATATTACAGGCGCTGCTTCGGGCCATTCTTGCTCATCCCATGCAACGACAACCCTCGACAGCCTTGTCAGAAGCGTGGTCCGTCGAAGGCGTACGAGCCACCAGTGGACAGAGAGTAGCCGGCTAGTAGCGCCGAAAGGTCTAGCGCCATGCAGCTCTGTGAAGCCATTTCCGGCGACTGCTCCGCCTGACATTAGCCGACCTAGCCGCAAAGGACAGGCACAAAACGACACCCTACTGTACACAACACAGTTGGAGTATAAAAAGGACACTTAGAGTGTGAGAAAATGATCTTCTTCCGTTTTCTCTTCAGAGCTTTCGCATTGAGAAGTGGATCTCGATTTATTTTCGATTTTTCTCTTCCTCTTTGTGGCCTAAAAGAACAAACATGACTTGTATGTTGATTGTTGTGCTTAATGAACCGACTAAGGGAATTTTCCTTTAGCCCTTAGCCAAGTGGTTTTTTCCTCGGTTTCTAGGTTTTGCACTCTAAAATCCTTGCGTCTTTCCACCTTTGATTCATAATCGTTTTCCACACATCAAACAAATAATAACCGAGTTCGTCTCGCAACGAACCGGTCGACTGTTGACACTCCCGGTTTTCGAACAACAACAGTTTGGCGCCGTCCGAGGGGACGAGTTTTTTTCCCCATTTGAGGTCGTTACCTGGGATAGGATAATCAAAGGCATGGTGACTGGAACTTCGACGAACGATAGTGACACGCTTCCCAGCAGCATTCCAGCTTCAACGTTCTCTTTACAGGACCTCGAAGCTGTTGCTAGGAAAGTTATACTGGAAGTTACGTCGGAGAGGAGTGGAACAGAACCACCGGCTATCACAAACCCTATTCCAGCCAACAGAGGGTACGAAAGCGACCCAGAAGCCCCGAGCTCCGATGAAGAGGAGATTATCAGGCGCGGAATAACAATGAGGAGGCCGAGACACCAATCTACTCCGCCTCCTCCAGTTAGAACTAGAAACTCCCGTTCCTGGGACGGACCAGGAACAGATGCAGAGACGCATCGACGAGCTTACCAGGGAGTTGGAGACCCTGTGAACGCAGAGGGATTGCAGTCCTAATCTGGAGCATAATCCTGGACTCTTTGATCGGGCCATGGATGCCCCGATCAAGCGGAGCAAGGATGATGACTAGTGGCACAATCTGCATGTCGCCCAGGCGTCATCCCAACAATCTGGAGGCGTCTCCGCCGCACTGGGAGATTTTATGCTCCCATTTTCTGAAGAGATCTGGGCGGCAGTCCCCGATCGATACTATCGTAACCCCAAAGGGTTACCAGTATTTCGAGGCGACGGTGATCCGATCGATCACGTTGTGGATTTCGAGCTGAGGATGGGGACCGTTCGGGCCTCTAACTCATTGAAGTGCCGCATCTTCGAGGCAGGGTTGTAGGGCGATGCCCGGACCTGGTTCAAGAACTTGCCAGCCCGATCCATATAGTTGTATGGCGGATTCATCCTAGCTTTCTCGGAGCAGTTCGCTCCAAATGTAGGACCGCCTCGTAGCAGGCAGGAACTATATGACATGAAGTATATCCGCGCGAAGATGAGTCTTCGCTCTTTTATGGAGAAGTTTAATTGAACTGCCCGGGGTATCAAGTTGGAGCTTGTGGCCTTTCGGCCAGCCTTGTGAAGAGCCCACCAACCACCTAGGGGAAACTCCTTCAGAAAATCAACAAGTACATCAAGGTGGATGAAGCGCTGGGAGCGGGATATCGAAAGCCTGGCGGGAATTCTGATCCCGCAGGTAACCAGAGGGTATCTTACCCTAAGAAACAGCCACGATAAGTTGTGGCTGTGGCTGAAAAGATCGTTCCTCCGAAGAAGGTGGACAATCGGGTTTATTGCGAGTTGCATCACAACCGTGATCACCCGATGCTGAAATGCCCGCTACAGCGACAGACAGTAGCGGTGATGAACAAGGAAAAGCCCAATCATGATGATCGGAGGGGCAAGCAGGCTGATTCCCCCCGAGCGGGCCATCAAGGTGACGATCGTCACAGGCCAAGGGGAAGAGATAATCGGGGTCCGCCCCTACATTACAACTACCGGGCGGGAGACCGAAGATCTCCCCATCCCGAACAGGATAGAGGTCAGCACGGTCAAGAGAACCGTGGTCAGGACCAAAGGACGAGATGGCGGGGCCGTGGCGGCAAGGCCCAGCGAAATGAAGGAGACAGGAGAGAGCAACCAGCTCCCCCACCTGCCGAAGTGGGCGCCCAACCTCCCCCAAATGAGGAGGTGGCCAGGGAGGGAGAGGTCGCCGGAGATATTTACGTTATCTCCGGCAGAATACAAAATAATGAGTCGGTCAGGGACACAAAAAAGCAGCGCGTGAGGAGTTTCCCGAGAGCTCCGAATCTGTGGCGCTGGTCAAGTACGAATCGGCTGAGCGGTCCTCAACCTTTGGGGGAGAAATCATTTTTACCGCAGCCGATCGGGAAGGGGTCACCGATCCATGTGATGATCCTCTTATCATCACTGGAATTATCGCCGATCAACGGGTCCATAGGATTTTGGTGGACACCGGGGCTTCATGAAACCTGATAAAGCATGAAGTGGCGGAGATGCTAGGAGCCGCGGCCCATGATCTCCCGATTGCAAATATAACCCTCTGGTCGTTCGACCAGAGAAGTGTTATCCTGTGCGGGAAAATTATTTTCCCAGTCATACTAGGAGAACCGGGCAGGGACCGATCGGAGACTCTGGAGTTCATAGTCGTTTTTGTCGATCTGGCTTACAACGCTATAATTGGACGGACCGGCCTCAGTAAGTTTAAGGCGGTCCCTTCTACGTACCATATGATTCTCAATTTCCCCTCCACTTATGGAGTGATTTCTGTTAAGGGGAACCAGAAGTAGCAAGACAGTGCTACATGAGCTCGTGCCGAACTTTGGCACCCATCAAGAGAGCTCGGGCGGATTTGGACGAAGAGCCCCCGCACCCGAAGCAAGCAATGGAACCCGTTGGGTTCAAGCTTGCCAACTTGGTTGAGGATGACTCAACCAAGACTACTCGCATCGGGGCACATCTAGCCCCGACCTTCGAAGAAGAGCTGGTCCGCTTGTTGAGAAGCAATGTGGATATCTTCGCGTGGACCCCGGACGATGTTCCGGAATTGACCATTCCGAAAGTGAGCATCGGATCAACACGGAACCTAGAACCAAGCCTATAAGGCAAAAGAGAAGACGCTATTCTCCTGAGAAGATTGAGATCATCCGGGTAGAGGTGAACAGGTTGCTGCGGTCGGGCTTCATCAGGGAGATTCGCTACATTGAGTGGGTCGCGAACCCAGTGGTAGTCTCCAAGGTAGATGGGAAATGGAGGATGTGCGTGGATTTTAACGACGTCAACAAGAGCTGTGAGTTGGACCCTTTCCCACTGCCGCATAATGACCGATTGGTGGATGCTGTGGCGGGAAGCACCATGATGAGTACCATGGACGCTTACTCCGGGTACCATCAGATCTTCCTTGCTAAGGAAGATCAAAAGAAGTCATCATTCATTACAGAAGACGGCGTTTACTGCTACGAAGTTATGCATTTTGGCTTAAAGAACGCCGGAGCAACATACCAAAATCAGGTCAACAAGATCTTTAGAGAGTTGATAGGCCATATTATGGAAGTGTATGTTGATGATTTGATTGTCAAGTCCATGAATGATGAAGATCATATTCCTTACTTGTCTCGCTGTTTCGAAGTATGCCGTAAATATAAACTCAAACTAAATCCAAACAAGTGTTGCTTCGGGATTCGAAGTGGCAAATTCCTTGGATATTACGTTTTTGAGAAAGGCATCGAGGTTAATCCGGAGAAAGTCCAGGCTATTTTTGATATGCAGCCTCAAAGAAACAAGCGAGAATTCCAAAGGCTGACTGGCCGATTGGCGGCATTGAGCAGGTTTATATCTAGATCCACTAACCGGGCTCTACCTTTTTTCAGGGCATTGAGAAAAGCTAGCCATCTTGGATGGACCGAGGAGTGCGATCGGGCATTTTCCGACTTGAATACTTATTTGAGCACTCCTCCTGTCATGGTGAGCCCGACGTGCCACGAACCCTTGGGGTTGTAGTTGGCCGTGTCAGAAGCCGCAGTCAGCGCAGCCCTGGTGACCATTGGGGATGATATTCATCGGCCCGTTTACTACGTTAGCCACTCCCTGGTACCAGCCGAAACCAGATACACAACCTTGGAAAAATTCATGTTGGCCTTGCCGAAAGCTATATCAAAGCTTAAACACTATTTGGATGGCCGCAAGGTTTATGTGTATACTGATCAGCCTTTGAAGGTTGTTTTGAGTCAGACGGATTCTAATGAGAGGTTGGCCAAGTGGAAGATCAAGATCAGCACCATGTATCTGGAATTCGTTCCCTGAAGAGCGATCAAAGCTCAAATCCTCACGGATTTCGTGGTCGAAATGACCCGATCGCTCATATTTCTGAACCAAGAGGACGACCGGTGGGTCATTTATGTTGATGGATCAACCTTCGGGGGAAAGGGAGCGGGCATCACCCTTACTACACTTCAAGGTGACGTTATCCATTATGCGGTCAAGTTCTTGTTTTCTAGAACGAATAACGTGGTGGAATACGAGGCCGTTCTGTCCAGGATGACTTTAGCTCAAAAGATGGGAGTTGCTAAAGTGCGAATGTTCTCGGACTCCAAGTTGGTGGTGGAGCAATTCGCAGGACGATTCGATACACATTAGCCAACCATGAAATTATATCATGCGAAGGTCTTGGAGATGGCAAAGAAGTTCCGTGAGTTCTCACTTGATCACGTGCCTAGAGAACAAAACAATGTGGACGATGCGTTAGCCAGATTGGCTGCAGGCTTACCAGACGTTGGACCATGCACGGTATCGGTCCATATTCAGGATCGACCTTCGGTCGAAATTTCTATGACCGAAGGGTCGTTTGAGGAGGTGGGAGCTTTATGTCATGAACTCCAAGACCTAAAGATTAACGCCGTTGACTCCCCAGAAAACACGTGGATGGCTCCTTTTGTCAGGTATCTGACCAACGGCCATCTACCGGAAAACGCATCATAGGCCAGCAAAATTGAAACCCGGGCGACCCGATATGTGCTTAATGACGGGCACCTATTCAAGAGAAGCTTTGAGGGACCGCTCCTGCGATGCTTATCCCATTTGGAGGCTGAGGCCGTCATGATTTATGTTCATGAGGGGATGTGCGAGATACATTTTGGGGCCCGATCGCTATATCATCGTGTCGTTAGAGCCGGTTATTTCTGGCCAACGCTCCTTGAAGATGCTAAGAAGTACATAAGACGATGCACTGCTTGTCAACACCATTCTCCAGTTCCCCAACTACCAGGGGCATCGTTGTCGATGACCCCACTTCCTTGTCCGTTTGACAGATGGGGGATTGATATTTTGGGACCGTTTCCTCAATCGGTCCAGCAGCGGAAGATTTGCATAGTGGCGGTTTGTGAAGTCCCCTCGTGGGTGCGAGAGAGAGGGCACCTTAGGCGAATCCCTACATCGGCTATAGACGGGGAACGATCGTATGTTAAGCATAATGATTCGTGTTCCATTACACGAGGCCTTTTCCCTAGCAAAGTGGCAAGCGGAACGTTAGAATTGGAAAGTTAAGCGTGCTCACCCTGGAGCAATTCAGGGATGGGTGACCCACTGGGAAGTGTGGGAGCTAGGGAAAAAGTAAAGCCGTGAGGACTAGATGGGTGTCATTACGGTCAGCCTAGTCCAAAGCGGACATTATCGTGCAAGCGGAAAGGCGGGTCGTTACATTTGGTATCGGAGCAAGACCTGGGTTATAGTCGTTGTGTTGGGCAAACCTCAGCGAGGACGCTGAGTCCATAAGGAGGGGTGAATGTGAGGTCCCCTCGGGGGTGCGAGAGAGAGGGCACCTTAGGCGAATCCCTACATCGGCTATAGATGGGGAACGATCGTACGTTAAGTATAATGATTCGTCTTCCATTGCACGAGGCCTTTTCCCTAGCAAAGTGGCAAGCGGAACGCTAGAACTGGAAAGTTAAGCATACTCAACCTGGAGCAATTCAGAGATGGGTGACCCACTGGGAAGTGTGGGAGCTAGGGAAAAAGGTAAAGCCGTGAGGACTTGGTGGGTGTCATTAGGGTCAGCCTAGTCCAAAGCGGACAATATCGTGCAAGCGGAAATGCGGGTCGTTACATTTGGTATCAGAGCAGGACCCGGTTATAGTCGTTGTGTTGGGGCAAACCTCAGCGATGACGCTGAGTCCATAAGGAGGGGTGAATGTGAGGTCCCCTCAGGGGTGCGAGAGAGAGGGCACCTTAGGCGAATCCCTACATCGGCTATAGATGGGGAACGATCATATGTTAAGTATAATGATTCGTCTTCCATTGCACGAGGCCTTTTCCCTAGCAAAGTGGCAAGCGGAACGTTAGAACTGGAATGTTAAGCGTGGTCACCCTGGAGCAATTCAGGGTTGGGTGACCCACTGGGAAGTGTGGGAGCTAGGGAAAAAGTAAAGCCGTGAGGACTAGGTGGGTGTCTTTAGGGTCAGCCTAGTCCAAAGCGGACAATATCGTTCAAGCGGAGAGGCGGGTCGTTACACGGTTGAATATTATACAAAGTGGATCGAGGCTGAAGCGGTGGCTATTATTTCCGAAAAGGTGGTGAAGCACTTCCTATGGAGGAACATCATAGGCCGCTTTGGAGTAACTCAAGCTTTTGTATCTGAAAATGGACTTCAATTCCGCGGAAAAGCCGTTCGGGATCTTTGCGTCAAATTGGGTATCGCTCAACACTTCTCATCGGTAGCTCATCCTCAGACCAACAGATTAACGGAGGTCTCCAACAAAGTTATCCTGAAGGGATTAAAAACTAAGTTGGAGGATTTGGGGGGAAAGTGGCCCGATCACATCTACGAGGTATTATGGGCTTACTGCACCACTCCTCGTTCAACGACCCAGGAATCTCCATTTTCCTTGGTATATGGGTCCGAAGCGGTCAGTCTAGTGGAGGTAGCCATAAGATCACCTCGGATAACCCCGTATGACGAACATTTGAATGATGAGCGAAGATCCTTGGACTTGGAGATGATTGAAGAGAAAAGAAACGCCATCTATGCACGCATATGTGCTTATCAAAGAACAATGGAGCGAGCTCATAACAAACGAGTTGTGCCCAGGGAATTCTCAGAAGGAGACCTCGTTCTCAGGAATGTGAGAATTCAGAGAAATGTTGGGAAGCTGGACAGAAATTGATAAGGGCCCTATCGGGTCATGAAGAACCTGGGCGCGGGGGCTTATAAGCTAGAGAATCTGGATGGAAGTGAGATCCCCCGAACTTGGAATTTTATGAACTTAAGACGTTATTTTATATAAAGAATTTGACATATTTGGTAACTCTGAACTTTAAAACGTTTCTTATGCATGAATAAGTTACAATGGATGCAGTACAAAGTATTTCTAGCTAAGTGAGTGACCGATCTTGGAGTTAAATTTTCTGGACGAGTTTGGAATGGTTACTGTAGCCATTATCCATAAGGCTCCCAAGTAGTGTCACCTCTCTGACGAGTCAGTTGCTTCCACGCTTGCTGAGTACTTAGATGAATCGCATACTCCTAGAACTCACTACGAACTCAATTCCCTATTCAAACTGCACTCATCACCTAGAGGTAGCCCTTGCTTCATTATGCTTAGTCCATAAGTAAGAAACCAGTATAGAGTTAACCTGTCAAATGGCAAGCCAAAGCCCGCCATGGGACTATTTTAAGAACCGGGGCTTAGGCTAGAAATTTGAAATGGGACTCATGGAGAACCATGGCAACGCCGCCAAAGTCATGATATTTTATTGGATGGATTCAAGTGTGATCCTCTGGTATAGTTGGGATTCACTGACTTACTAAACTTAGCAGGATTCAAAGTTAGTTGGTGAAGACCGTTCGGTCCATATTTGGCTAAGCCTCGACCTTATACTTCGAGTTAACTAATGCAAGTTGTGCAGAAGGACGATATTTCATTCAAAACAGAGTTTACCAATGCAGAAAAGAAAGGACAGGGAAATTTGAATCATAATCTATTTGTCCTTCTTCCTTATCTGCAGTGCCGGACTTCTCTACAATCCATGCCTTGAGATCCTCCACCTTCTTCCCCCTTACCTCAACTATTTCGTTGACCGATCTCTCCATCAGGTCAAAGAGTGGATAGTTGGGATCATTCACCAACGGGGGCTCATCTAGTTCGGGGATCTCACGGAAGTTTCCGTCCTTGGTTAAAGGGTCAAGCGTCTCCCAACGTTCATCTTCGAGATCCAGACCAAACTTGCTCACTATTTGGTCCTTCATATTGTCCATGTATTGGGAGACGTTCGGTCCGTAAATGTTTGCCGCTAAGGCAAACATCAGGGGCGATCGGGAAAAACCCAACAGGGCTTCCCGAACCGCGCCCTCAGTTGATCCTTGGACCCTAACCAAGTCTTCTTTAAGGGCTTCGCGCTCTTCCTTCAAGGCATTCTTTTCATCCTGGGATTGCAGAAGAAGTCTGTTGCTTTCTTCAGATATCTCCTGTATCTGACGCTCCAGCTCCAAAACTAGGGTCGTTAATCTTGGGCCTCTCCCACCTTAGAAGCAGCTGAGGACAGCTCAGTACCCGCTCCAAGCAGCTCTCCATTCAAACTGTCCCGATCGGCTCTAACCGCTTCCAGCTCTTTCTGTTTGATTTCAACTTGCGGCTGAGCTAAGGCAAGTTGACTTTCCATCTCTTCAGATACCGAGGAGATGCTTTGGCTGAGCTGGACGGCGGAAGCGAGGTCTAAGGCCATTCTATGCGCCTGCAAGAGCCAAATTGGATTAAGAGCATGTACCCGATCGGGGCAGCATGAGCTGAAAATAACTTACCACATCTTGGGACTCCAGATATGCTGACACCAAGCTGGGCAGCGCGCCATCAATACCGAGCAGGTTTTTCTTCCCCAAGAGCCGGTATTCTTCGAGGGTGGCATCCTTCCATGAAGGGGGGACTCTTTTCGGTCACCGGGCCTTGAAAACGGAGAATACCATCTCCTGGATAGCCCCGCGAATTGCCTCGGGGTTAGACTAGGACGGGGCTGCCTTTTCCCCGATTGTAACCCCTTTCGTCGGGATCGGGACTGCGGGTCTGCTCACAGTTGACCGCAGCCTCTTATATTGCTTCGGGGCTTCCTCTTCGGGGCCTCGCTTGCTTGTTGACGCAGAGACTGAAGGTCTCTGCGCCCTATCTCCTAAACTGGAAGAGGGGCGAACATCTTCCACCCGCATTGACCCCTGCAGCAATAACCGCATGACGTTAAGATCCAGAGGGGAATTATTCCCGATTCTGTACATGGCAGGAAGGCCTAATGAGCGTATCTTCTTAGAGATAACCTCATCCACCTCGTCCATTGATCGGGGTTCTGGCCTGTGGCTGCTGGAACTCCCCGATGATCGTGAAGGCCCAGCTGCTGCGCTAGGCTTCGGTTTTGATGATTGCAGCTGGGCCTCCTTCTTGGCTTTTGAAGCAGCAGCCACTGCAGCAAGTTGGTTCCCAGATATTGTTTCAGTGGAATCTGCAAAAGGAAAATAATGAGGATCAGTAAATATGAATTAAAGCAAACAAAGTAAATAATGAGGACATTGCAAGATGCCCATTCATGTATGGAATCTTCCTTGTCCACGATAGTACACTCCTTCGTTCGGGTAGCTATATAATATAGCTTGCGACCTCCTAACAACCTTCTGCCCCTACGGGATCCCACCAGGAACAAGTTGAAAAAGTGCCTAAGGGTTGGCTCTACCCTCTGTTTATGGCAATAATAAATAAAAGCGGTAATATATACATAACTGCCCGGAAAAAGAGCAAAAGTCGGTCAGTGAATCTCCCGAAGAACGGCCGCGACGAAAGGATGAAGGGGAAATCGCAAGTCTGATCTAAGGGAGGCATAGCTAACGGGTATAGCACTAGCCGGAACGTTCATCTCAGCGGGAAAGAAGCACAGAATGTCTTCCTTCCCCCTCCAGATGGGATAATGGGCTGGAATATAAAACTTGACCCGAAATGCTTCAAGGTCCATGGTAGCGATATCAGGGTACCTAGACCTATGAGGTGCCATGGATGATTACCTTAAAGTTTGAAGAAGATTTGAAGGTGAGCAACGGTTGAGCGAAATCGCCGGAGGATTCCAAAGTTGAGCAGTCTGTCGCAAAGGGTGATAATGGCTGCACAAGGCGAAAATCCTGACTTTTATATCACGTACTGCTCAATCACAAGGTGACACGTCATGTAACGACCCTAATTTGGGCCTAGCTGTTTTGTTAAAACGTGGTAAATAAAACGGAAACATTCGAATGTAAACTTAAAACATAGTTCGAAAACATCAAAGTTCGACAACATAATTTAGAGTGTTCTCCAAAGGACCGGACTTTATCACCGGACAACCGACGACCTCCTTCCCATGCCCCTCTCATACCTCGTCTGCGTCACCTACAAAATCTGTAAAGCGGTCACAATCTATTAAAGGAAACTTCACGCACGCTACGCATTATCTTTACATTTCTTAATTACACCGTACACACACACATGAATCATTCATTTTAACCGTTTTCTTATTTCTCTCTTCTTTTACCCTTATCATTCCCATCATACTTTAACTTTACTTTTGCCGAGAGTAACATGCTCGGTGCATGTCCCGCCAAAGCCAACCGTTAGCTGTTGGATGACTCGACGGGCCATATGCTTCCCTTCCCCGGGTGGGTACTTAGGCGCTACCCCTTTTTCCACCCGGATCCGTTCTGCCCTTTTCGTACGTATCTTTTCCTCTTTGGAACTTATCGTTCTCTTCATCAGGCATGCCCTTCCTTTGGCGAACCGTGTACTAGGCACGATGTCGGGTTCGATCGGACGGTCCATCCTTCCTCAACCTGAGTCTTATTAACATTTATCTCGTTCATTCGTGTCATTTCCTTTCTTCCTTATTAACCCAATCCTATTCCCTAAGTCTGAACCTTCCCTTACTATATTGTGTTCACTCCGCTTACCGTTTGCTTTCGCTTGCTATAGTCTTTCCGCGCTTTCCTGCATTTCTTAACAGGTTTTAGTTACTCGAACTCCGACGTTATTATCCTATTGTTAACTATGTGATTACCGTAGACCCTACGTGTTCTTTTCCTCCCACGATCCGACGTTGAGATGCAACGAAAACACTTAAACTTAGTATTTCCGCGATAATTTACTTCTTCCTCGAAATTCGCAACAATGCTATGCTGGAAATCCGAATCTACGACAATTCCACTTTAGAACCAAAATCCGCGATAATATTACACTTCAAGGATTTTTTCGCGACAATTTGTTCTTGTTCCTTTTCCGCGACAATTTCTCTTCACCGAAAATCCGCGATAATTTGCTTACTGCCTCAAATCCGCGACAATAATGCTCTACGAAATATCCGCGACAATAATCACTTCCAGAAAATCCGCGACAATACTTGCTTACATGAAATCCGCGATAATAATGGCTTATGGAAAAATCCGCGATAATTTTCCTTCTTCGCGGCAATTTTCAAATTTTCGTGTCTTAATGATGATTAACTCATTTTTGGGCCTCCCCACCCCTATTTATAGACATCCTAACTTTTCTAATTCACACTTTAACCCATCATTCCTTTGATTTTGACCCCTCCTCTATCTTTTACTTTACTTTTCGTTTCCTTTTACGTTCTTTCGTTCTCGTATCCCTCGTCATTCCTTGTTTAAACTTTACCGCTACATTCCCTACTATTTTTTCCATCATACCTTTTTCCTGGCTATTACACGTCATCTCTGCAGGCGGCTGCAGTCTGACAGTCTGCCCCACTTTGGAATATGGAAAGGCGTTAGCTATTGCAGAGCCTGGAATTACTCTCCTACCCTCAACTGTTACGGATTTCAAATTTTAAAATCCACATCATGAAATTTCTAAGTGCAGGATCGGTCCCCAAGGACGCAGGTACAACCAGTTCGGGTACAGGTTTCCATCGTCGCGATCGGGGACCTATGCACAAACGATCTCAATTTATTGATCGAACCCCGATCACCACCGCGGTGGCGATAGAGTCCGATGGGCTAGTGATGAGATCCCCGGAACCCGGTACCCCGGACAAGGTCAGGACCAGGCTTGGCCATGGAAACTCAAACAACGTAAGCCGAACTTGGAGGCCCAAATCCAGCACACGTGAGTGAAGGGCCCATCCAGATCTTGTGGCCCGATCGATCGTTTATAGCGATCGGTCCCGATGTGTAGGGCCCAGCATCTTGCACGCACCCGGACCGATCGGTCCACATATTACAGGCGCTGCTTCGGGCCATTCTTGCTCATCCCATGCAACGACAACCCTCGATAGCCTTGTCAGAAGCGTGGTCCTGCGAAGGCGTACGAGCCACTAATGGACAGAGAGTAGCCGGCTAGTAGCGCTGAAAGGTCTAGCGCCATGCAACTCTGTGAAGCCGTTTCCGGCGGCTGCTCCGCCTGACATTAGCCGACCTAGCCGCAAAGGACAGGCACAAAACGACACTCTACTGTACACAGCACAGTTGGAGTATAAAAAGGACACTTAGAGTGTGAGAAAAGGATCTTCTTCCGTTTTCTCTTCAGAGCTTTGGCATTGAGAAGTGGATCTCGATTTATTTTCGATTCTTCTCTTCCTCTTTGTGGCCTAAAAGAACAAACATGACTTGTATGCTGATTGTTGTGCTTAATGAACCGACTAAGGGCATTTTTCTTTAGCCCTTAGCCAAGTGGTTTTTTCCTCGTTTTCTAGGTTTTCCACTCTAAAATCCTTGCATCTTTCCACCTTTGATTCATAATCGTTTTCCACACATCAAACAAATAATAACCGAGTTCGTCTCGCAAACGAACCAGTCGACTGTTGACACCCCCGGTTTTCGAACCACAACACACATAATGTAAATTACACATGATAAGAACAAAAATGAACAAACAAATGTATGCACTGCCTTTATGAATGGTTAAAAATATGATGAAGTTCATGGATCTTGCGTAGAGTGCCTAAGATAAGTATTTTAAAGTATCTTTTGATTTTAAAGTATTTTTAACAATGATTTATGATGAGATTTTTTGAAGCAAGATAAGTTTTCAAATGAAGTTATGTTTTAATATGATAAGAAATTCTCAAAGAATGATGAGACTAAGAAAGACATGGGAAAGTTGGTCGTCGGCTGCGACCTAAAATATTTAAGGATTCCATATTAAAGAGGGCAAAAGGAGTTAGCCCAAAAGTCAACGAGATGATATGTGTAAGAGAAGTGGATATTGTTTTACATGAGATGCTAGAAATTGTAGGTTATATGACTATTATTAAATGGAAAGTGTGTCGTGTTCCGAAGAAAAGTGGAGCATGGAAAGCCATGCATTGAAAAGCTCTAGGCTAGGTTTTGGGGCGTGACGGAATATATATACATTAGATAAAAAGAATTTACTTTTCTTCTCGCAAAGTGATTCAAAGTTTGGACAATCATACTTTATATGAGAAATTATTGATTTATAAAAGAAAAAGTGTATTTATTTTGTTCTCGTAATTTGACCACTCTTTACGAATGTCTCTAGCCAATATGTTTCTTTTACAAACCAAGATTTCACTGTGTAATTATTTTTTCATTTCTTAGTGTTGTAGGTTGATGCAAAAAGAGTTTCTTCAGTCTTGTGTTTTCTCATCATTTCTTCTTATTGAGTCAATTTTGAAATGAGTTCATTAAGCTTCCATTTATCATTTTGACATTTGTAGCCCATTTCAAATTTTTTGAATTAGAAGAAATCGATAATAACACTAAGTGAACCAAAACTTTTTAGGCAATTCAATCTCTATAAATGCAAGATTCCAAGATAACAACGATATAAGTGGGCACACTATTCCACGAAGTGTACAAATTATAGAAATAAGAATTGAGAATGCTCATGTTATCTCTTGAGATATTGTTATCATTCCTATTGTGGGTAAAGTTCTACTCACATGAACCACAAACTATGGAAATAACACCTCATGAATGATTTAATGAACCATTTGTAAAAACCACAACTAATAGCTAATGAAAGAATGAAAGACAACGTAGACAACTATTGCAAATGACTATGTGGTTAACCAACTAGAAGATGGTGATAGTGACATAGGAATATGTTAAGGATAAAAAACTACTCCTTAATATTATAAATTTAGTGTGTGTGAACCGTTGGTGACCTGTTGCCGTAGTGAAAAAACACAAAGAATTATACGTGGGAAACCTAAGAATCGGGAGGAAAATCCACGGATACCAAACCCAAGATGAGATATTACTAACAAAAATGGTCAAAAGGTATAGAACTTAGAAGTTTCAGTGTTAGTGTGTGTCCTCTTCATCTTCGTTTGATTCTTTTTATATGAGCTTTAAGACGATTATTTAACTAGTAAATTCTTATCAAATCTTTTGTTGTCTTATCAGCAGCCTCAGTTGACTAATATGACTTTTTGGTGGCTAAATGTCGTGCGGCGTTGTATGAGATTGGTGTTGCAGACATCTTTGACATTTTTGTGCTCTGCTGACAGTGTCGATCGGTTGACACACCGTCCACTGTCGATCAGATGTTGACGATCCTGAACGGTTCTAATGAATGCTGAGCTTGTGTAACGACCCTAATTTGGGTCTAGTTGTTTTGTTAAAACATGATAATTAAAACGGAAACATTCGAATGCAAATTTAAAACATAGTTCGAAACATGAAAGTACGACAGCATAATTTAGAGTATTCTCCAAAGGGACCGGACTCTATCACTGGACAACCGACAACCTCCTTCCCCTATCCCTATCATATCTCGTCTGCGTCACCTACAAAATCTGTAAAGCGGTTACAATCTATTAAAGGAAACTTCACACACGCTACGCATTATCTTTACACTTCTTAATTACACCGTACACGCACATGTGAATCATTCCACTTAACTGTTTTCTTATTTCCCTCTTCTTTTACCCTTATCATTTCCATCATTCATTAACTTTACTGTTGCCGAGATTAATATGCTCGGTGCATGTCCCGCCCAAGCCAACCGTTAGCTGTTGGTTGACTCGACGGGCCATATGCTTCCCTTCCCCGAGTGGGTACTTAGGCGCTACCCACTTTTCCACCCGGATCCGTTCTGCCCTCTTCGTACGTATCTTTTCCTCTTTGGAACTTATCTTTCCCTTCATCAGGCATGCCCTTCCTTTGGCGAATCGTGTACTAGGCACGATGCCGAGTTCGGTCGGACGGTCCATCCTTCCTCACCCCGAGTCTTATTATCATTTATCTCGTTCATTCGTATCCTTTCTTCCTTCTTTATTAACCCAATCCCATTCCCTAAGTCTGAACCTTCCCTTACTATATTGTGTTCACTCCGCTTACCGTTTGCTTTAGCCTGTTATAATCTTCCCGTGCTTCCCCTGCATTTCGTAAACGGTCTTAGTTATTCGAATTCTGACGTTATTATCTTATTGTTAACTATGTGATTACCGTAGACCTTACGTGTCCTTTTTCCTCCCACCATCCGACGTCGGGACGGAACGAAAACATTCGAAGTTAGTATTTCCGCGACAATTCCACCTCTGCCCTGAAATCCGCGATAATAATACACTGGGATCAAAATCCGCGACAATTTTGCACTAGGGATGAAATCTGCAATAATTTATGCCTTACTGGAAATCCGCGATAATTTTACTCTTCGTAATTTCCGCGACAATTTTGCCCTTCAAAATTTCCACGACAATTTTGCCTTCCAAATTTCCACGACAATTTTGCCCTTCGTACTTTTTCGCGATAACTTTTGCCCTTCAAAATTTTTCGCGACAAGTTCCTTCTTCGCGGCAATTTTCGAATTTTCGTGTCTTAATGATGATTAACTCGTTTTTGGGCCTCCTCACCCCTATTTATAGACATCCTAACTTTTCTAATTCACACTTTAACCCCTCCTTCCTTTTCTTTTGACCCCCTTTTTATCTTTTTCCTTACTTTTCTATTTTTCGTTTCCTTTTACGTTCTTTCGTTCCCGTATCCCTCATTATTTCTCGTCTAGACTTTACCGCTACGTTCCCTACTATTTGTTTCATTGTACCTTTTTCTCGGCTATTACAGCTTGACGTCGTGACTAGTGTCGATCGGAAACAATGGCGTACCGATCGATATCTTGTTATCATTTTGCACATCCGACCCACCAGGGTTGACCCGTTACCATAAATCCATGCATTAACATTAGCCCCTCAACTTCAGGCGATCGTCGTTGTCGAAAGACGAGAGAAGTTGACTTCTTCATGATTTATGCGTGTTCATCTATTGACAAACGTCCTCTAATCTTTTACACGCGATCGATACGTGCCTTTTCAAATTCTCACTCTTCCCAATGCTGTCATATCGCAGACTTATGAAACTGTGCAGAATTCATAGCGTCGCAATCTGAACCATCTACGTGGCACGATCCTGAGCATTGCGTCAGAACAAAACCCTAATCCCATCGTCATTTTCATCTTGCGCTTTCAGACTTCCCTTCCTTTGCGATTTTAGGCGATTTTAGGCGATCTTAGTAACCAACTCCGGCGACATCTTTTCTACCTACCATTCTTCATCAATCATCTGAGGTTTGCGTCTTATTTTCCTCATGTTTGCGCACAATATTTGTATTGATTTCATCAACCTTTCATACTTTTTGCACATTTTTATCGTTTTTCTGGCGAGAATCTGGCATTGACTTTATCCCTCGAAACCATAGAAGAACATAAGATTATAGCAATCCAACAGATTACCAATATCTTTGGATTAAATCCAAATTACAAGAATTGGGAACATGTTGATCCGATCACCTTCGATGGGGAATTCAACCCTCGCTCACCAATGGAGATTGAAGGTGACGATCCAGAATTTGGTCATCTTGTCGATCGTTTAGATAAGCTTGTAATGGATAACTTAGGAGATTTAAGTTTTAGCTCCAACTGAATGTAGTATTTTGCCTTCAATGTATATAATACTTGCTTAGATTCTGCACCGATCGACTTAGATTTATTGTATAGCTCATCGACTTAATACCAATCATAATAAGTGTCGACCGTAATGCCAACAATAGTAACACCAAGAAGTTAGACATGTCGATCGCCATGAAGCTTCGCCCTTCATAAAAATAGCTAAGTGTCAAATAACCTCATTATCATAAAAATATTACAAACCACATGTTTGCTTAGAATCAATCTAAGAATCATAATATCGATCCATGGTTAATGTATAATAACGTAGTGGGTAATCAATAATAGTAGCCCCTGGTATATATGTCTAGATTTTAGAACATATGTGCCACACATGATTCCCACAAGTTAATTTTGTGTGATTCACCACGTTGATCGGTTTGAAAAAGTAATTCTTAGGATTGCTGATAACAATTCACGCTCCCAACCATGTCACTCTTGTTAAATCATAGGTGCTTCTCTGAAATCAAAGGAGTTTATACATGTTATACTTCTTGAAAATGGATTCATGTCGAAGAGGTTTCCTGAAGAAGGAACGTTCGACACAAACCATACAATGAACGATCGACATGGAGTCAACGACAGTAGGGGATGCAAAAGCGGTAGAATGTTCAGCCCCTGGAAGGCACAAAGGTGCAAGAATATGGTCGGACTTCACACAATGTCGGTCGTAGGCAACAATTGATTTAAAAATGGTGATCGCGTTCAATTCATTCAAGTTGGAAAATTTTCTCAAATTTTTCAAAAACCGAACAACACACACAACAATAAAAAGTGTTACCCCCAATTATGGATGATATCTTCTTAGATTATCAACATTCCAAGATCTCGGGAATTCTTCCTCATCCAAGGTTTCAAGTCTGTAAGCTCCTCCAAATAATATATCATTAATTCTATAAGGACTTTCCCAACGTCGATCAAGCTTACCAAGATTTTTCTAGGCTAGGATACTAAGAAGGACCTGATCTCACTTAATAAAAGATCGTGGATTCACCTTCCGATTGTAGCATTTTTTCAACAGTATTTAGATGCCTCAATAATTGACCGTATACCTCCTCACGCTTTTCTTCAATCAAATCCAAATCCATACGCCTCAATTCGTCATTCTGCTCCTCCGAGTACATTGCTACTCGTTGCGTTTTCAAAGTATTCTCCATTGGGACCAAAGCTTCCGGCCCATAAGCCAACTTGATTGGAGTCTCACCATGGGTTAGAGTTGTTCGATCGGTCCAAATGCCTCCCAAGTCCTCTAATTTCTTCTTGATCCCTCTAACGATCGCATGATTTGATATCTCAGTTAAGCCGTTTGTCTTAGGATGTGAATACGAAGAAAACATTTGTTTGATTCCAAGCTCACCATAAATATCCTTAACCCTCCTTCGAGTGAATTGTGTGCCATTATCTTACACTAACACTCATGGTATTCCAAACCTTGAAATAATATATTTCCAAATGAATTTCTTGACCACAACTTAATAATTGACGAGAGTGGCTCAGCTTCAACCCATTTGGAAAAGTATTCCACACCAACAATACAAAAATTTCGCTAATTTATCAATCGGAGAAATGGACCCAGAAATGTCGATCCCCTACCTGTCAAAAAGACAAGGAAGTGGTGTGGAATTTAACTTCATACCTAGTTTCCGATGGTAATTGGCATGATACTAACATGGCTGACACTTGTGGACAAACTCTTTCACATCGATCATCATTGTGGGCCAAAAGAAACTCAATCGTCGAAGCTTGAGAACAAGTGATCTTGCTCCCGAATTATTTTCACATACCCCTTCATGCACTTCACTAAGTGTTGATCCAGCTTCCAAAGGGCGAAGGCATTGCAAAAATGGTCCGTCGAAAGACTTTGTACAGTATATGATCCCGAAGAATGAATCTACTTGCTCTTGATTCCAAACGCTGTCGTTTGTCTCTTTCCTTGGGAAGTTCCTCGTTCATCAAGAAATTTATAAGTGACTGCATCCATAGCAAATTTATAAGTTTATAAGTGACTGCATCAAGAAGTTCCTCGTTGCTCACATTTCCTATTATTTGCCCTTCGACACTCTCTGGATCAGCCGATCGGGGTGCAGGTTGCAAGTCGATCGCTGGCTTCGTATGCATAAAAACATGGATTGTTCCCTCTTGCAAATTAGGAAAACTGGCAGCCAACCGTACCAATGCATCGGCTTCCCAATTTTCTTCTCTGGGCACGTGTGTCAACACAAAAAACTTTAGAGATTTTACAACCTTAACAACTTCTTACATCAAAAAAATCGAAAAAAAAGCAATAGGAAAAGACAACCTAAAAATAAGATCTACATAACAAGAATTCGAACATTGAAAAAGATGGAATAATGAATTCTTGGAGCGACTCTCTCTGGGACTGGAACTGCATGAGGGGGTGGAAGGACTTCCAGAGCAGGGGATCGCCGATTATCCCGTCGATCGGAATTATTCCTGCCATTCTGACGATCGTTTGATAGCCAACGAGGACCATCTCGATCGCCACATCGACCGTTCCTTTGTTGACCCTAGTAATTCTACCGAGGTCGATCGTTTCGTTCATCGTTCCACTGTCAAGGAGCATAGCGACGATCGTCCTCTATTTCACCTCTTCTTTGTTCTCGATCTGATTCTTTTTCAATGGTTTTGCCCCTCTTGTATTCCAAAATTCATTCTTTCACAAGTTCTTTGATGTGATCCCCCAAAACGTTGCATTCAGTTGTTGAGTGATCAGTAGATTTATGTAATTCACATTATACCCTTTAATTTGCAATATACGTGTCCCACGTTTGGCATGAATTCACTTCCCTCCATCTTCTATCCGAGAGATGGATTTTATTTTCCACAAGCTTTGTTAATGTTGGCTTCTTTTTTCCATGAAGAGCAGTCATAGTCTTTTCCACCTTTATGTATTTGTTGATTTTTTTGGTCAGTTGACCAGAGAGGTAGGAGGATTCTTGATAAGGCTGGTGGAGAGTCCACACGGCCCAAGCACATCTTGCAGTATATTCAGCTTCTTCTTAGGATCCATTTGATCCCTTTCGCCACATGATTAAATTTTTCAATGAATTGTCTCAAAGTGTTTTTCCACGGGTGTACCTTTAAGCATAATGTTCTACCTTGCTCCTTGAAGGACCGACATTAGGAGCGAATCGCAGAGTGAATAGTATGGCGAAATCTTCAAAAAAACGTACCTACCCCGAAGGAAGGTTTTTAAACCATGATTTTGCATCTTTTTAAAGGGTTGCTGCAAATATCTTGCATCTGATAGAATCACTAGCCCGGAGCGTCCCCATCTGTAATTCAAAATCGGACAAATGATCTAAGGGGTCCCTTGAGCCACCGAACTTCGGTATTCCATCCGGCGCTCGGAAAGACATTCGGGTATGACTTTCATGATTTGCTCGGAAAATGGATGCAGATGCAGCTGAAGTAATGTAGAAACTCCAGTATCTGTGCGGGGATTCTGATAGGCATCCTCCAAATCATGTAGAAACTCTAGTATCTCTCCTGATGAGTTGATTCATTGCCTCATGGAAGAAATATGGTCGACGATCGGTATCTAGCCTGGGTCATTGCTTTTTTATAGCGTCCAGTTCCGCTACTAACTCCTCAAAGCTTTCTTGGTCGGGATCAATAGCCGATCGTGCCAGGTCATTCTGCGGTTATCGACCGAGAATTTCCACCTCGTCAAGGCTTTGATTTCCCCGGCATTCATCCTCTACGCCTACTTCGATCAAGTTATCGTATGGAGAATTCTGAGCATGTGGTTGGGCAACTGTTTTCTGTCCTGAGGCTAAGATTGATTGTCGAAGGTCTCCAACCATTTCCACCACCATTTTTCACAGGGATTGAGGGTCGATGGTGATCACATATCTGCCAGCAATGTTTCTATCCGATTCTTGCTAGTTCTGAGCTTCCATAACCTCCACAGATTCTGGGTTTTTCATCAACACAATGCAAAAAGGAAACAACTAGCAGGTAAAGCTTCTCAATAGCTTTACCAGATCGGTTCCCACGGATGACGGTAAATGTTAAGGGTAAAAAACTACTCCTAAATAATATAAGATTTAGTGTTTGTGAACCGCTGGTAACCGGTTGCCGTAGTGAAAAAATACAAAGAATTATACGTGGGAAACCCGAGAATCGTTAGGAAAACTCACGGAACACCAAACCCAAGAGGAGATATTACTAACAAAAATGGTGAGAAGGCATAGAACTTAGAAGTTTGAGTGTCATTGTGTGTCCTCTTCATCTTCGTTTGCCTCTTTTAATAGGAGCTTGGAGATGATTATTTAACTAGTAAATCCTTATCAAATATTTTGTTATCTTATCAGCCGCCTGAGGTGATTAATATGACTTTTTGGTGGCTAAAAGTCATGCGGTGCCATCGGAGATTGGTGGCGCATACATCTTTGATATTTTTGTACTCTTGCCAACAATGTTGATCGGTTGACACACCGTCCACTGTTGATCGAATGTTGACGTTCCAAATCTGATCTAGTCTAAAAATATTTTGGAGCGTTTGCTTTTAGATCAGTCAATTTTTAATTACTCGAAATTAAATTGTTGTGAGGACACGAGCGATATACGAGGTTGGGCCCACAATGTGTGGGCTCACGTCCTCGGGAGAGCGAATCTCTACCTTGGTTTCCACTATAATAATCAAAGGATACAAGTACAATGAGGTGACAATAATAACACGGGCAAAAACGGCTAGAAAAACGATCGAAAACACTTAGTCGGGCTCGAAAGGCTGGCAGCCGCGAGTTGTGGTTAGCAACACGCAGGAAACACTGTATCAGCAACAAGTCGCGAATAAATAGTGCAGCAAGTCGCGAGAGTGAATAGTGCAGAACCAATAACTCGCGACTGTAATAGTGCAGAACCAATAACTCGCGACTGGAATAGTGCAGAACCAATAACTCGCGACTGTAATAGTGCAGAACCAATAACTCGCGACTGGAATAGTGCAGAATCAATAACTCGCGAAATGAATAGTGCAGAGCCAATAACTCGCGAAATGAATAGTGCAGAGCCAATAACTCGCGACTACGTGCGATAAGTCGCGAGTCTACAGTGCAGGAAAATGAAGTCTTGCCTTGGGAAATGGATAACTGTCTTAACCCGTTCAAAGGTACTGGGGCTTGTATTTATAGAGGAATCCAGCCCAACTTCACTTACTTGAGCCCATAAGCCCAGTTTACTTCACTTAGCCCTAAACACTTATATAACCTCCAATTATAACATAATAAATGCCATGCTGATACCGAAGTTTCGGGAACCAATCCCGGTCAAGATATTAGTCGGAAATACGATGTGGAAATACCGGAAAACCTCGTAAATTAGTTCTTTGCCTCCAAGCAGTGAATACGCAGGCACATAACATCGTTGCAACCGACCGGTGTGCTCCCGAGTGGCAAATTACGAAAATACCCCTGGCCCCGTACGGGGCCGAGATGACCCTAAACATCTGAAAATGCTTACAGAAACATTAAATGGGGCCCAGCGAGCCTGAATTGAGAGAATACCACCTAAGAATGCCTTGTGATAAAATATGAAAATATCGAAAATACTACATAACCACGTCGGACGAGCCCCCGGGTAAGGATAAATACAAGAGAATATACCCGGGTAATATCAATAGTCCCCTGGTTTTCAGATTCAGATTCTGAGTCGTAAACCATATATCAACAGCTCGTCCCGAAAGCCGATTATCGTTCTGGAGCTCCGCCGAAGAAATCCTTAGTATGGTTGAAATTCTCTCGTCAATACGATCGTTTTGACACTAAGTACGTCAGATTCTGAGAACGGGTGAAAATTTCAGGATTTTCCGACTCGGGATTTCGCCCCTATAAATACATTGTTCGCCCCTCATAAATCATTTTCTCGCACGGACTCCTGAGCATTCGCGACTTATCGCAGATACTGTGCTATCCGTGACTTATCGCGCCCCTGTGCTTCTCGCGACTTATTGTACTCTCGCGACTATCGTAACTGTGCTTCTCGCGACCAAAGCACGCGACTCCTTGGACCATACTGATAAGCGTAACTCGCGAACTGTGCTTCTCGCGACGATAACTCGCGACTGCCTTGCACCAGACTTACTACCAACAACTCGCGAGTACTGTACTACTCGCGACAAATCTTCCACAACTCGCGACTAAGTACTCAAACAGTAATTCTCGCGACTTTTCGCCAATAACTCGCTAGACACCTAGTAAAAATTGTAAAAATAATTTCAAAAAATAAATTTGAATTAAATTTACCAATGACTTCCGATCGAACCGAATCCTCGGGCTCCACTACTTCATCCTCAGATCATTCGGACTCCTAATCCGGTTCGGGGAGTTTCGATTCGATCACAACCCCTTTTCCTCCTTGCCTTTCCACAATAAATTTTCATTTTTTCGAGAGGATCGCTCGTCTCGAAAACACCCTTGGCCCTCAAAGCTCCGCGGTTAAAGCCCTCAAATCCTTTAACCAACCTTATAGCATGCTTGCTTGGAAGTGGACATCGATTCTTGAACAGTATTATCTCCCTTCCGACTGTGTCTTATACCAACCTGAGCCTACCGACCGTCTTTTGACACCTCCGATCGCCACCCACACTGTTTCTCTTGAATACTTAGAATGTGGCCTTCGCTTCCCTCTTCATTCTTTCCTTTTAGAATTGCTTTCGCATCTACAAATTCATCTTTTCCAACTGAACCCTAATTCAATCTCTCTTGTCGTCGCCTTCATAATATTCATGGAGGTAAATTCTATTCCTTTGACCATAGACTTTTTCTTTCAAATCTTCCACATTAGTACTACCGTCAATTTTGGCGTCCAAGGTTGTATATTTTTCCGCCCGAGGCACAAGACAAGCCCGTTTCCTTTTTCTACTCCCCATTCCAATCACGACTGGAAGAAACACTTCTTTTTTGTCTGTGGTGTGGGGGATACGAGGCTGTCTCCTCTGAGTCTTCCACCATTTTTTCCCGAAGCCTATGGCCCTATTCCTCGGACAGCCCTTCCAAGACCTCTGAGGAAGACACTCCTCGATTGCGTTAGGTCCGACGGCGCTGACTGGACCGTGAAGACCTTATTCTACGCCCCGATCCTGGTTGGTTTCAACCTCCTACCGGTCCCTCCCCATTTTAGTAGAGAACTACTAGGTATCTGAACAGTATATTCATATCGGGGCTAAACTTGATATTCGATAGGAAAGAACCTTAGGAACTTGATGTAACTTGTTTCAAATTTCCACTTCGCGTTTCTCACTTAACGTACTTGTCTTGCAGATAAAATAATGGCTCCAGCTAAGGATCCAACAAAGAAGGGGGATCGGCTGAATTTCCTACGTGACCTACTTGCGGACGATGATGAGCTCATCTTCGAGGCGCCACCGGGGATTCGGAACCGAATTGTCGCGGCCGAGCTAGCGTCAAGTTTACAAGAAGCGGCATCCCCGACTGGGGAAATAAGATGTGACACTCCTCCACCACCACAACCTGCTGCAACGGTGGCCAATCCCGAGACGGTAAATGAGGAGCCTGCTGCAGCAATTACTGAGAGTCCCGAAGACCTAATCCCCTTGTCTCGGCGATTAGAGTACGCTGTTGAGGAGCCCACCCCCGATGAAGGCATGTACGACTTTGCCGAAACATTAGTGGATATCATCGGGGACGACGAGGAGGGCGAGATTAGTGAGGACCAACCGATGGACCCGGTGGTGGAGGAAATATGCCATGAAACCCGTCCGGAGGGAGAGACCAGCCAAGGTGCCCGTCCGGACAAGGGGAAAAGACCGGCGGAGGGTCCCACCGTCTTGGAGATCGTGGAACCCGTCAGAAAAAGTGGGTTAACCGCTGAATTTATCAATGCCTTCCGTATACATGATATCCCGAGACTGACGGTTAAGGAATGGCTCGATATGGGACGCCGGGCCGGCTTCGTGTTGATAAAGGACGGGCTCACCTTTCGAATTCCGAGAGGTGACAACGTATCGAGTCGGCCGGCCCTAGCATATTTGGAGCGCAACCCGGAGATGCCGCCTCGTGGTCGGGATGACCACACGGTGTTTACCGACGTTGGTCGGTTAATGAGTCAGACCGCGACGATGCGTCGCGCTATTGGGGAGGTTCGTTGAGACACTAGCAATTACTCCTCTATAACTTTATCTCTTACGTCGTATGTACTAACCATTCTTGTTTTCATTTCAGATGGAGCGGACGATAATCGAGTTGGGCACCGCAGCTGCAGTAGGGGAATACTGTATGCTTAGACACTCGGAGCTCGACTCTCCGGATATTATCGGGGAGCAGACGAAAAAGGCGGCGGAGAAGCTGATGCAGAATCAGCGAGATAAGCATGCCCAGGAGATGACAGCACTCCGAGAAGAGCATAGCAAAGCAATTGACTCTTTGCTTCGAGCTCACCGCAGCGAGTGACGGAGAATTCAGCTTTTCATATTGGGCAAAGGCACGCACGCTCTAGAGCAATCCATAGAAACCCTCAAGGTCAACGGGAAGTACGCACAGGACAAGTTGAAGGAAATCCGAGAGCAAACTGAGGAGAAGCTGAGGAAGGCCAAAGAGGAAAAAGCGGCCGATAAGAAAGCTCTCGGGAAAGCCACGGAGGAGGTTAAAGAGTTAAAAGCAAGGAATGAAAGCCTCCAATCCGTCACTGATCGACTTCGGGCACGAATCACCAGGTTGCCGTCCCAGATCAACGACTGCTTCCGAAATTTAATATGGGAGTACACAGTACACTCCCCTACTTTCCGGAATCTGGGGGCGGTAGCCCATGCCAAGTCGAATGTCATGTACTTCTTACGAGGGAGTGTCCAGACGCAGAAAATCCTGGGCATATCCCTGACCGCTGAGGAGAAAAAGAAACTCGATCCCAAGCTCAATGGGAAGTTCGAGCCTATACCCGGTGAGGACATGCTGGATTGCTCACGGGATCCGTTCGGGACACTACGTTTTAGCTTGGATGAAGATCTTCACCAGCAACTTTACTCGGAGGATATCGAGACGGAGGAGGGCCCATCTCCGGATGCGTTTAGGAGGCATGCTACTTTATTACCGGAGCCAATAGGCCCCCTCGTGGCAGAGCTTCTGAAAGATGACGATGTAATGGCGGCGTATGATCCTCAAATATATACCCCCGCTAGTGTGACTGGAGCTCGGGAGCGCCACGAAGATGAAATGGCGAGGTTCGCAGCCGCCAACCCTCCATCCTCCCAAAAAATTAAGCTGGTGAAAAAGCGTCCCAGCGGGCCTGGTGAAGGCTCATGCTCTCAGAAGAAGAAGAAATATACTTCCATATCTGATTTCTTCAATTTTTGTATTCTCTCCTCATTTTGTATTCCCCATGTGCATAAAATTCGTTTTTGTTTTCCTTTAATTTCTCCACTGTACTTTTAACAAAAAACCATACTCGGAATAATATAACCTCACGTCTTCTACACTTTCTTATCTCGTCACATTCTTCAAGGAATATATAACACGAATAATTCAATCCAAGAAATACGCTTCCGAGATAATAAGAATATATATGAATCTCGGGTATAGGTGCTCAATAATAACGCATATAATGATGATAACAATGATGCGTAAGAGTCCCCAGTGTAGCGAGACTTGAATAAGTCTGCGATAACTCTAAGGCGAATGCCTATTTAAAATGAGTAGATACCAAAAATGAGTTCACCGCTCTGCCTTTACAAATATATCTTCGCCACCGGTATATGCTTACGCCCGAGGCCATCACACACTCGCCGCCGGTATATACTTGCACCCGGGGCCATCACACACTAGCCACCGGTATATACTTGCACCCGGGGCCATCATACTCTTGCCACCGGTATATACTTGCACCCGGGGCCATCACACTCTCGCCGCCGGTATATACTTGCACCCGGGGCCATCACACTCTCGACCCGTTCATAAAACGGTGTCATTTGGCCCGTCCATAAGACGGTGCCATCGTACTCTCGACCCGTTCATAAAACGGTGTCATTCGGCCCGTCCATAAGATGGTGCCATCGCACTCTCGACCCGTTCATAAAACGGTGTCATTCGGCCCGTCCATAAGACAGTGCATTGCAGAAATGGACCAACCTCCGGCGAGGGCACGAAACTCGTCGGCGTGTCATGGAGGAGTCAGGTATATACTTGCACCCTGATTTGCCACGGAAATATACATCACAACAAACAGGCCTCTTAACATATTCCAACAGTCATTATGTATAGACGGTTCTGCCGCGGACAGGAAGACTCATCACGTTCAAAATATTTTGACACAGTATTTAATTTGACGAGTTTGAAAATGATCGACTATAAGACAGGTGGTACATTGCGTTTCTAATCTAACTTATTTAATTTATTCCATCCTCCTTCGTACTAAAACGCAATGGACCTACTCCTACCTTACCAGTCCCCTAGTCGATTGAATTCATGTCGTCAAAAAAGATACTTAAAAAATTAGAANCTACGAAAATCGCCGTGGAAAAAGGAGATAAGGCATTTGAAGTGTTCCACGGACTTTGCAAAACTTTCAAAGATGGCAACGCCTTTGCTCGATTACCGATGGGCTCATTAGCCCTCTCATTTTCAAAATAATCTCCCTCGTAAGCTGAGGTCTGATGAGTATCTCGGGTATGCTCCCCGTACACTCGTCTCCTTTCCTGGCCAAGAGTCAGGTTGGCCTCCAATTGATTCATCCTAGCCTCGTTTTGCTCCAACTTCCCACTCATCTCCTTGAATTTTGACTCTATCAATTCTTCAATCTTTTGTAGAGTATTGCTTTGCTCTCCGGTTGCTGCAATATTCGCTCGTGGCTCCGGAACACGATCAATATCTTCCTCTGAGGCCACATCATTAACAGGTTCTGGTGTAACATTGTTCCTCCGGGCTCTCCTTTGAGCTTCAACTTGCTCTAATTGAGCGATTAAAGTGCGTCTTCGCTTTACCAAATCCTCATCTGTTTCCGTCTGATGCGCAGATCTAGAGCGTGCAGGTGGCGAAAGGTGGGCATTATTACGGACCGCAACTCGGCTAATTCTTGCGAATTCGTAACACTTAGATAAACATTCACGTGATCGAGGATAAAACTTGGTGCCCTTCCGGATGAAAACCCGCTCCGGGAGGGTCGAATAGTTACATTTTGAGCAGGGAGCTCCTCCAGAACTGACGACCGAGCCCCCGGTAACACAACAAAATCATCATTAACTTGAGGAATAGGATCCGCCTCAATTTCTTCATCAAAAATATCTTCATCAGAATTCCGAGTAGTCATGATAATAGGAATCCAAACTCAGCAATAAATCTCTCAATGGGATAAAAAATCTCGATCCCCACGGACGGCGCCAAACTGATCTAGTCTAAAAATATTTTGGAGCGTTTGCTTTTAGATTAGTCAATTTTTAATTACTCGAAATTAAATTGTTGTGAGGACACGAGCGATAAACGAGGTTGGGCCCACAATGTGTGGGCTTACGTCCTTGGGAGAGCGAATCTCTACCTTGGTTTCCACTATAATAATCAAAGGATACAAGTACAATGAGGTGACAATAATAACACGTGCAAAAACGGCTCGAAAAACGATCGAAAACACTCAGTCGGACTCGAAAGGCTGGCAGCCGCGAGTTGTGGTCAGCAACACGCAGGAAACACTGTATCAGCAACAAGTCGCGAGATGGAATAGTGCAGCAAGTCGCGAGAGTGAATAGTGCAGAACCAATAACTCGCGAGAGTGAATAGTGCAGAACCAATAACTCGCGACTGTAATAGTGCAGAGCCAATAACTCGCGACTACGTGCGATAAGTCGCGAGTCTACAGTGCAGGAAAATGAAGTCTTGCATTGGGAAACGTGATAACTGTCTTAACCCGTTCAAAGGCACTGGGGCTTGTATTTATAGAGGAATCCAGCCCAACTTCAATTACTTGAGCCCATAAACCCAGTTTACTTCACTTAGCCCTAAACACTTATATAACCTCCAATTATAACATAATAAATGCCATGCTGATACCGAAGTTTCGGGAACCAATCCCGGTCAATATATTAGTCGGAAATACGATGAGGAAATACCGGAAAACCTCGTAAATTAGTTCTTTGCCTCCAAGCAGTGAATACGCAGGCACATAACATCGTTGCAACCGACCGGTGTGCTCCCGGGTGGCAAATTACGAAAATACCCCTGGCCCCGTCCGGGGCCGAGATGACCCTAAACATCTGAAAATGCTTACAGAAACTTTAAATGGGGCCCAGCGAGCCTAAATTGAGAGAATAGCACCTAAGAATGTCTTGTGATAAAATATGAAAATATCGAAAATACTACATAACCACATCGGACGAGCCCCCGGGTAAGGATAAATACAAGAGAATATACCCGGGTAATATCAAAATCGGTTCTAATGAATGCATAGCTTGACGTCGTGACAACTGTCAATCGGACACGATGGCGTACCGATCGCCTTAACTGAGAAAATATACCGATCGCCATCTTGTTATCATTTTGCACAGCCGAACCATCCGGGTTGACCCGTTACCATAAATCCATGCATTAACAAAATTGATAATGTCTCAATATTGTTTCACATAAAATGAAAAAGTGTAAATTCTAATAAATAGTTTGATGCTATGCAAGATGTGTAAAATCAATAGCTCAAAATCAAATATGAGACCTTGTGGAATTACCTACAAGATCGCAAAACATTAGGTGTAAATGGGATTTTAAGATCAAACATGACTCTAATGGTTATATTAATGTTAGGCAATATTCATTGCCAAAGGTTTCACAAGAAAGATGATATTAATTACAAATATAAATTTTTTCTAGTCTCTAAAAATGATTTATTTATGATTATTATGTCTCTTGTAATTCATTTTGATCTTGAGTTAAATTAAATGGATTAGCCGAAAATCCGGGACATTGCATGGTGACTACGGGAATAGGAAAATGGTATAACGAGTGACATATGATGAGAACCGGTTTAACGATCGTGGTTATGATAGGTAGTGAAAGAAATGTACATAATAGACAAAGGTATGTAGAGTGATCCTAAACTAATAACATAAAGTTCAAGTATAGTAAATGAAAGGTTAAATCACGATCAGGGATATGTTATCTTCATGGTGATGAGATGAAATGGAATATTTTAGACTCATGATGAAGTGAAGACACTAAACCCAACATCAGGCTATTTACATGATTAACCAATTGTATGGCATGCTTGAGATAGAGAGTTATATCCCTAGGATTGGGGAGTACATATGAATGGAGCCGAACAAACATGGATTGGAGCGGCGTAGTGCCCGAGTCCCTACTCGGGGAATTGAAGCATGTAGGCTCGCCGAGCCAACCAACAACTAGCATCCAGTTTGAGCGGGCATGTCACTGGACATGATAAATCCCGGCTCAGTAAGAACGGAAATTAAAGAAACAGAAAAGGATAAAGTTAGGAATGAACTAAAAGAATGCATAAGTGGATCACATGTCTTTATGAGGTTTTTAATATGTTATAGAGAAGTTTGTCTTATTAGATTGTGATCATTTCACATATTTTTTAGGTGATGAGACCAAAGGCTGGAGGCAAGATGAAAGGTAATCATGATTGTCTGCAGCTGGGAGTCTATTTTGTTTTCATTTTCATATGAATTCTTTCACTTGTTTAACACTAGAAATGATTTCTATTATTATGTTTTAAGGCAAGCGCCACCGGAAATAGACTAACATTTCATATTTTAAATGGTGATGACATTATTATTGAGCATTAGGATGTCGTGTTCCCAAGCCGGCTAGGTTGGGTTAGAGGCATGAAAGTATTAGTAAGCTTTTAAAACTTTGTTATGATAATTATGTAACAATCTTCTTTTCCTAATATTGCCATTATTCAATAGTGTCAAACACATTGAAGTGAAATATTTTTCTATGAAAAATACAATTAAAGAAAATGAATTATCTATCAATTGTTAGATGCACTAATATTATTGTTGCATGTCTATTGACAAAAGGCTTACGTGCCTAACATATTTATATAGAATGCAGAAAGAATGAGATTGTTACTTAAGTTTAATATTATAATAGTGACATATGCTATATTATTAGAATAATTATTGTATGTTTAATAATAGTGTTATTTTATTTATTTCCTAATAAGGTATATGAGTGCATATAAAGATATAAAATTGAAGTTATTCATAATTTTAGTAATTTTCCATTAGAGTATTATCGTACTAAAAATTTATGTTAAATTGATATAGTGATACATAAAAGAAATTATGCTATTCTATGTATGCAAAACCACTACAATTCTCATAATCAATGAAAATTAATAATATAAAGAATATTATATTCTAATTGCAATAATAATACTTGGATAAAGTGAGAGAATGTTATATTTATTTGATTTATAGTGCATATGTCATAATGTAAGTATTATTCAATTAGAGTATTTCTATACGTAGTATTTTAAGTTGATGATGTAATACATTTAATGAATATATACATCAAGAGATAGCCTATTGCTTTATATAATGAAATACAACATATTCTTATCTATCAAATATATGTTAATAAATGCTAAATAAAATAAATAGATAATATTTATGTAAGTTAAAAATTTATTAATGAATTAACTTCATACTTACTATAAATATTACAATTTGTTCATTTGTTGAAGTGTGTGTTGAAAGATTAGGTGAAGAGGATAAGATTGTTCTGTTGATAACAATGACAATGAATTCTTGTGGGTTTTTTCTTTCTTGTTTTATGATAGTTGGTTGATAAGGTTTTATAATCAAACGGGGATTCCCATTTTCAAATCCTTCAAACAATTAAAGGTAAAAGGTTGTCATGAAGATCATCTCGAGCAAGATCTCCAACGAGGTTCATTTTCGGAGGCTTGTTTAAGTCGAGATCATGGTTCAATCCGATCCTACTCTTAATAAAAATTTCAGTTGGTTGGTTCATAGACATTTGTTATTGTAATTTATTTGGAGAAAGATTACTAAAAAAGAAGAAAATTCAACACTTGTTCCTTAATATGAAAAACAAAAAGCTTCTAACATGGAAACTAAACTGCCTCCTTCATCACATCACACTAACTTCATCTTCAACCCTAATAGAGAAAAATATAATAAAGCAATGCAATTAAGAAACAGACATGCCATTCTTACATTATTGTTACTGCTGCTTGAAACTGAACCATCCGATGAACTTGGAATGTACCTAGCCCACTTTATAAGAGAATTAAAAGGGAGTTTATGAAGTCTCATATGTTAAAATCCTGTATAAGTTTCTCACATTTTTTGCAGCAGCACTAAAAGCCTCTCGATGCGGTATTTCTGGATGAGCAGCTTTAATGCGCTGTATTTCTTCCCTATACATTATTCACATAATTTTTATACTGCATTAACCAAAAACAAATCCTGATTGCATACTTCATGAAGCGATTATACGCTGATGGGAGGCGATGTTTCTTCTCAGGAGCTGTAAAAAAAGTGAAGATAATATCAGAATTTGCAAAAAATGTTGTAATCTCATTGATTTACTCATACGTTTGACGACGAATGGAGCTTTCGGCAACTGCAGATCAGTCGATATAGTTAGCGAAGAAGAAGAAGGCTGAACCTTCTTGAAGTCACTACATAAAGGCTATAATAACAAAAGGGTGAAGGCCATAGAATGTAAAAAATCAGAATCAGAAACAGATCTTACCTGATGAACAGAAGGTTGATGATAATCACTGCAAGGAGGTTGAACAGGAGACTTATTGCTGAGAAAGGAGAGATTGCTACAATGCCCACATTTCACAGTTACAGGCTCCAGCAATCTCTTGTATGGAATCCCAACCTAAGCATACATGAATGGTTATAGAAAAATGAAATACAGAGGCATTTCTAAGAACACTTATACCGCGAGAATGGTGTTGCAGAAGTTGCATCGGACATAGCAAAGATGCTGATCAGCCGATTGGGAAGAAGAAGAAGAAGAATGGTCCATGGTGTTGAATCTGAGGTGGGATTGAATGAAAAGATGGGGAAGCACGTGCATATACTTATAAGTCTATGAATATGGAGACAGACAATGAGAGATGCATGAAATCTAGGGTTTCCACATGTTTGTGGGAAAAAGTAGCAACACAAAATATTTGGGAAATTGATCCCTATAACCCAAACCACTTAATATACTAAATAAAATGGTAAGCCTTTCCCACTCAACATGTAAAACCAATATCTTATTATGATTGTGTGTGTCTTAATGTTGAGTCAAATGGATAGTAATTCCACTTCGACGAATCAACATGGGCTCAGTGTAAGACCCCTCAGGGTGTGAGAGATCTTAGACCAATTTTAATATTGAATATAAACGAAAAGCGATCAAATGTCAATGTTCCTATTGGAATCATAAAATTAAGCGTGTTCAATGTCAATGTTCCTAAGTGGAAAGCATATTTTTACAGCTGAGTGCTTCCCATTTCGTTCTCCACAACTCAAGGTTTGGATCCTATTACATTTAACTTGTTTTAATGCATGCTACAATATTTTATATATTGGGTTTACACGATTTTCAACTATTTGAACAATATCATCACATGGTCTCTCATTTTTGTTCTACATTTTACGAATTTATGAAATTGTTGTATCTTGCTATATATGTTATATCAATGACAAATATAGCCTAATTTCTGTCATGGGATTGGAGAGCTTGAGTTTAGAGGAGGGTAATGGAAGATTGATAAACAAGATACGAGATGATTGTTGTGATCTGATCCGTATGATTCGATTCCAGTCAAGCCATCAAATCTAGTTTCCCCAAACACATTTTTGCATTCTCCTGCTTCAACTCCACCTCGAACTCTGGCCATTGCCAATCTTATCTCAGTCAACATGAATTAAAACCTAATCCCTTTTTCCTTTATACTTTAATCTAATCTGGTTTTCCTTTTTCGTATCCCCAGATAGCCTTTTATGTTTGACAATTACTGCTTTTTATCTAATTCATCCAAAAAAAATCAACTTAATTACTAATTGTATTTGTTATTATATACTTTAGCTTCCTATTCCGGTATGGTTGGAACATTCCTCCTCTTGAAGGTGGTTTGATTGAAAAATGATACAAATATTTAAAACCCTTATAAACTTGTTCAATTGTTAAAAGAACTGTTCAACCCCAAGTTTTATTACTTAATTTTAAACCTTTAATATAATAGATTCAATGTCCGAAATTTTTTTAAAAACATTTCTTAAAAGTATTTGAAAACAAAATAGCTAAAATGCATTATAAAAGTTATTTGAATAAATGATGCATGATACCATTTGGTACTTGAATTGTTGAAATAAAGAAGATCATGTAAAAAAATCAAACATATTTTATGTGTGAATTATATTATAATTAATTTGTAAAATATTATTGTAGGCCAGAAAAATAACATTTTCACCTGATATCATATTTTATGTAGCTCTTTATGTGTCATGTGTAATGAAGGGTAGCAAGTGTGGAGGTGAGAGTTATCTGTCGAATGCCGAAACTGGTAAAATAGCAAACTTTTCACTTAAACATTGACAGTTTCCTAGGTAATGTAATAACGCCTTTCCTATGTCATGTCCTTTCAATCCATCGACCGACAAACAAAAAAAACCCATCATTCTAAAACGCCAAACATATATATATTATGATGTACTGGTAAAAACAAAAGTATTTAATGTAATCTGCGTGCATTTTAATTTTACATCAATTTGGACACAATCATGTCGTGTTTGGCTCCCACTTTTCTTTCTCTTTCGGGAATATTGGACAACAAGTCTCCTTTAAATCCTCATTTCTTTTCATCATTTCAAAAGTCACTTCTTTATGTTAATTTCAACCAACAAACGAAACAATTATAAATTAAGACATTAATAGGAGAAAATACGTGGTATTTAACACCATACAACTTTTGAGCATCAATATGGCTATACTCATTTCAAAACTGAAAATTCGGCAGAGTGATGATACTTTTAGTGAATTAATTCAAGGTATCACAAATCAATCTAATCCTAATTGGGCCAAATACTGCAAATCACACAAGGATAGTGTTAGATCGGTCCAATCTATACAAATTGACAAATTATTGTAAATAATTAATTGAATTTTATTTTTATTATTATATTTTGTTGTTTTGTCGTGTATATTTTATTTTTCTGAATATTATATTTTATGCTATTTTTTTATAAGTTTAAATTTTTATACAATCTAAAGTATTTGTTTCTTATTATACCATTATACATTTGTTATTAAAGAAGGCGACCATCAGCATCACCAATATACCAGAATCAGATATTTACATTAGAGATGATCGAACAAATTTTGTCACTTCCTTGTCAATTATCACTAAAATATTATTGTTTTATTAATGACCAGTGACAAAATTCTAATTGTTTCTATAGTGATGGACATGTTGAATTTACGTTTTTTTATAAAATTGACCGAGCTTGACTTTTAAAATTTTTAGTTATTAGCTGAGCCTGGTTTCCAGGTTAATAGAGATCTAGCTCGGTTTAATTTTAATAAAATGGGTGTTTTAAAAATGTACGAATTTAAAAAATAGGCTGAAATATAGATTATGATGTATATAGTGTTAATATCAAGTCACTTTGTGAAAGTTTTGTGTTGGCATCACTAACTTATTTACATGCAAAATTGTGTGGTCATACTTATTGATTTGATGGAATCTCGGGATAATAATTGTTCATCTCTTTTATAAAAAGCATGAAGAATGGGAGGACCGTATATCATATATTCTAAAGTTTCAATCCTCCATTAGTTTAATATGGTTCGATTGATTTGTGAGGTTCAAAATTATTGTTACAATGGATCCACCATATAGAAATTTTAGTTCTCCTTGGGGTTTTGTCTCGGCAACGTTAAGGTACAAACATTCAAATTGGAATTGCAACTCGACTCATCAAAGTTTAACTACCGCCAACATATACATTTTAATATGTAAATGTGTAAGTTAGGATTTTTTTGCAGAAATATCCATTGCAAAATCTCATTTTGTCAAAATATCTATCTTAGTAATTTTTGGTATGAGATGATAGATGGTCCATCGATACTTTGGAAAACGTTGATTTTTAAGGTGGTCATATTTGTAAAAAAACATGTAAGTTATTTATACAATTAGTTTGCAGAAATTATTCCTTAATATTTATAAATATTTGGGTTATGATTTACGTGGCATAAATATTCAATTTTACTTGACGTTAATAGACTACATAATTATATTTATTTTATATGATTTTAAATTTAGTGATTCCTTATTCCTTGAATGTACTATACCATCTACTAGTTGAAGAAGACGACCATATAAGTTTGGGGAAGTGAGTAGATTTTCATGAGCTTGTCGGTAACAACGACAATTTTTATGTGCGATATACAAATCTTCTTATTTGAGAACTTAAACACACAATTTTAAGATTATTTAGGGACATTTTAGGTAAGTTTGAATTTAAATCGTTTATAATTCAATCACATGTGTGTTAGTGAATTGTAATTCTTAATTTCAACTAATCGGTTTGTTGAAGGATCACTTGGATGTTTTCACGTGGAACCCGAATGACGTTCTAGAGATTAATTTAGCAGTGAGTGAACATCAAATTAACACCGGTCCGAACGCTAAGCTCGTTCGACTTAAGAGAAGACGCTTCTCCCCGAGAAGATCAAGATCATTAGGGGGAGGTGAACTAGATGATCCTTACTCGATTCATCACCAAGGTGCAGTACACGGAATGGGTGGCCAACCCTGTGGTGGTATCCAACCGACGAGGAAAGTAGAGGGTCTATATGACTTCAAGGATGTGAGAAAGAGTTGTGAGTCAGATCCATTTCCTCTTCCTCACATAGATAGTTTGGTTGATGTTGTATCTGGAAACACTGGATGCCTACTCTAGTTTACACCATATCTTCTTGATTGAAGAAGATCGTAAAAAGTCTGCTTTCCAGACCGAAGATGGAGTCTAATGCTATGTTGTTATGCCATTGTAGTTGAAAAATGTGGGTGCCACCTATCAGCCCCTTGTTAATAAAATTTGTAGTGATGTGATAGGTCACATCATAGAAGTCTATGTCGACGTTATAATTGTTAAGTGTTTGAATGATGATGACCATATTTTTTATTTGTCCCATTGCTTCGAAATCAGTCGTAAGTTTAATTTGAGGTTGAATTGAAACTAATGTTGTTTCGAGGTCGGGAGTAGAAAAATCATAGGATATAATGTGTCTGAAAAAGGCATTGAGGTGAATCCAAAGAAAGTACATACCATTATCAACATGCAACCGCAACGAAACAAATGGGAATACCGAAGACTAACAAAGTGCTTGGATGCAATCATTTTGAATGGACCGATGAGTGCTCACGAGGCTTTGAAGAACTAAAGAAGTATCTAAGCTTGCTCCCTATAATGGTAAGCCCGCCTCTTGGAGAGCCATTGGGTTTATAATTTGCCGTTTCGGAAGCCGCATTAAGCGCGACACCACTCATCATAAGAGATGAAGCACACCGTCATGTTTATTATGTGAGTCATTCCTTAATATCGGTGAAAACCCATTACACCAACTTGAAAATTTTCTTACTTGCCTTGAAGAAGGTCATTTCAAAGTGGAGACATTACTTTGAATGAAGAAAGGTCTATGTGAACATTCATCAACCACTCAAGATTGTTGCTAGACCAAGTTGATAACGAAGGAAGATTTTCCTAATGGGTGATGACGATCAGTGTCATGGACATAGAATTTGTTCATTGGAGAGCATTTAAAGATCAGTTCCAAGCAGATTTCGTGGTGTAGATGACTCGATCTGCAATCATAATCATCTAGAACGAGGACCGATGGACCATACATGTTGATGGTCTCACTCTTGGAGGAAGCGTGGCGGGAATCACGTTCACCACAGCTTAAGGGGACGTCATACATTATGCGGTCAGGTATCATTTCTAGGGAACGAAAAATGTCACAAAATATGAAGCCCTCCTATCGGGCATGAACCTAGCCCGATAAATGGGATATACATGTCTTTTCCGACTCCAAGTTGGTGGCAGATCCTATGCTGGGGATTAAAGACACGTGAACTTGCTATGAAACTCTACAATGCTAATGTATTGGTTTTGTCCAAAAAATTCTCGGAGTTTTCGCTCAACCACATACCCAGAGAGTAGAATAAAACCACAGATTTTTTGGCGAGGCTAGCCACAAGCCTTCCTATGGGACCTGATGGCAACCCACTAACCAGGTACATTGAGATGTGCACGACCACATGAAGAATCGAGCCCATGAAAAAGTCCTGACCAAACTACGTGACACCCAAGGGAGAGTTCAACTTCCGAATATGACTAAATGTTGGATCAGTCTCATTTTGACATAGGATTGGTCCCAACACGTCAGCAGATCTATAATGCAGCAGACACTAATAGGGAAGTTTCCTATTTTAATAGATATAACAAAGGAAGGATCAAGATACAAGGAAGATTTAGATATGGCCTTGGAAAGAAGCTATAAATAACAACTAGTCTGATAGAGGAAGACACGTTGGAGAGAGGCCAAACCCTAGCAGCTGCTTCTTTCTTCGATATGATCTCATATTGCTTGTGTAACTCTTTATTCAATCCTTGTAACAGTTTTATCCTTCGTTCATATTGGATTAGCCAAGGAAGTTTTCATCTTGACAACTGTAATTTTTCCTGTCTCTAGGGGTTTTCAACGTTACAAATCATTTTGTCCTTCATTTCTTCAATTATTCCGAAATTTTCTCCACAAACAACAAATATAAAAGTGGTTTTGTGATCAAAACCCTGTGATTGTAGGTACCCATTAAAAAGTGAGCACATCACCTGCGGCGCAGAAGTACCTGAATTAGTCCTCACTTTACCCTTAAACTCTTGAAGGGAGTCAAGGGGAGGCCAGGATGCGGCATCGCTGGTTGGCACGGAGATTTTGAGAGCCTGATCATGTAGGGCAATCGGACATCGCTATTCCTATCCTTATCAGTGTATATTTCATCAGGAGATCGATACCCCTTAGGCGCTTACCCATAGGAGGAAACAAAGCTAGGTTATCTTTTATGTCCTGCTGTGAAGGTTTGAAATAGAATCGATTGAGTTTCGTTGTGCTGGAACCGATCCAATTCTTAACGCCCATGCTCTTCTTTTTATGAATACGGGTCCAGGAATACCAGGACTCCCATTCCTGTATGGAATTCTCCTTGTCCATGAGGGCACATTATGTTGTTCGTGTTGCTATCTAATACAACTTCAGGGTTCCTAGCAGCTTATTTCTACTCTGTAACCCCACTGTGTATAGGGACAAGAACCGTTATAAGTCTTATTCAATATATTTCTTGGTGATATATGAAAGCTACTATATAAACGTAGCTCCCAGGGAAAATATCATTAATCGGGTAGTGGATTGCCTTAACTGCGGCTACTACGAAGAGGTGAAAGGGAAAACGCAAGCCACTTTTCAAGGGCACGTTCCTCATGAAGGAAACGAGAAACATCCTCATTGCCCTTCATTATTTAATAATGGGTAGGAATGGAAAACTTATCCTGAATATGTTTGGTGTCAAGCTCAGATTAGGAAGGATACCTTTGTTCGCGAGGAGCCATGAGATTGATTACCTTGGTTTGAGAAGGTTGTAGCAAATGCGGGTTTGTTGAAGTTTCTCTGAAAAGTCCTCTTAGGAGTAGTGAGCAGAATAAAGAAGGAAAGATTAACTTGAAATATCCCTTGGTAGGTCGTGTATGATCGTGCCACCCAAACTGTAGAAGTTGAAATGTCTCGCGGAAGTCGAATTGTCGCCGATGTGCCCTAGCACAAATGTGATGAACCGAGGTCCACCAGACAAATGCCCATGTATGGTACGAACAAGAATATAAAAGAAAGTGAATATTCACTTAAGTTGCATAGCCGTCCCGAGCGACACTTGGATAAGTAATGGGCGGGTGGTTAGGTTCTTCATGGTTAGCTTCCGATCATGGACTTTGTGGCCATAATGAAACAAAGGGGCTAGTGGTGGGAACCCTCTAACCGGGTACCACAAGATGTGCCCAGCCCACATGGAGAATCTAGCCCAAGGAAAAAGCTCGACACAAACTCGGTTAGGTCCAATGGAGAGTTCAACTATCGAAGATGAATAAGTGTTGGATTTGTCCCCTTGTGACGTAGGATCGCTCCCGGTACATCAACACATCTATAATGTAGAACGACACTATTAGGGAAGATTCCTATTTTAATTGATCTAACAACGGAAGGATCAAGATACAAGGATGGATTGGGATATGGAATCCGCAACACCCTATAAATAACAACTCCTACGATGGAAGAAGATACGGAGGAGAGAGGCCAAAACACATACTAAGATGTGATGGACATCGAACCCTAGAGCTTCTTCTTTCTTCGACATGTTCTTCATATTGCATGGGTCTCTCTTTATTTATCTGTTGTAACCGTTTTCATCCTTTGTTCATATTGAATTAGCGAGGAAGTTCTCTACCTGGCACCGTGATTTTTTCTCCCTTTCCTTTGGGCACGTAAAATCGCATGTGAGCTTCCTATGTTATATGAAGCCAAGTAGTTTTATCGTGCAACTCCCCGATCCACCACTTTGAAGGCCCCATTCGCTTTAGTCAACGGATAAGAGGCCATTAGTTCATTAGAGGTGTTTATAAAATCATCTGGTGTGGATCATTATGATGAAACCATCAATGATGAAAGAAGATCTTTAACTTAGAGCTGTTAAAGGAAAATAGCGAAGCGGTATATGCATGGATGTGTTCATACCAGAAAGCAAAGGAACAGTTCGACAACAAGCGTGTATGACCTAAAGAATTTTGACAAGACGATTGGGTACTCTGGAGTGTAAGGGTGCAAAAGCACGTTGGAAAGGTTGATCGAAATTGTGAAGGGCCTTACTAATCCTCAAGAACTTAGGTGAAGGAGGCTAAAAATTTGAGAGCCTCGATGGTGATGAAATCACTAAAAAGTAGAATGTCATGAATTTGCGACAATATTTCTTATCAAATCGAACCAATGTCTCATAATATCTGTTTTCTTACAAATATATTTATTACTCAACAAAATATGTACGCATAGCTTACTCAAATTAATTATTCATTAAGATTTGAGCTAGCCTTGACGATCGGAGTTCTGGATGGGTCTGGACTTTTGATCGCTCTAACTAAGTTGGGAAGCTCTCAGAACATTCATAGAACTTAACTCCCGCAAAAACTCGCCATCCGAATTTAATGTGTCAAGATTGTTAGTTTCTGAGATGTCCGTACTATTGATATGTTGAGACAGAGAATAGATGAGAAATTCATTCGAGGGAATAATGGAAGCATGTCTTGAGACTTGTAAAAGAAATGGAGCACCTAAACTACAAGGACCGATAGAGACGATAATAAGCTAAAGATTAAGAAGATCTATGTAATTGTTCACTATCTTAAGCTCTTGATGTATCCTTATTGGCGCCTTTCTTGATCCATCACCATATGGATTATGTTTTGCTCCATTTTCTCAAGGAGAGGGTGGTTTAGGTCGTCCTCAATGACCGATTCATCCAACAATGAGTTTCAGCTCTTAATTTTGGATGAATGGATCATATTTGTCGCATCATTCTTGGTTTGAGTTCAAACAACCATCGAATATGGCCTCTGTGGTTCTCTAAATTGTAGATCCCCATACAATAAGTTTGCAAAGTAAAATAACATGGGCGATTGGGGCAAAAGCAAACATGCTTTTCTGGACCGCTTACTCCATTTCTATAGCAGTGTTGATGAGTATCTCTACCTTCTCTTCCTTGGACCGAAGCTGCATTTACGCCATTTATGCGGTCATCACATTTATTTGAGCTTCTTGTTCAACTCTCTTGGAGGTGACCGAACCTAAAGTCGAAAGGGTTGAGTCTTGCTTTTTCTCTAGCTCTGCCACATGATTTGTTAGTAGAGATGGTGTTTCCCATTACGAGAAGTTCACAGTTCAATCTTTCTCGCTTCGCCCTGGTCAAAACGAGTTCCTCTGTCTTGATCTATACCTACTTCTAGGAAAAACACGTTGATGTTGGATGTACTCGGGTAGGAAGGGGCACTTTGAGCACGGTGGATAGCAATGGCCATCGCTAAGCCTTTCTGAGGTCTTTATAGTAAAAAATAACTAAGGTAAATAACTCTCCTCCAAAATAAGAAACATGTAACCTTACCTAGGCTACGGAGTTCACTAAAAGGGCCACCCGATACGAAGCAAGGGCTTCCAGTCTTAATTTCGCAAGGTCATTCTTCCCAAACAATAAGAACTCATTAAGAAAAGCCTCATGAAAAGACCTTGTATGGCCCTTATGTTACCAAATGAACTCTTGAATAGAGTCAAAGGGAGGTCGGGATTTCCCCGCACGAGATGCCTCAGAGATCTTGAGGGCCCGGTTGGGTTGGGAAACTAGAGTAGTTTTCATAGGCTTCGTAGGATCACTCTGGGAGGAAGAACCTTCTTCATACACCTTTCTCTTCTCCCTTGTCCAAGGGGTTCACCGCGTCCACTTCGTTGGTCTCCATTGGCTTGGTTTCTAGGCGTAGGTCCTCCACCCTGATGGAACCCTGAACCAGTAAATTTATCGTGTTAAGTCTTATTGGAGCAACATTCCCTATCTTGTGAAGTTCAGCTATGCTCATAGAACGAATATGTTGTTATCGCTTGCCCAAACTCTTCTATTGTGCGAATGGTAGGAGTTCGATCACTAGATGACCCCATACTCGAAGGTTTAGAGGAAGGGGTAAGAATCATGATATGTTGCATAAATGGCACAAATATTAGTATTTTATCTATCATATATCCTTTAATTTGACGAACATGTCAGAGCGGTCCTTGAGGCCCTCTCTTTATCCCTTCAGGGGTAAGATGCAGTGGCCATTTTATTAAGCCGTGAACTCGAAATTCCTCCAGTTAAACCTGTAAAAGAACTTATAAGGATCAGGAGAAACAAGCAATTACGCAGGCTAAGTACCAAATTCTCTAGACGGACCTAGGCTTGATGGTGCTGCTATCAGAGGGCAATGCAACATTCTAGTCCACTATTTATGTCTTATTCAATCTATGTTCCCTCAAAAGATCAATGCGCATTAATCACTTATCTGTAGGAGGAAAAAGAGCCACGGTTTCCCGTGTGTCCCGCTGTGAAAGATTAAAGCGTACTGATCGAGTTTCCCTATACGTGAGCCAATCCAAGTCTTTGACATCCATACTCTCCTCTTTGGAGATTCAAATCCAGACATAAAAGGATTCTCATACATGAAGGGAATTTTTCTTGTCCTCGAGAGTGCATTATGATATACGGGTTGCTACGTTATACAACCTCATGGTTCCTAATAACTTTCTTCTGCTCCAGAACCTCACTAGGTGAAGGGAAAATAATCGATCTAAGGTTGACTCACTACATTGCTTGGTGAGGTAATATATAAAAGGTATTAGGTATAAATAGCTTCCAGGGAAAATTGCGTAGATTGGACGGTGAATTTCGTTAATACGACAACGACAAAGGAAGAAAATAAGGGTAATCCTCCTTTCCTTTCAGTATAGGATAATGGGCAGGATGGAGAACATGACCCGAAGTTGTTCAACATTGAGTTTAGAGTATGACTGATATCGTTGTTTGCAAGGAGTCATGAGGTTACGTTAGAGTTTGGAGGATATGATATTCTCAAGAACGAGGCTGCTGCTTCTGGGAAATTTCCCTCAAGAACCAATAGAGAAAGAGGAACATCAGAGCGAAAACCATTTCTTTTATTCCCCTTAAAGGACTGTTGAATGTGGGACATGTGTACATGCGAGGTATTAGGCTGTAGAACGGAATGATCACGCCGCCCTTGGGGCGTACAAACTGTAGAATTCAAAGCATCGCACGGAAGGCTAACTATCTCTACCATGCCTTTGGGAAAACTCATTAGTTCTAGGCCCACTAGACCTATGCCCAAATAGAATATGCAAAGAGGGATGGACTGAATCAATTGCTCTAGTTTGGAAAATAAAGTAAGTATATTTTTAAGTGTTGAAATGGTTCCAAGCACACTTGAACAAATGGCGTACGAAGGGTCAAGTTCTTCATTATGAGCTTCCAGTCATAGCCGTTTCGACAATAAAAAATCCAATAGGTTAGTAATAGGAACCCTTTAACTTGGTAGCATGAGAAGAGCTAGTCTCGCGCAGAGGATTCATCCCAAATAGGCTGTCCAACCCAAACTTGAAGTGGCAAAACCTAAGAAAAACTGAAAATGTTTAGTTCCCATAGAATTAAACTTGCAAGATTGGTCCCTTTCAATACCGGAACGGCCCCGACATGTTAGAGGGTCCACAAGATTTAAGGAAATTGGAAGTACGTAGCAAGTTCGCTTCCTAAGGAAAATTTCATATTTTGGTGATTTGATAACACAAATTTCATGAACTAAGGGATGAAAGAGGATGATATAGTCTCCGAAATGCTCTATAAATAAGATATTGAAAGATCAAATTTTGAACTGGATCATATGATCCACGGCACCGACTTTTCAATTTTTCACATTCTCTCGTGTCGGATCGAGTCGGACTCTCCAACTCTTGACACTTAACACAAAATGACGTTGTTTTGATTTTTTTCTTAATTTTATATTTTTCTTCATAAAAAATGTATCTTATGTGCTTTCACAACTTTCTTATGTTGTCCATCTACTTGTGAATTCTTCGTGCAATCGATAATGGACCGAAAAGTTGTTTTTATTCAGGAGATGGGTAGAACCGACGAACGACATTCAATTTTTATAAGTTAAATATTTTTATATAATAAATTGATAAATTTTGTAGTTTTAAACTTGGAGTTTATGCAACTTTCTACAAATTCAAACAATTACTTTTTAAATTTGCTTTTATTTAATAATTCGAGCTGAGTCTAAAATCTGACTCTTATACTCTTGCAAAGTCGTGTCGAGTCTAGTCGCACCGAATCTGTCCGAAGAGTCGGTGCCGCATTGATCATAATCATCAAACCCTAGCAGGCCGCTTCGTTTATCGATATTCTACAACCATCTTTTTGTCATATTCAATACTATTCTTGTATTTTTTTATCCCTAATATAGTGAATTGGCTGAGAATGTTTACTTCTCGGTACTTTGGTTTTTTTCCATTTATTTTGGGGGTTTCCATGTAAAATCATGTGTCAATTGATTTTCGCTATATGATGTCTCCACAATTAGATATAAACCGAGTTTTCACCATTAATACTGATCCGAATTCGGTGACTGTTGATACCCCTAAACTAAAATATAACATGTGAGTAAGACTATTTTCATCGAATAATAAACTGTGAATTTCATTTCCATACATTAATCTAGTTCATCATCGATTACTCATTCTTGAACCATTGGGTCATTATCACAATCAAAGGGATCAAACGCGATTGCTTAGATGGCCATCTAAGAACATATTGCATTCAATTTCATAACATTTAAAAGGCGTCTACATGAAATCATTTGATGTAAGACTAGTGGCATAAATATGTTTTTTTCAATTTTAAATTATAATGAACTTCAAATCTATTTCATCTTTTAGATAGTATCCTTTCATTTATACTTTAGTTCCGTTCAAATTAAGATGAAGAGTTGGTTTTTTCATATCATCATCCATGACTTGTTGAGCCACAGTGAACGTATCTTGAGAGCATACAAAATTCTCTATAACGTGTTCTGCTACAAATCTTCTAGAGAGCACGACATCTGGTTGTGTTCGCTCCTCCCTCGTCAATGTGACTTTCAGAATTCTCTAGGTCTACACACTACCCTTGAAGAAATAGTGAATGCAAGTTATTGCACTAACTAATATTGTTAAGTTATTGAATTTTGGATAACGAGTTGTGAACTCCTAGATGACCTTTTGGATGCACTTATTCAGACGTTGTGGCCATCTAACCTCTCTCGTCCATAAATCCTAATTTTCGTGAGTTAGTGTGGAGTTGGCGCTCTCTAGGTTGTGCATTTTTAACTCATTATTCCTCAAAGCCGAGAGGTTTGGCCATATTATCCCTCACATCTTACATGGACTTCTTTTTACCTCATCGCAAGCATGATCCCTATAGGTGTTTGAAGCTAGATGTTCTCCACATGGTCGAGTCTGGTCTTTTAAGAGGGAGCGATCCTTTATGGTCTAGCCGGACCGATAGTCCTTGAGCTCCCTCGTCACAAAGCTTCAACAATGTGGTTGTCCTAAACCTTCAACTCAGCTTGCTCTCGAGCATGGTCTCTAGATGATTCCAAATGAGTCTATCTTATGTGTCTTGCTCCCCTTCTAGATCCTCATAGTCAAGATTTGAATGCCTAAGTATGCAATACACGCCGACAACCCCCGGAACACCTAAGCGTCCACAAATCACTTTGATCTACAAAAATCAAAAGAGAAGGGTTATACATCTTGACTTGATGTATTATCTAAAAGTATCGATGGAAATAGAGGAAGATATAAGTCTTCTATAGGCGATGGTGGAAAAAATATGTAGTCTCGGGCCTATCATCAAACCTTGGAGCGTCTATCTAGACACCTAAGTTTGGGTCCTCGTTGGTGGTCTTGTTGTAGTCCCTGATCGTAATTTCCAATAGAACATCACCCTTCTTTGTTTATCAGCGACCGAATTTCAAGTAACTTACAATGGATATTTGAGGAGTTCTCTGAATCCATGATCGTATCTACAAAATCAAGAATGGTTGTAAGTGTAACAAAGAAAAGTCATTATAGGACAATGAATAATATAAGATAGAATGAGGAGGGAAGTATCAATGTGGCTAGAAATTTACTATGGCTAAACACAAGGATGATATATAAAATATCCCTCTTGGGAAGTGAAAATGTACGGAGATCGGAAGTGACCAAGATTTGTACAAAGAATAGCGTCTTTCGAGTCCACTGAGGTCCGACACTTGCTACTAGGCTTTGTGCAAAGACATCTGCATAACAACCCTATGAATGGCGATACACGATGATTGCGAGAATAAATTACTGTTCTTAGTACAAAATTTCCAAGAAAGAGTAAGAATAGAGAGAATGGTCATAGCCTCACTATAAACAAAGATTTTTTTTCAAACGTTATTGATATGAGGAGGCATAAACAAAAAAGACTACTTATTCTTAAAACATATACTACAAAATCTGGATTTCCATGAAGAGTCACAGTACTACGCATGAGAGTCTAGAAAACATGTCCTATGCTTAGTTGGAGACAATTAGCCTTCTGTAAAAATATGACTAATGTCGCATAAGAAATGGAGCTATGATTGAAATTGAAAATGTTAATTTTCAGATAATTCAAAAGCTTTACAATAAAAGAATGTAGCCAAAGTGAGAGTCCATTCTCATGATATCAAATGAAGGGCGTATCATAGAAAATTCGATCAAAAATAGTGGCCGGTGAATAATGCAATCGGGAGGAATGCAATCGTCAACTACGGCCCTCCATTTTTAGGAGGACATTTACCATGGATGTAAAAGAACTCCGAAACCTAATCACTCGATCTTGGGAACAACAATATGCTCTAGCTCAGTTATACAATAAAAAAGAAAGGGTACAAGTAAGAATGATGAAGTAGACGTGGTGAACAAGTTGAAGAGGTTGAACTAAAACTCTTTGAATTAATGAAAGATTTTGAGGAATAAGAGGTTCGGGAAGATCCATAATACATCCTGCATAAGGGTCAATTTACGAGACTTTTTAAGGTTTTCATGTGGTTTGGTACTGAATAATGCGAGATTTACGCAGCTTTGAGGTTGTCCATGTCGTTTCGTCATTATGCCTAAAGTTACTCGTGAGAAAATGCGTTGTAACATGAGAAATGAGGGGTATTTATAGATGTGACTCGTTTTTCAAGGTTTCGCTTAAATTTGCCTTGATCTTCGAACATGACGTCCATAGTTTCAAATATGATCGAATCGACAAGTATAGATGACCTATACCAACAAAATTTAGAGAAAAATATAAGTTACTGATTATGATGCAATACGAGTCGGTAGATAAGTGGTTTATGACTCAATCCATGAATCTAAAACTAATGCACTATTGATATAAACCAGCACGATTTGTAGATATTCATTATTGAGAATGTTGGATAGTAGGATGAATAATTTTGTAGTGTTTGAGTTTTTTATAAGGTTTACTAAGTGTAGTGTCTAAAAAGTGATAAACTCCACCACACTTCCTATGAATGCATTATCCAAGGTCATTGGCGATGTTGTAAGGTATTAGACAAATCCCAAGATAGCAAACTTGTGTGGTTTCATGATAAAATTGTGTGGTTTCATGATAAACTAGTAATTTTGTTGCAAACTCCTTTGGTTTCATTCTTGTATTGCAAGTTTTGTCCTAACTCGCGAGGTTTCATATTCTAGTGTGGTTTTGGCTCCTTCGCTAGGTTTTACATTTTACAATTTTGGCTCAATTGGCTTAGTTAAGGTTCTCATTCACGTTTTTTTGATCATTTTTCATGTGGTATCGTTTAACACATTGTTTTGTTATATTCCGCAGAGTTTTGGATTGTTCTCGCTTGACGTGCATGTGTGGGGTTTGATCGCAAACTATATTGTAACCTACATTTTATTATAGTGAAAACAAAAGAAGAGTTTACTATCCCAATGACGCAAGCTTACAGATTATTATCCCAACCTCGCCTATCACTGGTGTCAGACATAATTTCGATTAATTGAGCTAAAAAAACATAAAATTATGGATTGATCGAACAATTATTAAGATAAAAAAATTTGACTAGATCACGATTGTCAAGATCTTCTCCTATGTCGGCATCAACATAACCCTTTAGGGTGATCGACCCCCTCTTAAAACATAGCTCCCTATTTAGATACCGCAACAACAAAGGCATCGCTTCTAGTGCTTCTTTCCAAGGTTCGACATGAACCTGCTAACGATTTCCACTCCATGGGCAATGTTTGCTCGTGTACAGACAATGGTATACATAATCTCTTCGGCATCCTGGTTAGTCATCGAATCTTGTTCCTTTAAGAGTTTAGGTGTGTACTGAAATTTAAGTGTAACTTTCTCTAAATGTCTTATGATTCTCATTCAAAGAGTCTACTTGACAAATCCCAAATTTTTATTTCAAATGTCGAGGAAATCTCCCTCTTAAATTACATTAAGACCTCGTTCAATCATTAGGCAATCAAACTTAATATAACAGTGTCGATGTTCTTGTTTCATACCATACAATCTCTTTTCCAATTTACAAAATTGGTTCTCATTTCATGTACCTTAAAACTTAAGGTTGTACATTGCAAATCTCTTCTTCCTATCACTTTAAAGGAAAGCAAGCTTTATATCCATATGCTCTAAATGGATATTTTCCTCAGTCTTCATCTTCAGAACTCGTGTTCTCTTCTTCAACAATGATGCTTTATCCATTAGTCCAACCTTATATTGTTTGGAACCATCTACCTCCTCCTTAATTATGAAGAATCATTTATTGTGTAATGCACTATGTTCATTCACAATGTAGACAAAACCCAAGTCTTGTTCATAGTGGGCTCCCACTTTTCATGCTCCCGAAACTCAACAACCTTTCGGAAATTCCATGGATCCAAATCGTCGGTTAATGATGTAGGATATATTTCAGGCACGAGGAGTATGCAAATTAGGTAATTTCCTCTCAAGAGTTGACCTTCTCAACATAGGAGTGACTTGTTTGACCTTGTCAATATATCGAAAATTCTTCATTTGATTAGGATTAGGTATCTGACTGATCATATTATGATGCTACTCTATGTCACATTTGATTTCGATTGGGTCCCCCGATTGATTTAGTGGTTCGCTTCTCCACTTAAGGGTACGATTAGTGTGCAAATGTAGGTTTTTACTTAGTAATGTGATAGTATCATTGTAGAGTTTATTTTCGTTGAAGGTTGTGTTGACTGTTCTAATTACTTTGTTCCTTATAAAACAAAACAAATAATCAAAGTAACTAATTTCATAATCAACGAAATTTGTCTTTACATCTCTAGCATCAAGTTTATCCTTATTTTTAGGGTCTACGTGCACATAAGTTATGCAACCGAGCACTTTCAGGTGATCAAATTTCACCAAATTTTCATTCTGCTTCTCATCGGACAACTGGAAATCTAGTGGTACAAATGACTTCTATTAGTAAGATATGTAGTCATACTCACAGCATCCGCCCAAAATGCATTTGTTGGACTATTGTGTAGTCTTCTAGCACAAGTACACTTCTTCATCGTTGGGTTCATACGTTCGACAACTCTATATTGCCTCGGTTTTTTCAGGAACATCAATTTGGTTTTGAGTTCGAATTCGACCTATGCCTTCCACCTCTTGAAAAAATGCGCTAGAATTATTCATAAGGAAGTAAATTCATATCTTATGGGTGAAGTCGTCAATGAAGGTGACATAATACTTCATGCCTTCAATAGGCTCTAACATACTGGTTTTCCGATCACGCTTCTTCTTCGTTAATGTGACTCTCTTATGCTTACATGGCACACAATTTTCATAGAAATCGGTCTCTTTGGAATCAAAAGTCAACAGTAAGCTTTCTGGGGAATGATTTCATGCCCTTTTCATTCATGTGGTCAAGTCAATCGTGCCACATCTTCAGCAAACTCAGTCGATCGACACCCATGTCATTGCTCGGTCTCTAGAGTAGTGAGAGTACATCGACACTGATATTACCTGGGTATATTCTCTTTTGTATTTATCCTTACCCGGGGGCTCGTCCGACGTGGTTATGAAGTATTCTCTGTATTTTCATATTTTATCACAAGGCAGTCGCAGGGGGTATTACAGCAATTCAGGCTTGCTGGGCCCCATACAAGGTTTCTATAAGCGTTTTGAGATGTTTCGGGTCATCTCGGTCTCGGACGGGGCCAGGGGTATTTTCGTAATTTGCCACCCGGGAGCACACCGGTCGGGTGCAACGTCGTTATGTGGCTGCGTATTCATTGCTTGGAGACAAAGAACTAATTTGCGAGGTTTTCCGGTATTTTCTCATCGTATTTCCGACTAATATCTTGACCGGGATTGGTTCTCGAAACTTCGGGATCAGCATGGCATTTATTATATTATAATTGGAGGTTATTTAAATATTTTGGGCTAAGTGAAGTATACTAGGCTTATGGGATCAAGTAAGTGAAGTTGGGCTGGATTTCTCTATAAATACAAGCTCCGGTGCATTTGGACAGGGTCAGACAGTTAGCATGCTTCCCAAGGCAAGACTTCATTTTCCTACACTGCAGACTCGCGACTTATTACACGTAGCCGCGAGTTATTGTCTCTGCACTGTTCCAATCGCGACTAATTGCACGTAGCCGCGAGATATTGTCTCTGCACTGTTCCAATCGCGACTTATTGTACGTAGCCACGAGTTATTGTCTCTACACTGTTCCAGTCGCGACTTATTGATCCTGCCTGACACTCGCGACCTCCTGTACTGTTCCATTCGCGAGTAATCGCCGGTAGTCGCGTGTTACCGACCACAACACGCGACTCGTTTTCTTTCCGGCGCAACGGAGTGTTTTCGATCGCTTTTCGAGACGTTTTCATCTCGGCTATTGTTGTCACATCATTGTACTTGTATTTTTTGAATATTATAGTGAAAACCAAGGTAGAGCTTCGCTCTCCTGAGGACGTAAGCTCACACATTGTGGGCCCAACCTCGTATATCGCTCGTGTCCTCATAACACATTAATTTCGAGTAAATAAAAATTGACTGATCTAAAAGTAAATACCCATAATATTTTTAGACTAGATCAGTTTGGCGCTGTTTGTGGAGACCCGAGATTCTTATCTCATTGAGAGCTTTATTGCTGAGTTTGGATTTCTATTATCATGACTACTCGGAATTCTGATGAAGATATTTTTGATGAAGAAATTTAGGCGGATCCTATTCCTCAAGTTAATGATGATTTTGTTGTGTTACCGGGGGCTTGGTCGTCAGTTCTGGAGGAGCCCCCTGCTCANACAGAGGTTATCAACCGTATTATCCTGCAACAGCTGAAAACACGAATAGATGAATCTAGAGGCTCTTGGGTGGATGAATTGCATAATGTGATGTGGGCATATCGGACATCACCAAGGTCCACTACCGGATTCAGCCCCTTCTCTTTAGTATATGGCTCTGAGGCCGTGTCTCCGGTAGAAGTGACTATTTTATCAGAAAGAGTTATTGCTTATGACGAGGTGTTGAACGAGGATATGAGAAAGTTGGAACTTCACTGTATTGATGATATCCGTGATAGAGCCGCGATACGAATGGAGGTATGTAAAAGGCGGATGGCTAAGAAGCTGACAAAGGCGTTCGACCTATGTTGTTAAAAAGTGGGAGATTTGATTCTTAAGAAAGTGGATGTCTCGAAGCATGTTGGCAAGTTGGATCGAAAGTGGGAAGGACCATACAGAGTAACGGAAGTATTAAAGGAAGGAACGTACAAAATCGCAAATATGAGCGGGGTGGAGCTACCACGGACTTGGCATATTTCCAATTTGCGCAAGTATTATGTATAGACGTGACTCACCAATCTTAATGAAAATAAAAATTTCCCCTCTTTTTTATGGTCATATTCGAATTCTTTAAGTATCTTTTTTGACGACATGAATTCAATCGACTAGGGGGACTGGTAAGGTAGGAGTAGGTCCATTGCGTTTTAGTACGAAGGAGGATGGAATAAATTAAATAAGTTAGATTAGAAACGCAATGTACCACCTGTCTTATAGTCAATCATTTTCAAACTCGTCAAATTAAATACTGTGTCAAAATATTTTGAACGTGGTGAGTCTTCCTGTCCGCGGCAGAACCGTCTATACATAATGACTGTTGGAATATGTTAAGAGGCATGTTTGTTGTGATGTATATTTCCGTGGCAAATCAGGGTGCAAGTATATACCTGACTCCTCCATGACACGCCGACGAGGGTCGTGCCCCCGCCGGAGGCTGGTCCATTTCGGCATGGCACCGTCTTATGGACGGGCCGAATGACGCCGTTTTATGAACGGGTCGAGAGTGCGATGGCACCGTCTTATGAACGGGGCGAATGACACCGTTTTATGAACGGGTCGAATGTACGATGGCGCCGTCTTATGGACGGGCTAAGAGGCCTGTTTGTTGTGATGTATATTTCCGTGGCAAATCAGGGTGCAAGTATATACCGGTGGCGAGAGTGTGATGTCTCCGGGTGCAAGTATATACTGGCGACGAGAAGTGTGATGGCACCGGGTGCAAGTATATACCGGTGGCGAGAGTGTGATGGCCCCGGGTGCAAGTATATACCGGTGGCGAGTGTGTGATGGCCCCGGGTGCAAGTATATACCGGCGGCGAGTGTGTGATGGCCCCGGGCGTAAGCATATACCGGTGGCGAAGATATATTTGTAAAGGCAGAGCGGTGGATTCATTTTTGGTATCTACTCATTTTAAATAGGCATTCGCCTTAGAGTTATCGCAGACTTATTCAAGTCTTGCTACACTGGGGACTCTTACGCATCATTGTTACCATCATTATATGCGTTATTATTGAGCACCTACACCCGAGATTCATATACATTCTTATTATCTCGGAAGCGTATTTCTTGGATTGAATTATTCGTGTTATATATTCCTTGAAGAATGTGGCGAGAAAAGAAAGTTGAGAAGACGTGAGGTTATATTATTCCGATTATGGTTCTTTGTTAAAAGTACAGTGGAGAAATTGAAAGGAAAACAAAAACGAATTTTATACACATGGGGAATACAAAATGAGGAGAGAATTCAAAAATTGAAGAAATCAGATATAGAAGTTTATTTCTTCTTCTTCTGAGAGCCTGAGCCTTCACCAGGCCCGCTGGGGCGCTTTTTCACCAGCTTTATTTTTTGGGAGGATGGAGGGTTGGCGGCTGCGAACCTCGCCATTTCATCTTCGTGGCGCTCTCGAGCTCCAGTCACACTAGCGGAGGTATATATTTGAGGATCATACGCCGCCATTACATCGTCATCTTTCAGGAGCTCCGCCACGAGGGGGCCCATTGGCTCCGGGAATAAAGTAGCCAACCTCCTAAACGCATCCGGAGATAGGCCCTCCTCTGTCTCGATATCCTCCGAGTAAAGCTGCTGGTGAAGATCTTCATCCAACCTAAAATGTAGCGCCCCGAACGGATCCCGTTAAGCAATCCAGCATGTCCTCACCTGGTATAGGCTCGAACTTCCCATTGAGCTTGGGATCGAGTTTCTTTTTCTCCTCAGCGGTCAGGGATATGCCCAGGATTCTCTGCGTCTGGACACTCCCTCGTAAGAAGTACAGGACATTAGACTTGGCATGGGCTACCGCCCCCAGATTCCGGAAAGTAGGGGAGTGTACTGTGTACTCCCATATTAACATTTGGAAGCAGTCGTTGATCTGGGACGTCAACTTGGTGATTCGTGCCCGGAGTCGATCAGTGATGGATTGGAGGCCTTCATTCCTTGCTTTTAACTCTTTAACCTCCTCCGTGGCTTTCCCGAGAGCTTTCTTATCGGCCACTTTTTCCTCTTTGGCTTTCCTCAGCTTCTCCTCAGTTTGCTCTCGGATTTCCATCAACTTGTCCTGTGCGTACTTCTCGTTGACCTTGAGGGTTTCTATGGATTTCTCTAGGGCGTGCCTTTGCCCAATATGAAAAGCTGAATTCTCCGTCAGCTCGCTGCGGTGAGCTCGAAGCAAAGAGTCAATTGCCTTGCTATGCTCTTCTCGGAGTGCTGCCATCTCCTGGGCATGCTTATCTCGCTGATTCTGCATCAGCTTCTCCGCCGCCTTTATCGTCTGCTCCCCGATAATATCCGGAGAGTCGAGCTCTGAGTGTCTAAGCATACAGTATTCCCCTACTGCAGCTGCGGTGCCCAACTCGATTATCGTCCGCTCCATCTGAAATGAAAACAAGAATGGTTAGTATATACGACGTAAGAGATAAAGTTATAGGGGAGTAATTGATAGTGTCGCAACGAACCTCCCCAATAGCGCGACGCATCGTCGCGGTCTGATTCATTAACCGACGAACGTCAGTAAACACCGTGTGGTCATCCCGACCACGAGGCGGCAACTCCGGGTTGCGCTCCAAATATGCCAGGGCCGGCTGACTCGATACGTTGTCACCTCTCAGAATTCGAAAGGTGAGCCCGTCCTTTATCAACAAGAAAGCCGGCCGGCGTCCCATATCGAGCCATTCCTTAACCGTCAGTCTCGGGATATCATGTATACGGAAGGCGTTGACAAATTCAGCGGTTAACCCACTTTTTCTGACGGGTTCCGCAATCTCCAAGACGGTGGGACCCTCCGCCGGTCCGTTCCCCTTGTCTGGACGGGCGCCTTGATTGGTCTCTCCCTCCGGACGGGTTTCTTGGCATATTTCCTCCACCACCGGGTCCATCTGTTGGTCCTCGCTAATCTCGCCCTCCTCGTCGTCCCCGATGATATCCACTAATGTTTCAGCAAAGTCGTACATGCCTTCATCGGGGGGGGCTCCTCATCAACGTACTCTAATCGCCAAGACATTGGGATTAGGTCTTCGGGACTTTCAGTAATAGCTGCAGCCGGCTCCTCGTTTACCGGCTCGGGATTGGCCGCCGTCGCAGCAAGTTGTGGTGGTGGAGGAGTGTCGCGCCTTATTTCCCCAGTTGGGGATGCCGCCTCTTGTAGACTTGACGCCAGCTCGGCCGCGACAGTTCGGTTCCGAGTCCCCGGTGGCGCCTCAAAGACGAGCTCATCATCCTCCGCAAGTAGGTCACGGAGGAAATTCAGCCAATCCCCCTTCTTTGGTGGGTCCTTAGCTGGAGTCATTATTTTATCTGCAAGACAAGTAAATTAAGTGAGAAACGCGAAGTGGAAATTTGAAGCAAGTTAAATCATGTTCCTAAGATTCTTTCCTATCAAAGAAGAGTTATCAAGTTTAGCTCCGATATGAATGTACGGTTCAGATACCTAGTAGTTCTCTACTAAAATGGGGGGGACCGGAAGGAGGTTGAAAGCAACAAGAATCGGGGCGTAGAATAAGGTCTTCACGGTCCAGTCAGCGCCGTTGGACCGAACGCAATCGAGGAGTGCCTTCCTCAGAGGTCTCGGAAGGGTCGTCCGAGGAATAGGGCCGTAGGCTTCGGGAAAAAATGGTTCCCCTTCAACGGGTAACCGCCAAGGAAGAATCAGAGAAGACAGCCTCGTATCCCCCACACCGCAGACAAAAAAGAAGTGTTTCTTCCAGTTGTGATTGGAGTGGGGAGTAGAAAGAAGGAACAAGCTTGTCTTGTGCCTCGGGCGGAAAAATATACAACCTTGGGCACCAAAATTGGCAACAATACTAATATGGAAGATTTGAAAGAAAAGGACTATGATCGAAGGAATGCAATTCACCTCCATGAATATTATGAAGGCGACGACAAGAGAAATTGAACTGGGGTTCAGTTGGAAGAGGTGAATTTGTAGATGCGAGAGCAATTCTACGAGGAAAGGATGAAGAGGGAAACGAAGGCCACACACTAAATATTCCAAAGAAACAACAGTGTGGGTGGCGATCGGAGGCGTCAAAAGACGGTCGGTAAGTTCAGGTTGGTATAAGACACAGTCGGAAGGGAGATAATATTGTTCAAGAATCGAAACCCACTTCCGAGCATTCATGCTATAAGGTTGGTTAAAGGATTTGAGGGCTTTAACCGCGGAGCTTTGAGGGCCGAGGGTGTTTTCGAGACGAGCGATCCTCTCGAAAAAATGAGAATTTATTGTGGAAAGGCAAGGAGGAAAAGGGGCTGTGATCGAATCAAAACTCCCCGAACTGGATGAGGAGTCCGAATGATCTGAGGATGAAGTAGTGGCGGAGCCCGAGGATTCGGTACGATCGGAAGTCATTGGTAAAATTTAATTCAAATTTATTTTTTGAATTTGTTTTTACAAATTTTACTAAGTGTCTCGCGAGTTATTGGCGAAAAGTCGCGAGAATTACTGTTTAAGTCTTTAAGTCGCGAGGTTTGGTCGATACGTCGCGATAAGCACAGTCTCACGAGTTATGGTTCTAAGTCTGGTCCAAGAAGTCGCGTGTTATGGTCGCGATTGGCACAGTACTCGCGAGTTTGTTGAAGTTTGGAAGTCGCGAGTTGCGATAAGTCGCGGATAGCACAGTTGCGGTAAGTCGCGGAATGCACAGTACGTACGATAAGTCGCGAGAGCAAGGGATTCCGCGCGAGAAAGTAAGTTGTGAAGGGCGTCCAGGGTATTTATAGTGGTGATATCCCGAGTCGAAAAATCCGAAATTTTCACCCGAGCTCAGAATCTAACGTTCTTAGTGTCAAAACGATCGTATTGACGAGAGAATTTAAACTATGCTATGGATATTTTCGGCGGGGTTCCCGAACGACAATCGGCTTTCAGGACGAGATAGCGATATATGGTTTACGACTCAGAATCTGAATCTGAAAACCAGGGGACTATTGATATTACCCGGGTATATTTTCTTTTGTATTCATCCTTACCCGAGGGCTCGTCCGACGTGGTTATGAAGTATTCTCTGTATTTTCATATTTTATCACAAGGAAGTCGCAGGGGGTATTACCGCAATTCAGGCTTGCTGGCCCCATACAAGGTTTCTATAAGCATTTTTAGATGTTTCGGGTCATCTCGGTCCCGGACGGGGCCAGGGGTATTTTCGTAATTTGCCACCCGAGAGCACACCGGTCGGGTGCAACGTCGTTATGTGGCTGCGTATTCATTGCTTGGAGGCAAAGAACTAATTTGCGAGGTTTTATGGTAATTTCTCATCGTATTTCCGACTAATATCTTGACCGGGATTGGTTCCCGAAACTTCGGGATCAGCATGGCATTTATTATATTATGGGCGGAAGGTAGTTTTGGTCCCCAAAGTTTGTAATTTTTGGCAATTTTGGTCCCCAAAGTTTCCAATTTTGGCAAAACCAGTCCCCAAAGTTTTCATGTACGCAAAATCGGTCCCCAAAGTTTGCGAATTTTGGCAAAACCAGTCCCCAAAGTTATGTGTGTGTGGCATAATTGGTCCCCGAAGTTGTAATTTATGGCAAATTAGGTCCCCGGACGAAAATTACGCAAATTTGGTCCCCAAAGTTGCGGAATTTTGGTAAATTTGGTCCCTAACGCCGTTAATGGCAAATTTGGTCCCCAAAGTTTGTAAAATATGGCAATTTTAGTCCCCAAACTTTTGCATGGCTAATTTGGTCCCCAAAGTTTACAAAATTTGTCAAATTTAGTCCCCAACGAAAGAATATGATAATTTGAAGTCAAAAATGGGGAAATTTTATTTTCTCGTTGCGTCTTAGTGTATATGAATTCAAAAACTAATTTTTGGGAAGTCCGGGAGTCCCGTAGTTGTGTCGGACAATTGTGTTTTTGTTAAAGTTTCGATATCCTTGATTTTCATAACTTCAAATTTGTATGATTTTTACGAATGTCGCACGTTGAAGTTTATTAATAATTGATGAAATTTATTTGCCGACCCTCGTGACGGTCGTTATTTAACAGCTTCCGCCATGTTTCGTGGCAAAATGAGCAGCAAAGAAGTTGAAATACAAATGATCAATGTCCAGCTTTTGTGACATTCCTTCTACAGGTCTTAAAATGGCATCAACTTTCGAAAGTAATATGAATGATTTGGTGGCTGAGTATCAACAATATCAGGATGCAAACTGCCGAAGAAGATGACTATGAGAAGGAGGAGGAATAAGAAGTTCCAAATGTAATTGCGAATAAAACAAATATATGCCGAATGTAAGTAGTTCAAAATTTGGAATCCGAACATGTTCATAACACATTGTTTGAAATGAGAATGATTAACGTAGTTGAAATTCATAGTTTCCTTCTCGTTGCATATTTCCTTTTAAGGGTCGAATCACTCGAAGTGGGGATGTACGTCTTTGCAAAAGCTGTAATCTCTGAAACCGTAAACCAATTAGGAGTCATCTGCACAAACGATATAATTAGTGTAATTGTAGTGGCAATGTACGAGTTTACGTAAACACTTACAAAGAACGGATATCCTTTTGGGTCGTACACATTCGGTGCTTGTTGTAGGAATCGGAATGCGTAATACAAAACATATANATCAGAATCATCCATTTTGTTGCCTCAAAACAGAAACAAAAACGAAAACTAAATCTGTCAATTTGTTCATACAATTTACAGAAAACAAAAACGAAAACAGAAACGAAATTCGGGAAAGAAAATCATCTCCACAGAAAAGGAAAACGAAAAAATGAAAGAATTTTTTTCAAAACGCATATTTGTTTCAAAATGAAAGCGACTACAAATGCGAAAAAAAAACACAAACGATTTTGTTGTGCACAAACAACAACGATTTTGGTTCGCATATTCGACCAAAAACAGCAAACTTAACAGAAGACAGCACACTAAACCCTAAACTTAACACAAACAAAACCTTTGCGTCGATTTTGAAGATGAATTAGCGTCGATTCTGAAGAGAGCCCCAAAGTTGGAGAGCGCAAACCCTATCAATGTCGATTCTGAAGACAAAACAGCAAACTTAATAGAAGACAGCACACTAAACCCTAAACTTAACACAAACAAAACCTTTGCGTCGATTTTGAAGATGAATTAGCGTCGATTCTGAAGAGAGCCCCAAAGTTGGAGAGCGCAAACCCTATCAATGTCGATTCTGAAGACAAAACAGCAAACTTAATAGAAGACAGCACACTAAACCCTAAACTTAACACAAACAAAACCTTTGCGTCGATTTTGAAGATGAATTAGCGTCGATTCTGAAGAGAGCCCCAAAGTTGGAGAGCGCAAACCCTATCAATGTCGATTCTGAAGACAGCCCGCAAGTTGGAGTTGGTAAATTATACAAGACAACACTTACAAAACCAAAACGGCGTTAGGGCCAAATTGGGGACCGATTTTGCCAAAAATCGCAAAGTTTGGGGACCAAAATTGCCACTGTGTGTAAAATTTGGGGACCGGTATTGCCAACTTAAAAGTTTGGGGATCGGTTTTGCCAAAATGCGCAAAGTTTGGGGACGTATTTTGCCAAAATACGAAACTTTGGGGACCAAAATTGCCAAATTAACCAAACTTTGGGGACCCAAGTCGCCATTTTTCCCTTGTATAATTTACCAACTCCAACTTGCGGGCTGTCTTCAGAATCGACATTGATAGGGTTTGCGCTCTCCAACTTTGGGGCTCTCTTCAGAATCGACGCTAATTCATCTTCAAAATCGACGCAAAGGTTTTGTTTGTGTTAAGTTTAGGGTTTAGTGTGCTGTCTTCTATTAAGTTTGTTGTTTTGTCTTCAGAATCGACATTGATAGGGTTTGCGCTCTCCAACTTTGGGGCTCTCTTCAGAATCGACGCTAATTCATCTTCAAAATCGACGCAAAGGTTTTGTTTGTGTTAAGTTTAGGGTTTAGTGTGCTGTCTTCTGTTAAGTTTGCTGTTTTTGGTCGAATATGCGAACCAAAATCGTTGCTGTTTGTGCACAACAAAATCGTTTGTGTTTTTTTTTCGCATTTGTAGTCGCTTTCATATTGAAACAAATATGCGTTTTGAAAAAAATTCTTTCATTTTTTCGTTTTCTTTTTCTGTGGAGATGATTTTCTTTCCCGAATTTCGTTTCTGTTTTCGTTTTTGTTTTCTGTAAATTGTATGAACAAATTGACAGATTTGCCATTAACGGCGTTAGGGACCAAATTTGCCAAAATTCCGCAACTTTGGGGACCAAATTTGCGTAATTTTCGTCCGGGGACCTAATTTGCCATAAATTACAACTTCGGGGACCAATTATGCCACACACACATAACTTTGGGGACTGGTTTTGCCAAAATTCGCAAACTTTGGGGGCCGGTTTTGCGTACATGAAAACTTTGGGGACTAGTTTTGCCAAAATTGGAAACTTTGGGGACCAAAATTACCAAAAATGACAAACTTTGGGGACCAAAACTGCCTTCCGCCCTTATACAAGACAACACTTAACAGAACCAAAACGGCGTTAGGGCCAAATTGGAAACCGATTTTGCCCAAAATCGCAAAGTTTGGGGACCAAAATTGCCACTGTGTGTAAACTTTGGGGACCGGTATTGCCAACTTAAAAGTTTGGGGACCGGTTTTGCCAAAATTCACAAAGTTTGGGGATGTATTTTGCCAAAATACGAAACTTTGGGGACCAAAATTGCCAAATTAACTAGACTTTGGGGACCCAAGTCGCCATTTTTCCATTATATTATAATTGGAGGTTATTTAAATATTTTGGGTTAAGTGAAGTATACTAGGCTTATGGGATCAAGTAAGTGAAGTTGGGGTAGATTTCTCTATAAATACAAGCTCCGGTGCATTTGGACGGGGTCAGACAGTTAGCACGCTTCCCAAGGCAAGACTTCATTTTCCTACACTGCAGACTCGCGACTTATTACACGTAGCCGCGAGTTATTGTCTCTGCACTGTTCCAATCGCGACTTATTGCACGTAGCCGCGAGTTATTGTCTCTGCACTGTTCCAGTCGCGACTTATTGATCCTGCCTGACACTCGCCACCTGTTGTACTGTTCCATTCGCGAGTAATCGCCGGTAGTCGCGTGTTACCGACCACAACACGCGACTGGTCTTCTTTCCGGCGCAACGGAGTGTTTTCGATCGCTTTTCGAGACGTTTTCATCTCGGCTATTGTTGTCACATCATTGTACTTGTATTTTTTGAATATTATAGTGAAAACCAAGGTAGAGCTTCGCTCTCTCCCGAGGACGTAAGCTCACACATTGTGGGCCCAACCTCGTATATCGCTCGTGTCCTCATAACACATTAATTTCGAGTAAATAAAAATTGACTGATCTAAAAGTAAATACCCAGAATATTTTTAGACTAGATCAGACACCCATTGGTTCCAATCGGTCTCTCCACATAGCAAGTCTCGGACTTGATTCATTTAGCAACGACCAAAAGCTCCTTTGGTCACTTTACACCGATCGTACTTCAAAGACGTTCTGTATCCTTTAAAATCAAGTTTCCATACTAATATCAGGTTTTTAATTAGGCCGACTATAAAAAATCACGTTCTCCATTGTCCAAGAGTAATCGTTAGAGGATCTAATTGGCATATTACCCTAATCGATTATTTTTAAGTGCTTCTCATCGGCAAGATAGACCTTTCTGTTATTCCCCGTCGTGAATGATTTAAACATTTTTTTGCTAAAGCATGACTAAAATGATGCACATGAGCCAACCACCCCATAACTCCACCGAACTCTATTGATATAATACAAGTGCATCGTTTGATTAAACCACTACTTAGCTAAATTCTCCTTATTTCTTGGATCTTTGCACTCCATTCGGAGATGACCATTTTTTCAGAAATTCAGCATTCGAGTTCCCCTCAAGTGTGAGTTACCTGAGCTCTTCGACCAGCTTTTGCAATGACCTTTAAAACATTTAAAATAATGCATAGATCATTTGAAACTCATGTTTGATTTCTTATCTCTCTTATCATGTGTAATTTACTCTCTTTTCTTTCCGGCTCTATTTTATATGCCCGGTGATATATCTCGCCCAAAACCTCCTCCTAGCCTTTGGTTATGTCTTGATGAGCAATTATTGCCTCCCCACCCCAGGGCATCATCAACCAAGCTCTACCTCGTCGGACTTGAGTCGGATCAGCCTTACTTATAGTAAAAATGCTTACTTAACTTCTTGGGGCATGCCTTGTCATGTGGCTAACGTATACTAACATCCACCTCCCCTGAGTCTTACTTAGGCACATCAAAACAATTTATGGGACACCCCCGCATAGCGTTAATTTAGGGAAAGCGTATCCCAAAACCTTTTGTTGCGTCTCTTCATTTCGTAATGCACGACACTTTAATTATTTTACCATTCATTATGTTTACCTTGGTTGGTGGTTTTGAAATTCCCCTACGCTCCCTACAATAGTTAAAGCAATTAGGCCGATTTTATCCTAGGTTACTCAATTAAGGCATCCTTTGGTTACCGTAGAGTCCATACTAGGTTCGGTGTCGCTATACTCCATTCTTTTCCCGTATTCGTACGGTTGAGCAATGTTTCGCGTTGATATGCCAAATCCACGTGGTTTTGCACTTTGTCGCGTTTATGTGTCAAATCCACATGGTTAAGGGGACAAGTCGCATGGTTCTACAGGCTAGTCGTGTAGAGCTGTTAAGTCCACGTGAAAACGGTTCTGGCCATGTGAAACTAAGACCTGGCCAAGTGTAACTGTCGAGTCCACCCGAAAATGGTTCTTGTAGCATGGAACTACCAAGTCGCGCGTTTTCGTGAATCTAAGTGTGAAAATCCTTATATTCACAATCCTAACCCCTATTTGTAGAGATATTTATGCCTAATTGCATTTTAGTCGCTTTTCCTACACCCTTCTTAACTTCTGCCCATATTTCAATCGTGTTACCATGTTATGACCTCTTGTCTGCATTACCTTTCGCTTTCATCGCCTTCAGGAATCCGAGTCCTCACATGGGAGATTAATCTATAACCAAAGTATTATTTTCCAGTCGTCTTAATTCCTAGCTTATGAACCAAGTGCGCACATCATGGAACTTAAGATTTACCGGTTGATTAATGATGATATCAACCATGGTCGACAGCTTTCGAGCATGGTACAAAGAACGACCATGACATGCATGTCGTCGTCAATGTCATGAGCAACAATCGACAATTGGTTGACGAGATCGCATAAATCCTAGAGATGTTTTGCAAGTGAGGCACCATTTTTTTGTTTTCATGGTATTTAATTGTTATGTCAAGAGCACACAATTTGTGGACAACGATCGCTCGTACATATTACATCAGTTAAATTTGTATCGATTCTGAGAAGATTGGGTGGAGATATTTACGAAAATAAAATACTTCAATTTTTTATTCGTCACAAATGTACGATTATCCATATCAAATTTGAGTTGATGTGGTCTTGTTTCTTTATTATCTTTTTACCATAACTCACTCATGTTCAGTTGGGGACATATGGTTCCCCAACATAACTCATTTTGATCTTCAATCAATTGTCTAAATCTCATACTCTTGGAACGGTTCCTTGTCACCTTCGATATTGCGTGACCGATCAACTTTACTAATCTCCACCAATATTGATCATCATTTAAGTGTTCCCAATTGACACCAATGATCATCATCGTTCAAGTTTGCAATCAACATCAATTTTGATATTCTTCCAAGTGTGTCAATTGTCATCTAAGTATGGGAGTTTTGCGCAAAATACCACTGATCCCGAACCGAGATGGAAAATTACCACCATTTGCGTTAGCCAATCGCGAATTGCATATTTTACGTAATTTGCAATTGCCAAACGCGAGTCGCGTTTGGCTGAATAAAATAAAAAAAAAAATTATTTTTAAGGAGCTCGCGTTACGGCAAATCGACCGCCTTTGGGTGGTCGATTTAGCGTATCGCGAATTGAGGCCTGCGAAACTGCCTCAACCCTTCTTTCCTGCTCGCGTTTTGTTAAATTGGCTCGAGTTAGCCTAACGCGAGCAGAAANCCTTCCGTGTTTTTGTTTTGACTCGGTCCACGTTACGCCACTAGGCATACCTTGTAGTGTACGCTGCACCATGACCCGGTCCAACCTGAGCTGTTGAATCGGATCAACCTATACTGGGTAATATCTTCGGTTAGGGTTTGATTAAATATTTAAATCTAATTATAAAAAATATATATTTTTAAGCCTATATGAAACTCTAATCTTTATTTGAGAGGATTATTCTATGTTTTTAAAAAGAGGTTGAATCATCCGGTTGAATCAATTTGACCTTAAACCACGTATTTCACGGTTCGATTCAAATTGAACCGATTTAGTTTTACATTTTTTTAAAATTTTTGAATTGATAGGATAATTTAATATTATTTTATTATATTTTTTCAATATCATTTCTTTACTTCAATCTTAATTATTTATGGATATTCGTAATATTTAAAATAATTTCAATTATTTCTTACAAAATCTTTATGAATTTGTTTCATTTTTCATATATTAATGAAAATCTATCTTATAATTACTTTAAAATGTAAAATAATAATTTATTGATCTTATGAAAAATTATGATCTAATTATTCATTTTGAAAGTTTTTACGATTCAAATTGGTTTGAACCGGTTCTTAGTAAATCAGATATTTTTCGGTTCAATAAAAAGAACCTGTTTAAAAACGTACGGATTATTAGTGGAAACTCTAATATCCAAGTCAATAATCTTCAAAATCATGAATCCTTAATTTCAATAAAAAAACATTTAGTAAATTTTATCGGTTATAATTTAAATTTAAGATTGTTTGGGAGGTATGTTTATATGTGTGAATTGCTTGATTAATTGTAAGAATTAGTTTTTTGTTTTGAATTACTTTTATCTCTTTTTATTTTTATCTTTATAGTTTTAATGAATTTTGTCACTTTGAATTACATTTACGAATTTTTTATTAGTGATGATATGTTAAGAAGATTTAGATATTCAATGTCAAGGGAACTAGATTATGAGGATGATGAAGGTGATGTTGTTAATATTTGGATTTATTATTGTCTTATATTATGTTGAATTGATCATGAAATAACTATATTAATTTGAATTGAATTTGAATTTGAATTTGAGGATTACAGCAAGATCAAAATATGAATTTATATCTTCTTGCAAAAAATAGAAAGAATGAATTTGATAAATATATTTAATTTACTTATTTGTTTTTTACACCAATGAGAATTTGAAGTTTTTCGGAATTCGAAATGTTGATTTCACTTTAATATAATTATATTGTAATTTAAAATTGTATATTTTTATTTTTAAAATATAATAAATTAATATTAACTGGATGACCCAACCTACTAGATCGTTAGGACCCGTCCAAAAAATGGACCACCGAATTTATCTAGGCCACATCTTGAAGCACGGTGCGGCCCAATGGGCCGACTATGAACGTCAGCTAGGGGAGTTTTGCGTAAAATACCACTGATCCCGAACCGAGATGGAAAATTACCACCATTCGCGTTAGTCAATCGCGAATTGCATATTTTACGTAATTCGCAATTGCCAAACGCGACTCGCGTTTGGCTGAATAAAATTTTTAAAAAAATTATTTTTAGGGAGCTCGCGTTACGCTAAATCGACCGCCTTTGGGTGGTCGATTTAGCGTATAGCGAATTGAGGCCTGCGAAACTGCCTCAACCATTCTTTCCTGCTTGCGTTTTGTTAAATTGGCTCGCGTTAGCCTAACACGAGCAAAAAGACGGTCGCGTTAGGCTAACGCGAATTGAGGCTTACGAAACTGCCTCAACCCTTCTTTTCCTTATTTCATGCTCGCGTTTCGTTAATTTGGCTCGCGTTAGGCTAACGCGAGCAGAATCAGTATAAATTTCGTCATTTCTTCTCTGAATCGCGAACCCTAAACCCCAAACGCGATTTCCTCCCGACAAAGGTTTTTCGGTTACTCTCGCACGGGCATTCCACCAAACAACTCCGGAGTTTTCGATTTAACACCTCCTACTATCGAAGGTATGTATTTTGGCCATATTTCGGGTTTTTGTTTAGAGCAAACTTATGATTTATTTACGATAATTTGTTATAATTCGATTATTAGTTATGATAGTATTTGCGATAATTTGATTATTTGTTATGATATTGGTTGTTGTGTTTTCTTTAGGTATAATTTTAGTTGGGGTGAATTGACTAATTACGATATTAGTTGTTACAATTGGATTAATTACGACGATATTAGTTGTTCAAAATATGATTTTTTCGATAGTAGTTGCGGTGATTTGATTACTTGTTAATATTTGTTGCGGTGATTTGATTATGTATGATTTTTGTTTCGACGAATTGATTAGTTTTAATGTTTATTATGAAAATATGATTTTTTTCGATAGTATTTGCGGTGATTTAATTACTTATTGATATTTGTTGTGGTGATTTGATTATATATGATTTTAGTTTTGACGAATTGATTAGTTGTGATGTTTATTGTGAAAATATGATTCTTTTCGATAGTTGCGGTGATTTGATTATATATGATTTTTGTATAGTTTTAAAATGACACACCATACCCAACAACCGATCGATTCGAGTGTATTGACCCTTCAAGAGAGACATTTAAGTCATCGCGTTTTAAGCGGTGATGAAACTGTCCGGCACTTAATATTCAAGCATTGGGATGGAACCTTAAGAGATTTACAAGTTACACGTAATGTTGCCCAAGTTTTAGATCGATGAGGCTTTTACGGTGTATTTAAGACATCAAGACTACAATTGGACCAACATTTGTTGACTGCGTTGATTGAGCGATGGCGGCCAGAAACGCATACTTTTTTCCTACCTTCTGGTGAAGTAAGTTTCATGTTTGTTTTGTATACCGTTCACAATTAATGAATTTGTTATATTACTTTTACGACTTTGCAGGCGGCTGTTACCCTACAAGATGTTTCTGTCATTTGGGGGCTGCCCATCGATGGTACACCCATTGTCAATCGTAGACGGGTTAGGACAGATTCTGAATGTTTAGGGTTCATGAGGGATAGATTGGGTTGGACCGCGACAACAGACGAGATAAAGGGGAGATGTTTTTTTTAGGTAAGTTAGGGGACTATGTGGTTGAAGCTGCACATGCAGTGAATATGGATTCAACTAACGATGAAGTATTGCGGTAAAGTTCATATTATATTTACGGTTTTGATATATTAGGTTGGAATAATACATTATTTGTCGTAGTTGTGCTCGTGCGATTGTCGCGTTATTAGTATGCGGAGTGTTATTTCCAGATACGCACGGAGATCAGGGTAAGTTAATGTTGCTGAATCTTTTAGCGGATGATGATGAAATCCCCCAATTAAGTTGGGGATCAGTTGTGTTGGCATACTTGTATCGATGTCTCTGTGAAGGTGCTATGAGACGTCGATCGCTTGGAGGCCCGATGCGTCTGCTAATGGTATTTGAATTTATTTATTTTTTTGTTATAGTTTTCATTCTTTGGCGTAGATTACATTCTTTCGTTATTTATAGATTTGGGCTTATAGTCGAATACCCAGTATATGTCCTGAAAAAGTGCATAGATTTCTTAATCATGGTTATGACCGGACATGCAGGATGGTCTTTGGCTACAGGTGCGAAATAATGTATTTCCTTTGCTAATAGGTTGTTGCTATTTGGCATAATTATCGTTTTTATTTTGTAGGTATGTAACGACGATGATACGGACTCGAGTACCAAGCCATCAACTGCGAATATGTCGTGATTCGCTAGATTTAATACGTCGCAATGGGGTAACACTTTGTTTATTTTATTGGTTTAACAAAATATCATTACTAACACTAATTTCGATATTCTTAGTTTATTTGGAATTCATACACTACATTCCCAATGGGGCACTTTAGTCAAGAAACACAGGCTTTGTGGATCTATACCGGGCCAATGATATTTTTTGGGGTTGTGGAACCTCATAATATCGATCGAGTTCGAAAGCAACTTGACTATTCCTTCTGCATTCCACGACCGGTCGATTGTCATTATGATGCCACGCATAAACATTGGAAAGAAACGGGACAAACTTGGGAGATAATTCATTGTGAAGAGGTGAATGCTTGGACATCACGCTTTGATTCTCTTTATGATCCCCGAGACGACCAATCATCGGATGAGGAATACTTCACTTGGTACCATAGGATAGCAGTGCTAATCCTCGGTACAAGTAATTCATCTTCTTCAGGTTGGCGTGGAGGGGTTGCACAGCCAGTATTGTATGAGGTATTAGAGTCTAGTATGAGTGTTTATTCAAATACTTCTAATTTCATTTTTTTATAAATTAACAGACAGCTCAGCTCGAAGTACTTTATCAGACTGTAGAGCGTGATCCTCGTTCAGCAGCGGTTCAGATGACCACTGATTCGAGGAACTTATATGGGTACTTATACGGTGGACAGCCTAGGAGTGATACACATGCTCCAGATCTGACCACCGGTAGTTCCCATGTGCCCCCTACAGTTGGATGTCAGGTACCTTCGTTTCAGACGCCGCCTCCCTCCCTCACCCCGGAACAAATGAGTATGATGTGGTCATTCTACCAATCGATGCAGCAGACCCCAACACCTGGTGTTGGTTTCGCACCTACACATGGAGCCAGCTCCTCACAGCAGACACGCGAGCACAACGATATACCCCCGATCGGCCCGAGAGATACGCCGATGGAGCCAGAAGGTGAAGATGAAGAGCCTGTGACTAGACTCCGAGACGAGTCACCAGAGCAGGTGGAAGGCGAACGACGGGGAAGACGTACTCGTGTCAGACGTGCGTGTGGCACCGGTGGACATCTCGGCCAACATGGTAGTGCCGGTCGTAGAAGACGTTGATTATGTGTGATAAATATTTTTTTTATGAATTTAATAGAGTTTTTGAATATAATGGAGTTTTATAAATAACAAGTATGTGATTAACAATAGTTAAATTTTAATTAACAAGTACGTGATTAACAAGTATCTAATATAATTAAATTTTAATAATCTTAATAAATTAACAATAAATAAATACCAAAAGTCTAAAAATAAATAAGATAACAATACACAAACAATCAATCATCATTCTGTGTGTCCATCTCATTCGGTATCCTAGTTGTTCGAGGCCGCCCCCCAGTACGTGATTTCTTCAGGCGATTTTTATCGTGCCAAAGTCTCCAACCAGGCACNCTTAATGAACCAACAATATGAATCTTTGCTTTCCTGATCAACAAGAGCATACGCCAAAGGAATAACATGACCTCCAAAATCCTTGCAAACGGCTATCAAGAGTTTGTTATTGTACCGTACATAAAGGTGCGTAGCATCAATCGAGATAACCGGAATACACTGTTCATAAGCATCTGCACAATGTCGAAAAGACCAATAAACATAACGAATCACCTTGTCGTTCGGACCCTTATCAGTGTCATAAAGACTCCATTCAACTGCGGTACCAGGATTACTCATCTGTATAGCTGCCAAATGTGTCGGAAGTCTCTCCATAGACGATTCCCAGGAACCATGCACTAACTTATATGCACGTTGGACCCCATGCCAAGCTTTATCATACCCAACATTGAATGCATATCTATCGTGCATTTGTTTTATAGCATCTTGAACTTTCAATCCTGTAAAAAAATAAAATTAGAACTCCTATAACATGTATACATATCTATAATACATACATTCTTTTTTGTTCCATATGTATTCCACCATATCACGAGCGATAAAATTCATTATCATGTTACGGTGCTTACCACTCACATTACCCGCACAACAAGAATGAGGAATATAAACTCTCGAAAATTGTCAGACCTTATCCGTAGCATCACACCTTGCTCGAAGATGAAATACACAGTTTGTTTGTTCCTTTAAAAAACACTCAAACATCCAGTACTGTAGTGTATTATCTACAACCCTAAACTGATAACGGCAGACGATATGAAAGTGGCAAACAACGAACTGAACATCTGCTTTATCTTTGAAACCCATTCCGACAACAAGATTTGGATTGCATAGGTTGTATGAAGAATAAACTCGCCGAGATTTTGTATATGCAAAGTCATCAGCTACCACATCATCTTCTAAGCAATAAGTATTTGAACGAATATCGAGAGAAACTCCCGACAATAGGCGTGCTAGCCTAGAAACATCGACAACAGTGTGAGGCAATGGATCATCCTCCATTCTACTATCAGCTCGAGGGAGCGGAGGTTCAGTTTCAGATTCGTTAATATCTGAATCTATTACTGGGGCATCGTCATGATTTTCAATATTTGTGTTGAATTCTGGTTGCATACCTACAACAAATAAATATTGTATACTAAAAGTGTAATGAATAATAATATAACATTTTATTATAAAAAATCTAAATTCCCTTGACTCAACAATAACTCCATGAAAGAAGATGATTCTGCCATTTGAGATGGATCATAATTCTGATACATGTTATAATTCCAAAACGGATCCATAACCTTCAAGTAAAAAAATACATCAATATGAGAAACAATTAGTCACAAATAATATAATAACTAATCAATTTGTCACAAATAATATCGTAAAAAATCAAATAGCTACAACTAATAAATCGTAACTAATCAATTTAGCAAATAAAGTTATACAAATTTAAAATAAGTACCAACACAAATAGAGGAGGCAAAAAAAGCGGGTTGAAGATCTTTCGATTTGATTACCAACAAAAATACGACAACTACGAAAGGAGGAATGTCGGGAGTGGAAAAAATTCGAAGAAACCGCGAGAGCTTTTCGTATGAAATAAGAAACCTAAACCCTAAATCGCGAGAAGAAAAAGAAAGAAAGAAAGGGGGAAGCAGGTTAATAAGCCTGAATTCGCGTTAGGCCGTCGATTTAGCCTAACGCGATCGTCTTTCTGCTCGCGTTAGCCTAACGCGAGCAGGAGAAGGGTTGAGACAGTTTCGCAAGCCTCAATTCGCGATACGCAAAATCGACCACCCAAAGGTGGTCGATTTAGCGTAACGCGAGCTCCCTGAAAATGATTTTTTTTAAAATTTTATTCAGCCAAACGCGACTCGCGTTTGGCAATTGCGAATTAGACAAAAAATGCAATTCGCGATTGGCTAACGCGAATGGTGGTAAATTTACGTATCGGTTCGGAATCAGTGGTATTTTGCGCAAAACTCCTCTAAGTATGTTCATTGTTGATCGTCATTCAAGTCTATCAATCAATATCAATTTCTATTTCATCCAAATGTGACCATGATCATCCAATCTCTCAAATTGCTGCAATTCTTTTCCTGATAAGCCGTTTACCTGCTGTCTCCGAGGTTATAGATAAACATGCAAATTTGTGTGAATTTGGAGCCTACATATTAGCATTCCACGTGTACTGGAGTTGGCTCTTGTACCTGGGATTCAAACTTCCTTTCTTCATGCTTGCCCTTTGATGAGAAACAGAACTACTTGACCAAAGCCACATCCTTTTTCTGACAGCAGTTCTTCAAATATGTCTTTATGATGGTATACGTTAGGTTTGTGGAGATTGTTAGTCAAATTCAATTATTAGGCATACTTAACCAAGTTTAGCTGCATGACAAATTGAGAAGTTTGGTTTGAGTCCAACTCCAATAACCAGTAGCGTCAGAATATAGCCATACCTAGTCTAGCCAGTCAACCATAACCAACCAATCAACGTCCCTCTCAGCAAATAAAGTAGCTTCACAATAAACACATCATAAGTTATCAGTTACGTGCAGTCTTGTCATGCCTCCTTGACTTGAATGCCATTTTGTGTCCCTCTCTACCTGATGCATTCATGTTTCAAGCTTGTAACTGACTTCACAGGCAAACAAATGGTTCGTTCTCAAACTCTGAATTTATGCTACTGGACAAAGAGATTTCAATCATATCTGTTGGTGTGTTTAGTCTCCTATCTCTTGTTGATCACTGTACTTATGCAAGCAATTATTAAATTATATGAAGTATGTGTTAACTCTTGTTAGGGTTGGATGTGGTGTGATAATTGCTGAAGATGAATCATTGATGGACGGTTTATGCAATGCAATTCTGTGGTTGGGGATCAGTACGCTACCTTGAAGTTCGAACCCTTGCGATGACCTCAAAGTGACAAAATAGTAAGTATTTGATCTTTTTTCTAAATAATTATTTGGAGATAACTTGCTTTTGTCCAATGTTTCAATGTTCCAATTTCCCTTTTGGGGTGCAGGCGCAAACAGAAAAATCATGGCTTTCTGAAACAAAGTAAAGCACTTAGTGAAGATTTCATGGATATTTATTGGAGTGTGTTGGTGTTCTTATCACCTCTGCACTGAGGAAACAGGTAGGAATTGCAAAATGGTGATGAAATTTTAGATAAAAAACCCAGAAGTATTGTGGTGAGATTATGATTTTTTATTTCATAAAGAAAATCGTCAAGCTTTTGATCCTTGACGCAGCAACATTTAACCTAATCAGTACACGTGCAGTCGTTTCAGGATCTTGCTCTCTCACTCTCTGACTTATCTATAGATGTGTTGTTCTTTTCATGCATGGAATTGTCCGCCTTATTCCAGAACTGTTAGGCACAGAGAGAGAGAAAGAAACAGAGTAGTTTTCTTATTTTCTTTGAGAAAGAAAGAGTCTTTTGCTTTCTGTTTTGATTCTCAATCTCACTACTTTAAACCATCAATAACGATTCAAAATTTTTTTCATTTCCCTACATTAAATTTATTTGTTTGTTTGCTTGTTGGATTTTCTTTTTTTCCCTATAGCAATCTTGAATCTTACACTTTTTTCTTTTGTGGTGGAAGTGATCTTATAAATATGGGATTCTATAGATTTGTTACTTTCCTTTTACTTAGTCAGTTCGACGATCCTCTTCGTTTCAAGGGAATATTGCTGGTTTGTTCCTTTTTCAAGTTCATTTCGTGATCCAGTGATGTGTTTCTTGATCTGGGTTTTATTTATTTTCAGTGATTTGTTAAGCGATTAAGAGATGCTGACTCCATTTGATATTCTAGCATATGGGCTTTGTCGAATAGAACAATAGAAGCGTTGATGGAAGAAGGGCAACAATCGAGATTCATTTGCAAGTTATGCAACAAAAGGTTTCCTAGTGGGAAATCCTTTGGGGGTCATATGAGATCGCATGTGGTTTCGAATTCAACTGAACCAAAAGAGAAATTAGATGTGAAAAAGAATTTGTTTTCGGTATCAGAACACAAACAAAACTCATGGGAATTTGGTGAAGGTCAAAGTGATGGTTATGGTCTAAGGGAGAATCCTAAGAGAACATGGAGAGCTGCTGATTCAAGAACTCCTTCATCTAGATTTTGTGAGAAATGTGGTAAAGAGTTTCAGTCTGTGAAAGCTCTTTGTGGGCACATGTCTTGTCATTCGTATAATGAAACAAGTTTAAGAGAAAATAGTTCTTGGACTAGTGAGAATAATAATATGGTTATGGATGGCTTTTCAGATACTGAATCTTGTCAACTGAAGTCGAAGAGTAACAGAAGATCATCTATGAGCAAGAAACGAATGAAATCGGTCGAGTATTCACCGTTTTCGTCTGTTTTTGATATTGATGATGAGGAGGAAGAGAATATTGCAAGGTGTTTGATGCTTTTGTCTAAGGATCAGATGAATAAGCATTCCGTAGTTGAATATTCAGACAACAATTCTGTTGTTTTGGAGGCTATATCTTCATCTATTGATATGAAGATGAGCAAAGGAAAGAAGGTTGTTGATGAGTTTTGTAAGAAGAAATATTGTGAAATGGAGGATTCTGATTCAGGGTATTTTTTAGATGAAGTTGGGGACATGGAAACCGATGAGGATGTTAAGAAGAAGATATTGAAAAGATTCCAACTTGAAGATGAAATTGAATCGAGAAAAAAGAAATATAGTTTGAAATCATTGAACAATACAAAGTTTCCAAAAAAGAGTAAATTTGAATGTTTTAACTGCAAGAAGATCTTCAAGTCATATCATGCTCTGGGAGGACACCGCCCTTGTAAAGCCAATCAAGAATCAAATCGCCAAGATGATGATCAGATAAACAAGCATGGAGAAGCAAGTTCAAAGAATAAGAAAGTTCATGTTTGTCCATTCTGCGACAGAGTTTTCAAGAACGGACAGGCTCTAGGCGGACACAAGAGGTCACATTTTATCAATTCTGATAATCAAAATACGACTACTTCATTGATAAAACTTGATCTCAATCTTCCTGCTCCTGAAGCAAGTGAAGACTGATGAAATTCCATCGTTGCATCGTCTTTTTACTCCAGGTATCTGATTATTTTCATGTGGTGTTCTTCTGCTAATCTGTTTAATCAAAATTGATTTATATGAATGAGCTAATTAGGCTTAGCCCATCTATTATTTAGGTCCAAATAAACTTTTTATTTATAAGATTGATTCCACGGGTTAGCAACATGTTAGAACTCGTTAAGGGTTTAAGCCATTGAATTAAAAGCATCGTCCAATCAATTTTATGTTTTGTTCAACAAGTCAGAAACAAATATATGTTTCTCCTCAATTATGGATCAATTCAATTATTAACAAATATATTTAAATAAATTCATTATTGATCATAAAATCGATTTTCAATTAAAAAAATTTAAATTAAATTATTCAAATTTAATATATTACTATTTTATTCAAAATTACTAAAATACCTTGATCAAGTATAATTACTATGGTTAGATTACATTTTAGTATTTTACATTTATAAATCAATATTTAATTTTTGGATGATGGTTTGATACTAAAAATAATATTTTGCTAGATGGAAATTTTGAATCCACTATTTATAACATAAATTTATGTGTTATTTGAATGTTTATATATGAAGAAGACCATCTTACAGGATACCATGATATGAGCTTGACATAAAGTTTGATACAACCAAAAGTGAAATGAGCTAGGTTAGATGACATTTTATGCATCCAAAGTAATGAAAGGTCCTCATATTGAGCGGTCCCACAACACGTTTTGCATAAGTCGATCCTACAAACTTGGAGTGGTCCAAACGTGCATAATTGATCATGACTAATGTTATAGAAGTAGGTGGTCAATATGGAAAGTGTGTGTCGTGGGAGAAGTTTCCACTTTGATAAGAGATAACATGGCTAGTGGGAGAGAAAAGATGACTTTTTTTTCACTTTGATCTACGATTTTTGACTCTACACATTGGGCATTTCGATGAAGAAAAATGACATTTTTTTTTCTTCTACTTCCCATAAAAAAGAAATCAACCTCTGGTCTTTGGCTTTCACTTTGTTCCTATTTCCCCGATCCTTCTACCCTAGAGGAGTATTTCTATGGATCATCTAGTGTTCTCTTTTGTAATAATTTAACTTTTTAATAGTGCATCGACTTAGGTGATTTCTTTATTGGCACATTTGTTTTCCACCGTTCTTTTTGGGGTTTTTCAAGTTAAAATGCATGTGTTCATTTAATTTCCTCAGCAAATTGTCTTCACAAACAAGAATAAATTCAAAATCAGTTTTCCAATAGACATTATAGTTCGAATTTGATGACTATTGATACCCTATAAAGAGGAACCACAACAATATGCCACCATCTGTGGGGATCGACTTGTGTAAAACCCATTGAGAATTTCAATTTTGCTAGGATCACATAGGCAATATATCACATTGTTGTTAATGTCAACTATGCGCATGCATAACCTTCTATTCTTATTCTAGAAGAATATTTCGTTGCCATCATTAGGAGGGTGATAAATTAAATGAGGTTAAATGTATCTCATGGGGCGGACAACCGTCAACCGCTTTGCTACTCCGATAAAGAAACAATCCGAGCCTCAAAGGCAATTAGATGATACAAAAATGATACTAAGCCCAAAGGTTCATATGTGGATAAAATCCTCATGCATGAGACAACTAGAAGGTATGTGTGTAATTTCAAGCCCCAGCAGTTCGTAGAGAACCCAATCTAGTCTTTGATAATTATTAGGATCATGTAAGGCCGGGGGGCATTTGGGTCTGATTTTGGAAGAAACCCTGATATCTTCTATCAGGCCATGTAGGCTCCAAATCTTTGAAGTAGGGACGATCTAATGCTCCCGTTTTTTTAGGAAATCTAGCATGTAGTACTACATTGGACCTATAGGAATCCCAAAGGGTTGCCGATTTTCAAAGGAGATGGTGACCCGATTGAACACGTGGTTGATTTTGAGTTACGTATGGGTACTTTCGAGCATCTAAAGCCCTTAATGCCACATTTTTGTGGCCGGATTGCAAGGAGACACACGTACTTGGTCAAGAACTTGCCACCCCGATTTATTCAATCTTATTGTAGGTACATTTTAGCATTCTCAGAGCAATTCACTCCTAATGTTGGACATCCCCGAAGTTGGAAAGAATTGTACCATTTGCATTATATTCCATCTAAGATGAGTCTTCGGTCTTTTATGGAAATGTTTAATAAAACGGCTTGGGAAATCAAGTTTGAATTGAAGGATAAGATAGATTTCCTTCAACAAGTGCTTGACCATTGTTGCTTATTAGCCAGTTTTTTTAAAAGCCCTCTTCCCACCTTGGAAAATTGTTTAAGAAAGTATGTCTATTGATGAGGTCATTTTTGTTTGGTCGAGGAAGTCTCTTGGGAGTCATCCCACTTAGGGACTAGAACATGACACTAACCCAGGTTTCATGCGTAGCAAGAAACATTCCCGGAAGGTCAGGTTTTTCAAAGAGGATAACGCTATTGAATTCACAAAAGTTAAGAGAGGGGCGTATTGTGAACTCCATCACAATACAGATCACCCCGCGTTGCCGCTCCTTCAAGAAACTGTTTTCGCGATGATGAAGGAGTGGTTCGATTACCAAGCTCGTGGGGGAAAGTGAAAGGATACATCCATGAGGGGCATCACGATGATAATCGACATGAGCCAAGGTGGCATAATAATCAAGGTCGCCTCAAGAATTATTACTAGCGGCAGAGGGAATACAAATCTCCCCGTGACTTGTCAATGACTCGATATTTTTTAGAAAGACATGGCCGAAGAAGGCGTTTCCGGGGCTACGTTGCCATAGTGCCACAAAATGAGTAAGCGAGGATGGACGACCAGGGGCTCTCCACCACCTCCGGTGGCAGAGCCTATCTTCTTTGCAACGAGATCCATACCCCCATGGATAGAGAATTGGTTGGAGAGATCTATGTGATCTTCAGGGAACACGAATCAGAGAGTCGATATGTGAAAAGTAGAGAATTGTCCACGAACTACACAAGAATGAAAAAGAGCCGATCGCTCTAGTGAAGTTTGACAATAATATAGAGGACCGGCATGGTTTTTGGTTATAATTATCTTCACACCTTTTGATTTGAATTAATCTTGGTTACTAACAAAGACCTTGTTATCATCATTGGGATCACATCTAAAACTAGACAAAATTTTTATCATATTATGGTTGATACTTGAGCTTCTAGCAACCTTATGAAGAGGGAATATGCTGAAAAGTTAGGGGCTACGGGTCCTAACCTAATTCATGTTAACACTTCTCTATTGTTCTTTGATTAGAGGCATATTATCCCATGCGGTAAATCTATATTCCCCATGACCTTGGTGTGCAAACTTGTTAACCGAACCGAGGTCTTGGAGTTATTGATTGTAGATCTTGAGTTGGCGTACAACGTCATCATTGGACGGACCAGTTTTTGTCTGTTTGAATAAGTGTCGTCTACGTATCATATGATGTTGAAATTCCCTTGGTTTTGGGAATCATTTCGATAAAAGGGAACCAGAGTGTGGCCAGACAATGCTATCTAAGTTCATACTGAACTTTGTCCCCGATCAAAAGAGAACGAGTTCATCTCTTGGAGGAACCTCTTCACCTAAGGAAGGCCATAGATCAAGTTGGATTCAAGACAATAAATCAGGTTTAAGGTGAACCTAATAAAATCACCCGTATTGATTTGGAACTAGCTCATCATTTAGAAGAGCAAGCGATCAATTTCTTGAATGACCATGTGGATGTTTTTACATGGACCCCGAGTGATGTTCCAGGAATCAACAGAGCGGTCAACGGGTTTCGTATTAACACAGGCCTAGATGCTAAGCTCGCTTGACAAAAAAGAAAGCGGTCTCCCACGAGAAGATTGAGAATATCAGGGGGCAATGAACGAAATGATGCATATCATTTTATCACTAAGGTGCAATATACTGAATGGGTGACTAACCATATTGTGGTGTTCAAGGCCGGAGGAAAGTGGAGGGTATGTATTGGGATCAATTATGTCAATAAGAGTTGTGAATCAGATCTGTTCCAACTCCCTCACATTGATCTTTTGTTAGATGTTGTATCTAGAAGTACTTTAATGAGTATCATAGACACTTATTCTAGATATCACAAGATCTTCATGGCCGAAGAACATTAGAAAAAATTTGTTAGATTGATCCAATATGGAGTCTACTGATACGTTATCATGCCGTTTAGTTTTAAAAATGCATACGCCACTTATTAGCACCTAGTTAAAAAAATATTTTGGGAGCTGATCGGTCACATCATGGAAGTCTCTATAGGAGATATGATTGTAAAATCCTTAAATTTTTTATGACATATTTCCTACTTGTCTCGGTGTTTAAATTTTGTTGCAAGTACAACTTGAAGTTGAACCCGAACAAATAATGCTTCAGAATCAGGAGTGGAATATTTATGGGATATTATGTTTCAAGGTATTAAAGTGAACCCCGAGAAGGTCCAAACTATTATTTATATGTAGCCACCACCTCAGAAGCGAGAATTTAAGAGGTTAATAGGTTGCTTTGCATCATTGAGTAGATTTATATCAATGTTTTCATACTGGACGGTATACCGGTGGTATATCGTCTGATACGTCAAATTTTGCTCGATACCGATACTTTTTTGTACCGTCCTGTACTGGGTATTAGGGTCGATTTCCGAGTTTTTCGGGTCTGACGCAAAAAAACTAATTAACAATTAATTTTTAAAATAATAAAATAAAATAAAATTTGGTACCGGCCGGTATACCTGGTGTACCGCTCATATCAGTCCGAACCGGTACGTGATTCCGGACCGGTATGAAAACATTGGTTTATATCCAAATCTACTGATCAAACCTTACTTTTCTTTCGAGTATTGCGAAAGACCAATCAACTAGAGTAGACCAAAGAGTGCTTGCAAGCTTTTGAAAAATTTAAAAAGTATTGAAGCTCGCCGCCTGTGATGATGAGCCCACTCCTGAAGAGCCATTTGGTTTATACCTGGCTATTTCAGAAGCTGCGGTGAGTGTGGCATTGGTCACCATAAGGAAGGAAGTCCATCAATCGGTTTATTATGCGAGTCATTCCTTAGTGTCGGTCGAAACCCCGATATACTAACATTGAGAAATTTATCTTGTTCTGAAGAAAGTTATTTCAAGTTTATACCCTACTTTGAAGGAAGAACGGTGTATGTATGTATGTATACACGGAAATGGTGCTAGATCAACTAATCATGGTGGGAAACTATCCAAATAGGCGATCAAGATCACTTCCATCGACATGGAATATATCACCGTAGAACTATTAAAGCCTATATCCTAGTAGACTTTGTGGTGGAAATGACCCGATCTTCAGTCATGATTAACCAGGCTGTGGATCGAAGGATCGTACATGTTGACAAGTTCACCTTAGGAGGAAACCGAGTATTACTTTACCACCCCTCAAGGAGACGTCATCCATTCAGTAGTAAGTTATTAGTTCCCCGGCTCAAATAATGATGTTGAATATGAGGCCCTTTTATCAAGAATGAATTTAGCTCAAGAAATGGGGGTGGCCAAAGTGCGGGTATTTTCCAACACTATGTTTATGGTAGTGTAGTATGCTGACGTTTTAAAACACACGGAGCTAAAGTTTTGATCTATCCAAGAAATTCTTGGAGTTTTCACTTAACTGTGTACATAGAGAGCAAAACAAACATCAGATTGTTTGGCAATAATAGAAGCGAGTTTCCCAAATCTCGGACGGGGGATGTCTTCTATCCACGTTCAATATCGCCCTTGCATTGAAGTCTTTGTGACCGAGCAAAACCATGAAGAAATAGGGTCTTTATCATTAGAATTCCAGAACTTGCACATTAGTGTGGTCGATGGCCGATTGGAGCCACCGTGAATGAATCCCATTGTTAAATTGAGCACACAGTTCTCTTCTTGAAGGTCGTTCATAAGCAAGAAAAATTGAAGTTCGGTCCACGCGATGTATACTCAATGAAGGACATCACTTTAAAAAAAATTTCAAGGGCTGCTCTGCAATGCCTAACCCCGATGGAGGCTAGTCATCTTTTAAGTCATGTTCATGAGGGGACATGTGCATTGCATTTAGATGCTAGATCCCTCTACCATCGAATGATTAGGGTGGGTATTTTTGTCACAAAAATATTATAAGACACAAATGAATTCATAAGGTGATGCACAATTTTTCTGTATCATGCATCGGTCCCACATCAATGGCTCATTTTCGTCAGTTACCCCATTCCATGTCGAATTGGCAAATGGGGAATCAATATTTTAGGTTCATTTCCCCGTCCATTGGATAACATATGTTATGCATTGTGGTAGTGTAATATTAGATCAAATAGGGTGAGTTTGAAGCTATTTCGACCACAATAGAGCAAGATGTGAAAAAAATCCTTTGGAAGAACATCATAAGTCATTTTAAGTCGCCCAAGATGTTAGTATCTCAAAATGAGACTATGTTTATTGTATGCAAGTTTAGTCCTAGTGTTCTGAAGTTGGTATTGAACAATGTTTTTCATCGGTCTCTCATCCACACACAAATGAACCTATAGAGGTGTCTAATAAGACTATTCTTCGAGCATTACATACAAAGTGTGAAGATTTGGGAGGCAAATATCCAGATTGGCTCCTTGAAGTCTTATGCGTTTATTGCACAACTCCCCGATCTACCACTTTAGTCTATGGATCCGAAGTCGTTAGTCTAGTTGAGGTGATTATTAAATCTCCTTGGGTGGATCAGTACGACGAATTCCTCAATGATGAAAGAAGATCTCTAGACCTAGAGTTGCTAGAGGGAAAGCACGAAACCATATATGTGTGGATGTGTTCTTACCAAAAAACAATGGAGCAGGCATGCAACAAGCGGGTTTTGTCTATAGAATTGTACGGGTCCAAAACATGTTGGAAAATGGAGAGGAATCGAGAAGTGCATTACCGAATTCTCAAGAACTTGGGTGGAGGATCCTATAAACTTGAGACCATAGATGGTGATGAGGTCCCTGGGACATGAAATATTGTGAATTTAGTGCAATATTTCTTATAACCCGAATCGATACCTCATGATATATGTTTTCCCCAACTAATTGTATTCCTTAACCAAGCAAATATACATGCTTTTATTTTGACTCACCATTTCTCAGTAAGAAATGACCTATGCTTGGACGGCAGGGGTTCTGGACAGATGAGGACTTGTAACCGCTCTAACTAAGTTAAGTAGCTCCCAGAACTTACATAGAACTTAACCCCATCAAGAACTAGCTAGCCAAGATTTAATGTGAATGACAGTTAGGTTCTCGAGAGGGTGTGTCTTTTATAAGTTTAGGAAGGAGAATCAGATGAGGAAATTCATTTGAGGGTAAAAGAAGAAAGGGTGCATGTCTTGGGACTCTATAGAAAATACGGTCCCGGATAAATGGAATTCATTTCTTTCCTGGAGTGAATTTTTCCAACACATTTGATTTGGATATTGCTCATCAATCAACGTATCAATGAAATTGTTAATTGTCCACTTGACATGGAATGAGATATACCAACTTTCTTTTGATGTCCACATCTACCTTTGGCTTCAACATCACAATCAATGCTCGATAACCGTACACATTTCGAGTCCGAATATCACGACATATAGTTATACTGTATGTAATAATTATAATTTACAATATAACTATAACTATCAGTGGTATACCGCCCAATATACTGGTTATACTGGTAAATATCCATCATGATATGTACACCGATGTTTTGATATTTCACCGGTATACTAACGATTTATTAGAAAAATCATTCATATCAATCTTTACTGGTACGAACGGTAGCCACAGTATGACTTTCTTGCCTTTTCTAGGAATATTTAAGTAAGTAAGCCTGTACCCTTTAGTTAGTTCCCTGATTTTCATTTTTGTAGTATCAAGAACATCATTTGAAGTAATTTCAACAACTATCTTTCAATCTAAAAATACATGAAATGATTTTGCATTTCACAATCAAATATATTAGCAAAATCAATTACCACATTTCTCGATTGTAAAAGAAGATCAAACAAATCCCTAATTAATTAGATAAGGCTACTAAAGAAAGGACTCAAATCACAATACCACTTCCCATCAAATTAAAATTCAAGAATACTTACAATCTAAAATAACTTGAAAAAAACGAAGCTACGAATAAATCGGCATATCTAAATTGAAGTCATTCAATGACAAGTAGATAACCAAGAAGAATTTGCAAGTTGCAAGGATCATAGTGCAACCGAAAAGTTAGCATACTCACCCAATGATAGAATCATTAGGAAGTTTAGAGCTATGGAAAATTAAAACCGTGAAAACTAGGTGGAAGTCATTAGGATTAAATTCGTCCAAGGAATACAATATCGTGCTAGTGGGAGGTATGTCGTTACATTTGATATTATAACAAGAACCATATTATATTGAGTGTGTTGGACAGACCTCAACGAGGAAACTAAGTTCATAAGGAATTATGAATATAAGACACCTCAAGGGTGCGACACACATTAGCAAATCATAACATTGGTTATAGATGTAAACGATTAGAAGTTAAATATATTGATTTACCTACATTGCGCGAGGCATGTTCCCTAGGCCAAACGTTTTCCTATTCCAAGTCCCCTATAAATCATCCAATTGTGTTTTGTTTTGGCTTTTTCATCAATTCCAACATCTTCTCAGAAGACCCGCTACACTAAGGAACAACATAATCTATTTGAAACGGGTCATTCCAATTGCAGTTCTTGGAAGTGGAAACAACTAGAAGAATTCTACACTACAATTAGAACTAGAACTTGAACTACTAGCTAGAATCAGGAATCCTTTTCTTTATGTTCTTCTTAAAGCAACGACTGCAAAGTACAAACTGATATCTGAAGAAGGCAGGAGAGTCATTACCCAATTCGTGGCAATTTATTATCGGGTAACACAACATGGAAAAAGCCGGGAACTTTGCTTGTATCTTCGTTTGAGAAACAGAAAGGCGGGGGGACTTTCAATCTATTTTTACTAAAACATTTAGGTTTTTGGAGTAAAAAGTGAAAAAAGTCAATAAAACATTTTAAGTAACAAAAACGTATGATGGAGAACGTTTGTATGCACCATACTTTAACTAATAATCTATTTTGATAAAAAATCAAAAAATCTCAAAATTTTACAAAACCTAATATGAATTTATTTTATAATTATTAAGATTGATTACCATAATTATAAAAAACAAATTTTGATATTAATATTAATATTAATATTAAATTAAATTAGTATATTTGTAATTCTTTTTAATATTTGTAATTCTTTTTAATATAAAAAGAATGTAAATTGCAAAGTTAAAAAAATTTAAAGACTAAAATGAAATTTATCCAATAACTTTAAAATTTCTATCGATAAGATTTAAGATGTTTGAAAACATTAATATTCCATTAAAACGATGTGACATCATCAAAAGAATTCTGATTCTAATATTTGGAAAACATTTCTCGAATTCTATCTGGGGATTCTCAGAAAAACTTTGGGAGAATAAAATTAATAAATTATTATACTATCATATCCGGAAACACATTAATAACTATAATATTGCAAATTATTATGTCGTAATTTAAAGATGTAATAAATATACTATGAAACATATGGACACTAGTGTTTATATTTTATTTAAGCTATTAGATATCATCTTGTGACAACAAATGATGCGTATTTATGTGAATATGTTTATTTTTATTATAAGTTCAAATTAAATCATCTCCGTTTATTAATTATAAATTTAATAATGTAATAATGATATATTAATATTATTAAATATAAGAAGCTTGGTAGTAAAAAGGTTAAGTTTAAGGTTAAGGTTAAGGTTAAGGTTGAGGTGGATTGGTTTAATGATAATTACAATATTCATTAGAATAGCACAAAATATTCTTCTTAAGTGCCAGACCCGTTTTTAGAGTGACCAAATAAGGAAACAGTTCTTCAAGTTAGCTAACCCTAATTTGCAGTACAATTTGTCCATTGAATCCAGTCCAGTCATACCCCTAAAAAAGTCCATATGACGACTGACAACAGCCATAAACATTTAACCAGGTTATCACAACACACAAAGCTAAATCAGGGTTTAGGCTCAATAAAATTACATAATAAATCAAGGGAAAAAGACTGATAAAAACTAATCATCTGAATAAAGATAAGAAAGCAGAAAATAGTACGGGGTGACAGCAAGAGAACGAGCACAGATAGATTCAAGTATGAGAATCATACAAGGAAAAGCCATCTGTGCTCGCTCTCTTCTGTCACCTCCTTCTAGAACAATAAAACAACATGACATACAGAAAATAAACAAGGGAACCAGAAGTTTCCCAGATATTGAAGAAGAGGAAGAAAGAAAGTTGTGAAGAGGGAATTGCTCCATTGGGAAGAAGACTAGAGGTGGCTGAATAGGGTAAGCGGTGTGGCGTTTTATAGAAAAAGAAGAAACTCTAATGTGATTTTCTTTTTCGTTTTTTGGGAATATGCACAATTTATGACCCACTGCGGCTGCCCTTGCATTAAATTTCGAATATGTATTTTTAAAAAAGATACGTACCTCAAGGCAAGATAATATAAACTAACACTCCCATTTTATATTTTTATATCAAAGTAGTATGTAATCTGTAATGTTTACTATCTCAGTACTTTTACACTATGGTTTATCATGTTATGGTGATTGTAATTCTAAAAATACACTAACAATCATATTCTACAAATTGTAATAATTAAACCAAATATACATCGTATCTGCCTTTTGCGCTCGGTTCAAGTGATGAACCGTTTGTTAAATGGAAATTAAGAGGAATGCTCCGTGAATGATGTATGCTTCATAAGGTGTTTTCCGACCGAGAGTTGGTAGAGGACGATGGTCAGAGCCTACATACTCTTGTTTTCACCCAACAATGATCCTTCCAACATGTGCTCTGAATGAGCGATCTAAATACATAAGCTTAATAAATTACATTAATCTTCAATCTACTTGTATAACAAATTATGGTGTAGATCGAGTCATTTCGACTACAAAATCGGCCAAAACCTTTACCACTTCACAAGAAGATATCATTCATTCTTTAGTTAAGTTCCTATTTTCATGAACGAATAACATGGTGTAGTATGAAGCTGTATTGTCCGTAATGAATTTGGCCCGAGAGATGGGAGTTGCCAAAGTGCGAAAGTTCTCAAATTCCAAGTTAGTTGTGGAACAGTTCACTAGAAGATTCGAGACTCCCAAACCTATGATGAAATAGTATCATGCCAATGCCCTAGAAATATCCAAGAAGTTCAACGTGTTTTCGCTTGACCATGAACCACGAGAACAGAACAAAGTTGCAGATGCTTTAGCCTGATTGGCTGCAAGCATACTGAACATAGGGACGGGAACAGTGTGAGTTTATATTCAAGATCGACCTTCAGTCGAGATCCCAGTGACTTAATAGGTGACGGATGAAGTTGGGGCTTTATCCCATGAAATCTTGGCCTATATATTGACGATACTCCAAGAGAACCCACATGGATGGATCCGTTAATCAAATATTTGACAAATGGTTATCTCCTTAAAATTACATCATAAGCCATGAAAATTGAAATTCGGGCCAAGAGATATGTACTGAAAGATGGACAATTGTTCAAAAGAAGTTTTGAGAGACCGTTCTTGCGATGTTTGTCCCATACTGATGCCAGGACTGTCATGATTTATGTTCATGAAAGAGTCTGTGGTTTACACTCCGGGACTCGATCTCTATATCACCGCATTATCATAGCAGGTAATTTCTAGCTGACATTACTCGAAGTTTCCAAGAACTATACCAAGTGTTGCGATGTCTGTCAGTATCATGTTTCTGTCCATAACAGTCGGGGGCTCTTCTATCAGTAACCCCACTCCCATGTCCGTTTGACAGATGGGAAATTGATATATTGGGACCGCTTTTCAGATTAGTGGGACAACGATAATTCTGCATTATGGCAGTGAAATATGATTCCAAATAGATAGAAGTAGAAGCGGTGTCCACAATATCCGAGCGGGTTGTGAAGAATTTCTTGTGGAGAAAAATTGTGAGTCGCTACGGAGTGTCTTAAGTGTTGATATCAGATAATGGAACTCAGTTCCATGGAATTTTGCCTTAGACTATGCATTACACAACATTTTTCTTCGGTTGCTCATCCTCAAACTAATGGGCTCACGAAAGAATCCAATCGAGCTATCATTAAGGGATTGAAAACTAAGCTTGAAAATCTGAGGGGAAAATAGTCCGACCACATCTATGAAGTTCTATGGGCCTACAGAACCACACCCTAATCCACGACCATTGAATCTCCTTTCTCTTTGGTGTATTGGATCTGAAGAGGTTAGCCCGGTGGAAGTGGCTATTCGATCACCTCGGATAACTCATTACGATGAGCATATGAACGATGAAAGAAGATCTTTGGATCTAGAGATAATTTAATAGAAAAGAAATGACATTTATGCGCGCATGTGTTCTTACCAACCAACCATGGAACGCGTTCACAACAAGCATGTTTCTCTATAGAGTTTTCCGAAGGTGACCTTGTCCTTAGGAACATCAGAGTTCAAAATAATGTAGGAAAATTGGGTAGAAACTAGGAAGGACCTTATAGAATTTTGAAAAAATTAGAAGTTTGAGCCTATAAGTTAGAAACTCTAGGTGGTGATGAGATCCCTCGAACCTGAAATGTCATGAATCAACCACAATATTTTCTATAAATTTTTTATTATCAATGACAATTCGGAACTAGAAATATGTTCTCCAATTATAAAAAGAATACAATGAACATAATATAAATTTTTATTCTTAGCTAAGGACTAGTCCTCGAGATAAGGTTTTCTAGACGAGTCTGGACTGGTGATCGCAGTGATTTACCTTTAAGGCTCTCAAGTAGCAGTGACCACTCTGATTGAGTCAGATGCTCCTGCATATTGGAGAGTGCTTGGAGCATGTCACAAAACTCCCGGATGTTACTACGAACTTAATCTCCTCTTCAACGATCATCACCATCTAGAGATAGCTCTTATGTCTTTGTATCTCTTTGCAAGAATTGAGAACATGGATGTAATCGATCAATCAAGAACAATCCAAGCTCATCTTGGGATTCATGTAGAACTGTGGCTCGGATAAAGCTCGTCATGGGACTCACGAAGAACCGGGGCTACATCATTTGATTTAATCATGAACCTAGGGACGGAGTAAGAGCAATCCACACCCACAACTGATCTCTTATGTCTTATTAAACCTCAGCTAGATTCCAATTCAAAATCTAATAAAGGAAGCCAATAGTCGGAGACCCGATCCTACACTTAAGAAATATTAAAGATTCTTAAGGAATAAAAGGAAAACGCGCAAGGGTAGAATAAAAAGCCTTTATTTAGATCTTAAGCTAGTCTTATTAATTAACGACACTTAAGAAATAAAATATGTTGGAGGAAAATGTGTATTATTACATCATGAAGAGTGTTACAATAAGATAGATTACAAAATAAGAAAACTATATCTTAATCTATATGTACTTCTTCTTTATCCCTTCCTTCGGTCCGGGCAGCTAACTCTTCTAGTGTTTTCTCCCTATCCTCAACTAAAGTGTTGACCGAATGCTCCATAAGGTCAAACAGGGAAGGTTCCTATAGGACTGGAAAATCCTTGAAGTTTCCATCTTTAGTCAATGGTTCAATATTGTCCCAACGCTCATCTTCAGGGTTGTGGCCGAACTATGAGGCGACTTGCCCTTCATGTTGTCCAAATATAAAGATATGGATGCGCCGTAGATGTTATCCTCCGAAAGCAAGAAGGGATTCCTAGATCGACCCTTCTGTTACCATTTGCGCCTTGACTAACTCTTCTTTCAAGGCCTATTTTTCTTCTTGGGATCGGAGCACGAGTCTGTTACTTTCTTCAGATAGCTCTTACATCTAAAGCTCCAACTCTGAGATCCCAGCGGCAACACTCTTCTAAGCCTCCTTGGACTTAGTCTCCAACTCAAATAATTGAGAGGTTAGGAGCGAGATGTTGGTCCCCGCTCCAAATAGTTCCACGTTCAGTCGTTTTCGATCCGCTCAGATCAATATCAACTCATCTTGTTTTATTTCAACTTGCATTTGAGCTAAGACAAGTTGCTCTTGGGTCTCTTGAGAGACCGGAGGGTTACTTCAGATAAATTGGATAGTGGAGGTTGAATTTAAGTTCTTCTTGTCTATCTGCAAAAGCACACCAAGAATGAAAAAATTAAAATTAATTAAATAGCATGGATAAAGCAATAACTATAGCCAGTGATTCCATAAACGTCCCGACCAACTCTGGGATCGGGGCTTCCAGGTTTGCAGGGGCCTTTTTCCCAACATTCTATACTCCTCCAACATGGCATCCTTCTAGGAAGTCGTTGGTTTCTCCGAGCCCCGAGCTTTCCCTACCATTCATGTTGTCCAAATATAAAGATATGGATGCCCCTTAGATGTTATCCGCCAGAGCAAATAATAAAGGGGATCGAGCGAAAGCAAGAAGGGCTTCCTAGATCGACCCTTCTGTTACCATTTGCGCCTTGACCAACTCTTCTTTCAAGGCCTATTTTTCTTCTTGGGACCAGAGCACGAGTCTATTACTTTCTTCAGATAGCTCTTGCATCTAAAGCTCCAAATCTGAGATCCCAACGGCAACAATCTTCTAAGCCTCCTTGGACTTAGTCTCCAACTCAAATAATTGAAAGGTTGGGAGCGAGATGTTGGTCCCCACTCTAAATAGTTCCACGTTCAGTCATTCCCGTTCCGCTCGGATCGATATCAGCTCATCTTGTTTGATTTCAACTTGCATTTGAGCTAAGACAAGTTGCTCTTGGGTCTCTTGAGAGACAGGAGGGTTACTTCAGATAAATTGGACTAGCGGAGGCTGAATTTAGAATCTTCTTGCCTATATGCAAAAGCACACCAAGAATGAGAAAATTATAATTAATTAAATAGCATGGATAAAGTAATTACTATAGCCAGTGATTCCATAAACGTCCCGACCAACTACGGGATCGGGGCTTCTAGGTTTGCGGGGGACTTTTTTCCCAACATTCTATACTCCTCCAACATGGTGTCCTTCTAGGAAGCCGTTGGTTTCTTCGAGCCCCGAGCTTTCGTCACTGAGCCCACCATTTCTTGAATCGCTTCTCTAGCCGGATGGGACTTTTGTGGGACCTAGGTTGGTTCTCTTATTGTTATGGTCCCTTTTTAGGGGGTACCAACAGTCGTCCGGTTCGTTCAACAAACGAACTCGGTTCTAATTTGTTTTAAATGTGAAGACGATCAAAAGCTGGAAGTAAAATAAGTGCACGGCGATATATAGTGGAAACCCCAGAAATTGGGGTGAAAACCACTCGACTAAGAGCAGATTATGCTCTTAGCCTGTTCACTAATGAAATAACTCATAGTCAATACAAGAGAGGCTAATGAAAATGACAAGGTAAAGAAAGCGGTAAGAGTTCCGGCAGGGTAACGGCCTGTTCTTCCGCGTCCAAAGGGTCCTGCTATTTCCGTCGTCTTGCCCTGTATTTATAGAGTTCATAGCGTGTGTAAATCACGCTCCGTAACCGCCTCTGACAGGTTTGTTAGAGGTTGTTATCGCGGGATGTAAAACGAGGCTGGGACCGAGGCGTGGCCTGCGTGATCGGGCCCGAAGCGTGGTAAACGTGGGAAGGCCCGAAGCTTGGTAAACGTGAGTTGTAACCGCTCGGACCGAACCCAGGTGCCAGCTGGATGAAAACGCTTTATTTTGTCAAGGTCAGCTTCGGTCCTCCAGTTGAACATCGGGCCGCTCTTCATTAGAGGTATAAATGGGCTATAGGGATTCATTTTCGCCATTTGAATTGGCCCAATCGTTGCTGGGTCTTACCCNGATATAATATTTATCAACCACGTGTACACAAATTAACCCATTATACATATTAAATCGACTTACACAAGCATGATACAATGCAATGTCAAAAGACGAAGGCGATTGCTGCAAAAACAAAACAATGAAGTACAATACGTATATACCACACTCACTTCTACCCTTTTGAGTTGGGACCTGCAGAAATGAACCAATTATATAGCAAATTAATTTTATATTGAAACAAATACTCTTACGGTTGGCCACATTATTGGAATGTTTGCTACGTCATCTTTCGTAGTTGAAACATCAAACTTGTGGAAGATACCAAACGTCCACCTAAGGAATAAATAAACTAAGATCATTTGAAATAAAAAAGAATAATTTTTCAACAGCGACATATTATGCATATAACCTATAAAAAGCAAATATATAGCTTATAAAGGTATAATTAGAAAATACATAGTCGTTTAACCTGCGTATCGATTGATCCATTGTGAATTGATGTGTTTTTCCTAAGGAGTCTAGAACTATCATCCATCGTTCTTTACATTGTAATATGCGACGTAGAATTAGCAACGACCAGTGACCACTGTTTGTGTTGAAATATATTACGCAATCAATATATCTTTTTCCTAGCCATTGTGCTCAGGATTGTAGCCTTTCACTCTCCAACCAATGTCATTCTTCTTCTTAGTAACATTCACGTACCACCCACATTCTTTCGTTTTCGCACGCTTGCATCGTATTCGTAAACGATCTGCTTCATTTTTTTGAATCCAAAATTCTTTACCATCTAGAATGCAATAAGTGATTAAAGATTCTTTCGCATGTTCTTTATCCCTAAATGTAAGACCTTTCCTGTAATCATCGAGTACATGTCATTTACAAACTAATTAAAATTAATTTCAACGCAAATATACATGTACTTACTTGAGAACCTGGCCATTCCATCCTAATTCATCACTAAACATAAAACAACTGGGGTCATTTTCCTCTCTAGATGATAGATCTATATTTTCATCTTCACAAATATCTTCCAACTTTGCTAAATCAACGCAATAAAATCCATCATATGTAGTTAAGTGACACCCCGATGAACCTCTTTTCTCTTGTTCCGAACATATCCCGAAAAAATCCGGCATTGCATGTTTAGGGACTGTATCATCTCTTTTTTTTAGTTTCATTCACATGTACTTGTTTCTTCACATTTATGTTTGTGGACTGTGCCGCAGGACCAAGCACTGACTCATCTGTCTCTTTATTCATATGCATATGACCTATAAACACAGAAAAACGAATACAAACAAAATTTAAAAAATAAATCTAACATAGTCTTGCAAAGTAATGTCCATCTATACTACGAAAAACATACATAAGTTTTAAATCAGGATCACCTTAAACCAACGTTTCCGGTCTTCTGTGACTGCTATTTTCGCCTTCAAAATTCAATACAACACACTATTTTGTCTCTTCTGCTACTTGACATAGATCATATGAAAACAAAGGTGAATTGCTAAAATGATTCTTCGTCTATACATTAGAACTAAACATTAAACAACGAATCATATGGTCACCGAGCGCAAATCAACCTCTACTCAAACAAAATAATCTAAATTGAAATTAAATTTGAGTTTCTTCAAGTCGAATGTATGAACCATTTGAATTACAAAAGTTGGAATATCCAGAAGAAAAAGATACCTTAAGCCATGACTAACTAATGACTTGCAATAATAAATGTTATGTATTCTATTTGGCAAAAATGCACATGATTAACTATGCAGCAAGATCCTATACATGAATTGTATTACTCATTTGGATGACACAAAAAATGCCAAATATTGACCTACGTGGGGAAGCTCATTTTGCTGTTGCATATTATTTAGCTGCTGCTTGGCTTATCATTTAAAAATTCTATTAATTACCATAACACAAAAACCTGAAAACAACAGCTAACAAAGTACCCTAGCAAGCCAAATCCTCAACACGAAGTGTCCAAATTATACGAAAAAATCGATTAAAAAACAATAAAACACGGAAAAAATAAAAAAAGAGCCAAGAAAAAATTGAAAACATACACATCGACGCACAAAATCGAAAATAGCATGTGTTATACAACAAAATCAAGCAAAATAAAGCTCGTAATGACCCTCCCCAACCAAATCCAAATTTACAGAAAATACCCAGAGCCATACCTCCAGGGATGCTAAAATTAACGAGAGTCGGCCTTGTTTTTGTAGTTGAATCAGAAACTCTAATTAGCCCGAAGCGAAATCGCGTTGATTCCCTCTGTTCTTCTACAAAAAAAGAGAATTGGAATTAGGGTTCTTGGGGCTCCTAACGTGTGCATAACTCTAAAACGAGGAAAAACAATTTTAGGGTTAATTTGATGGGTTTAAATTATTTAACGGTGTCATGGAAGGAAAACCAAAATTACATAAAGGAATACAACTTAGAATATTGTAAGGGTCAGATTTAAACGGTATTTATAATATTGAGGGCCAATTGTGCAATTTCGTAACTATAGAGACACCGCCTTTACACCGGTCGGAAGTTGAGGGGTTGATTTTGCAATTTTCTCAATTTTTTTTCTTATTTACTTTGAATATGAAATTATATCTTTTAAATTTTCAATTTTAATGTAAAAAATCAATTTTTGTATATTGAATTTTATTATTAAACTCGAAAAAAATTGAATATAACATTCAAACATGTTCGAAAAAATTATTCCAACAAAAAACCAAGGGCCTAATGGCACATTAGCTTCCTTATCATCATTTAGTTATAGGGGTGAACTAAAGACTATAGAATGCATGTGGTATTCAGTTTAATATTTAATTTTATGAAATTATGAAATTTGGTTTGGTATTCGGTAAAAAGAATAAAAATTCGATATATACCGTATACCAAATTAATTTATAGAATATTAATATTGTAAAATTTTTAAATGAGTCATAGATCCATTAATTATTGATATTAAAATTTAACATCTTGAAATATTGTAAAGTAATTAGTATGAGTTTGTCATATTTGCCTAAATGACTCGTGATATTTTCGTCATGCCAAGATTCACAGTTACTTATGAATTTGCATTTATTATCAGTAGATGTTTTAAGTATTTTTATTTTATGGTTATTTTGGTGGTAGGATCTTATATTTTTTTGATATTTTGTTATCTAATAGGTGGACGAATCATTGGTTCTTATAGAAGTTTTTTGATTTCGAAAAATGTGTAAGTACTTATATGCTTTCAAGATTGGTTTCGTTGATTACATTCTAATGATATTGAAGAATATCAATACGAGCAAGATAAGTTTCAAAATGATAAATTAGATTCTACATTAATAAACTATTAATTAATTATTTATTTTATAATAATTATTTATAAAACTTAGTATACTGTTCCCACTTACAATTATTCATAAAACATTTATTTCATCCGCCTCAGATTCAGAGGTTGGGAGCCAGGGAAGGAGCTTTTGATTTTTGGTTCAGAAGATGTTTGTTACACCTTACGATGCATTTTGCCATTTGTACTCTGCAGGTTCGAATTTGACATCAAAGAACTTCCTGAGCAGATTTACACAGCCACATACAGTAAGTTCCACCCTAATCTTATCCTAACGAAGTTATACTTTTGCTGTGTGCCTAAAAAATGGTGGTTTTATTTGGTTTTGTAATTATTATATGATGCAGTGGGCAGCGGTTCCTTGTGGCAACTACTGTAGACATGTACGCGTACAGTGTAGCCAAACACCATGCCATTTTATGTTCTCACTCATACAGTTACCAGCCAACTCCTCCATAAATTTTGTTAAATTGAAAGCACTTTTTAAAATTAAGCTCCCTTAAGGCTTCGCTGTGGAACAAGCAACTTCAGTGTCTTGAAAGTATGGATGTAGACTAGCTACAGCTTCAAGGTATAGCGGAGTTTGCATTTCTATCAATCTTGAAACCTGCAGCATTCCACATCACATGTGATTAGTAGAACAGACAGGGCATCATCCACAAGGTGTATGGAATTCCACTCACTGCTCTTCGGAAGGCGAACATCTCTTCTTGACTCGAAAGAAGTGAGATGATGGCCGAAGGTGTAGTGTTGACAGTGCCTTGTGATAGTACATCTCGTCGGAGTTTCGTGTTTTCCATTTCAGTTTCAAACTGAAAGCTGAAGAAAATAGAGTATTATGACTCAAATGGAGGAGAAGAACAAGGTTAGTTGTCTTGCCTCTCGAGATCAAACAATGCTCCCTCCTCAGTTCCTTGAAACAGATCGTCAATGGAAGCTGCTGCCGAACAAATCACTCGGCAATGATGATTGTATAGTTCATCTATAAGTGTGATGAATCTTCTGGCCTGAAATAACATCACACTTTCACTAAATGTTTAGTTTAGAATGAGGATGAATTATGTTACCTTGTCTCTGATGCGCATGCTCATAACAGGAATGTCTGATATCAAAACTGTGTGGAAGGCTTTAGCAATTGCAATATAATCTGCTGCACCAGTCTGATAACACACATGTTTTGTTTAGGCTTAACACAAAAGGGAAAAACAATTGTATTCGTACCGGTTGACCACATAAATATTCGAATGTGAAGCGCACCACCCCGTTGCAGCTCTGGTGAGCTTCTAATGTTCTAACACCAAAATAAAGAAACTTCTGTAAGTTCCAGATTTGTTTTCTGTTAACATGTATGGTGTGAGTTGCTGTTACCTCCCAAACATGACATGGAGTGACTGAGAAGAAATCCTCCCTCCTTCATCTTTTGCTACTTTGTTCCACATTTCCTCAAACTCCATACTTTTTGTGCTGTCTAGAGGCCAAAAATAATGAACCTGAAAAATACCAATCTTAAAAACAGCTCGCTCTCTATTATTTATGAATAATTAGTAGCGATCTTGCCTCATCAGTTGAACTTGCTGCTATAAGTCTCCTGTAATCGATTTTGTTTCCGATGACAACATTTTTGCAGTGCTTCTCCAATCTGGTAACCAACTCCTGAAATATTTCCTTTTGCATCCCATCCTGGAAAATGGATAACGAACCAGCTTAGCTACATTCAATAAACTCCAAAACAAGTTTTAAAACAAGCATGCCTGGTTCAAGTCCCATGGAGCACGGTTACTTGTAGCTATGAGTACAGTTCCGGTATCCAGAAGTCGGCTTACAATACCAGATAAGGCTACGACCGCAAAAACATCAACTGTCTGCGGAAAGAAACAAGAATTGGAATATTGCATAGGAGGAGCAAAATGAGAGAGAACCTGTATTTCATCAAAGCAAAGAATAGTAGCTCCTTTTTTACGCCCTTGTCCATCAACAAGAAACTTATCTGCAACAGCTGGAAGAATATTTTTCATGTTCATATCTTGCTTATATCTTTCTTCTTCAACTAACCATTCTTTAATCCTTGTGTCAAAAGGAAGATTCATTATCCACTTAACAATCTTCGATTCATCTGACATTCTGATCTCTTCACTCTTCCATACTTTATGCATTAGATCATGAATTTCAAGCATAGCCTGATCCACAGATATTATAAGTAGAAATTTAGAATAAATAGCCAGTTGTAAGTTGTCACAAAGAATTTGCCTCATGAAAATGGAGTCTTCTCCGATGACAAACAACACCTTCGGTAGCAGCATAGAATATATCCATGAGCATCGTCTTCCCTACATGGTACTTCTACTCTGAGACAAGCACTCGAATTATTGAATACGTAAGCAAAATGAGATAACAAACCACTACCAACATGCCCATAAATATATAGTCCTTTTGGAGCTTGAGGAGCAGTTGGACGTTTCCCAACCAGTGAATCCACCTTCCTTTCTCTGTTGAGATAAGACACCCATTTTCCGACACCAGGTTCGACATTATTCAGTTTTCTGGATAAAATCAAATAAGAATTATGTCACTTTCCTAGTACATTGTTCATATATAAATCATGATATTTAGCCTCACCTTGATGAAATCCACCTCTGAAAGAAATTTAGTTTTTTCTTAGCATTTGCAAAATCATGTCCTTCCTGTTTCATCTTAGCTTCTTCCAACAAAAGCCTTTTTCGCTCTGTTTCTCGAGACTCTTCCCATTTAGAAAGGTTGTCCTGTAAAACAGAAACATATAACACATCAGGGGGACTAAAGAATAAAAGTATCCATTCATAAGAACTCCTACATAGTATTGCTCCATATCTTTCTCGTACTGAACCAGTCTCCCATGTAAATTATCCAATTCCAGAGCAATTTTCTCTTGATAAGAATCACGTTTCAACTTCCCTTGATCAACCAGGCTTTTATACCACGATAGCGGACCTGCAAAAGAGTAGAAAGAATCCAAAAGAAAAGTTCTTGAACTTCTTTTCTACAGAAAACTGTTGATCATTTTGGCAAAAGATCGATCATTCCAACAAAATCATATAGCATAGAATATACCAAAAGAAAGAAAATTTCAGTAGTTACTCAACAGTCGGAGGTTCATACAGCAAAAACAAAATTGAATGCCCAACGAGGTAAACATTGCAGAAAGGTAAAATAAATAGCATGCGGATGAATTTACAAACCTGGCCGCGTAGACAGAGAATAACTTCGCCGATCACAGCAAAGGCGAAAGAGAGCGGCCCGATGTTTCTGGGTGATGAATCGTGAAGCCAAAAGGGAATACATATTTCTCATTGCTTAACGAGATGACATCTCATTCGTATTACAGAAATGACAATTTTTCTTGCCGGAGTTAAGTCGGAATAATAAAAGCCGCGCCTTGATCGACGTAGTCATATTCGTAGCCATGTAATTTAGGCATGTTTTACCTATAATGACGTAGCCATCGAATTGTCCGTTAAATGAAAAAAGAACTATCAAAACGAAATTCAATTTAAGACAACTTTCTTTTGATTACAGTCGTTATTGTCATTGGGTTTTATTCCCACATTACAAAGTTGATCTTTTTCTAATGCACAGAAAATCAGCAGCAAATCAGAGCTTACTCACTCTCCTTGAGTTCTGCAACACTTTCTCCAAACTCACACAGATCCAGGCGAAAATTATCAAGGTGGGTTTTCAGGATAATCATTTGGTTCTCACTAAATTCACCTCCGTCTCCTCAGGTTTGGACAGGATCCAGTATGCTAGTTCTTTCGTTTTCTCCAAAGAATCGAATCCTCATCACTACGACACCTTCCTCTTTAACACTGTCATCAAAGCTTATGCTCTAACAACTCTTTTTAAGTTCATGGCAATAAGGTACTACAATGAAATGCTCATTCATGGAGTTGAACCCACCAATTATACATACCCTTTTGTTTTCAAGGCGTGTTCTGGCATTGGAGAACTTAATTTGAGCAAAACCGTTCACAGTTCAGTGCTGAAACTTGGATTCTCCGGAAATAATCACGTTCTCAACGCCATGCTTCATGTATACTGTAGTTGTGAAGGTGGGATCACATTGGCAGAGAAGGTGTTCGATGAAATGTTCAAGATAGATTCAGTTTCTTGGAGTACAATGATGGGTGGATATCGTAAATTGGGATTGCCAAATGAAGTTATCAAATTGTTCAGAAGAATGCAGATTGCTAGAGTAAAGCCTGATGAGATAACAATGGTGATGCTCCTAGCTGCATGCTCTGATTTGGGATCCCTAAAACTTGGAATGTGGGTAGAATGTTATATCAAGAAGGAGAATCTGAAAATGAACTCAGAATTATGGAATGCTCTAATAGACATGTTCTCCAAGTGTGGTGATATTGATAAAGCTCTGATGTTGCTGAGAAAAATGCCTGCAACTATGAGAACAATTGTCTCCTGGACTAGTGTAATATTTGGAATGTCGATCCATGGACGTGGTAAAGAAGCGATCTCTTTGTTTAACGAGATGAAACCGACCAGAGAATCTCCAGATGATGTAACGTTTATGGCCTTGCTTTCTGCTTGTAGTCATTCTGGTTTAGTTGATGAAGGTAAACATTATTTCAAGTCAATGGTGAATGATTACAGAATTAAACCAAGAATAGAGCATTATGGGTGCATGGTAGATTTGTTGAGCAGGGCTGGACTGGTTCATGAAGCAATAGAGTTTATCGATCGAATGCCGATGGCACCGAATCCAGTAATATATCGAACATTGATAGGTGCTTGTCATGAGCATGGTGAGCTGAAACTCAGTGAAAGAATGAATAAACATCTTATGAAAGAGGAGCCAATGCATGAGTCTAACTACGTTATGCTTTCGAGTATTTATGTGAAAATGGCAAACTGGGAGAAGAAGGCTGCCATTAGAGAAGTAATGGAGAAGAAATGTGTAAAAAAGAAGGCACCTGGACAGACAATGATTGAGGTCTCATCATTGTAATAAATCCCAAGAATGCAATAAATTTGAATGACATAACAGAAATAAGATAACAACAGAAGCTCCAGTGTAAAGATTGTGCTAGCAATTGACACCACATTGCCCTTGGGCAGCTTGTCTGGTGGCATCAGAGGTGAATGGATCGATCCTGACCCAAAGAAGCGAAAAATTAGATGCGAGTAAAATTGACCAAACAATGACGATGGTCGGTGTGCGGTTTTGCCGGCCTAACAAACCTTTAAGGAATGGATAAAGATGGACTATGACCCAAATGGAGAAAAAGAGTTTTCCAAAGAGAAGTCCCCAAGATTGGTAACCACTATTAATTGCATATGAGACACCAGCAACGATTCCGACCATGTTGAGGATTAGGACTGTTGTGGTAGGTATGATGAGGGATGTCCATTTAAAGACATAGAGTTCTGAAAATTCTCCATCCTCATCAGATGCCTTGGAAGTGACTGTAAAATTAGTGTCTATTCCGGCTAACATTTTGAGGAGACCTTGAAAGACAGCAAAAAGATGAGCTGATGTTCCACCAATGACCCAAAACTGCTCGTTTCTCCACCAGTCCTCAACTGTAACTCCACTCCATCTCATTTCCAGGATGCCAGTAGCAAAAATCGATATGAAGAGAAGAATGAACCACATGCTAGCAAAATTGCTTATCTGCAAATCACAAATCGAGTTGTAACGATTATCCTTTCAAGAACAAAGAGATGTAACTTGATAACCAACCTCTGGTATAATGAATTTGTTTGTGAGAAGACAAATAGCAGGAAGAACGCAATAAGAAAGCAATGGGATAGATGTGAGTGGATAAACAATTGTGTTGATATATGCTAGTGTTAGGAAATTAAACCCAAAATCAGATCGATAATTCGAGGAAACTTCGGTACCGGATAAAACCCCGGCTACCAATATATATTCACTATTGAATATACACAAGAGAATGCATACAATGGGAGAAGAGATGAATAGATGTTGTGTTGGTGTGTTGAAACAAAGGAGATTAGCACTCATTTTATAGACCAATGGAAATGATAAACCTTTCCCAAATCACAACTAATCTACTACCAACCCATGGTTGGTATGGCCAGTGTTGACCACATGTTATCAAACATGTGATCATTGACTTCATCTAACAATCTCCCACTTGAAGTCAATACCATCTTCCTCTAAACCTGCATTCGATCTTACTCTCAGGTAGCATTGCAACATCTTCTAATGCTGCCATCGAAGATGACCCTCGATCCAGACCTCTCGAGGGAGGAACTCTTTACATTCGTCTGTCCCTCGAGAGTTCACTTCTTGTGCTATTGGGTGAGTCCAGCTAGAGTTATGCACAACTCTAGCTTCGATGTGGTGACCACCTTGGTTAGCATGTCTGCTGGATTTTCCGTCCCTCGCACTTTTAATAGCAAGAGTTTTTTCTTGCTTATCATATCTCGAATATAATGGTACTTCAACTCTATGTGCTTCATTCGTGAGTGAAACACGGGGTTCTTAGCCAAACTGAGTCCACTTTGGCTATCACTATAGAGAGCTCCGTGTCCTTCATCCTTACCGATCTCCTTTAGGACGTTTTTGAGCCAAACCATCTCCCGTGTTGCTTCTGAGATTGCCACATACTCTGCTTCGGTGGTTGAGAGTGCTACGCATTTTTGCAATCTAGACATCCAACTCACGGCAGTACCTCCCATCGTGAATATGTATCCAGAGGTACTCTTTCGAGTATCAAGATCACCGCCAAGATCAGCATCAGTGTATCCTGCGAGCTCAATATCTCCTTTCTTGAAGCACAACTTCATGTTCGATGTTCCTTTCAAGTATCGAATCAGTGACTTAACTGATTCCCAGTGCACCTTGCCCGGGTTTGACATGAACCTGCTTACAACACCCACAGCGTAAGCAATGTCTGGTCTTGTGCACACCATTGCATACATCAAGCTCCCTACTGCAGAAGCGTAAGGGACTCGAGCCATGTGTTCGATCTCCTCAATCGTCTCAGGTTGTTGTGCCTTTGAGAGTTTTATTTGTTCTCCCAAAGGTAAACTTCGAGTTTTCGCCTCTCCCACTTGAAATTGATCAACTACTTTCTCGATATACTTTTGTTGTGATAACGAGAGAACCCCATCCTTTCGATTTCTAGTGATTTGCATTCCAAGAATTTTCCTTGCGGGCCATAAATCTTTCATCTCGAATGCCTCTGATAACTCTTCTTTCAAACGATTGATTGCTTTCATGCATGATCCAGCAATGAGCATGTCGTCTACATACAATAGCAACAATATATGTGTATCATGACTCCGCCTGATGTAGCAACATGTGTCCGTTTCACATCTCATGAAACTATGATTCCCCATGAATTCATCGAACTTCTTGTACCATTGTCTTGGAGCTTGTTTTAGACCATACAAGCTCTTTTTCAATTTGCAAACATAGTCATTCTTTCCTTGAACTTCGAACCCCTCTGGTTGTTTCATGTAAATCTCCTCCTCCAGATCACCATGGAGAAATGCCGTCTTTACATCCATTTGTTCAAGGTGTAAATCCTCAGCTGCTACTATGCTGAGCACTACCCGGATTGTCGTCATCTTAATCACCCGAGAAAAAACCTCCGAATAATCGATACCTTTCTTTTGCAAGAACCCTTTGACGACAAGTCTCGCCTTGTATCTCTTTGAACCATGAGCCTCTTCTTTGATTCGATAGACCCACTTGTTTAGTAACGCCTTCTTTCCTTCTGGAAGCTCTGACAAAACCCAAGTTTTGTTCTTCTCCAATGATTTCATCTCATCATTCATTGCTTCCTCCCACTTGACCTGCTCTCTAGATTCGATAGCCTCACGAAAATCCTCTAGCTCTCCGGCATCAGTCAAAAGTGTATAATACATAGAAGGTGAGTAGAAATTCGGTACTCTTCGTACTCGAGTAGATCTTCTCAATTCTAGCGTCGATGGCTCTGACTGAGTTTCATCATGAGTCTCGACCTCCTCTTCAGATGATGTCTCGGGAAATTCTGCATCATGCTCTTCAACCTCAACCATGGGTTGTGATTTAGTTACCTCAAAATTCTCTCACTTCATTGAGCTTTGATCCAAGCTTAATATGTTTGAATAATTGATCTTCATTGAATGTAGCATCACCCGATCTAATTACTTTCTTTCATTCTATCCAAAAACGGTATCCGAAGTAGTTAGATCCATAACCAATGAAGATTCCTCGTTGAGCCTTAGCTTCCAACTTGTCTCGTTTTTCAGGATCAACATGAATATACGAGACACATCCAAACACCTTCAAGTGAGAAAATGATACCTTCTTCCCAGTCCACCGTTCTTCTGGCAATTCGAAGTCAATTAGGACCGACGGGCTTCGATTGATCATATATGCCGCAGTGTTAATTGCATCTGCCCAGAAGGTCTTGGGCAATCCAGCATGAAGCCGCATAGCTCGTGCTCGCTCATTCAATGTGCGATTCATTCTTTCAGCAACACCATTTTGACGGGGCCTATTCGGAACTGTGCGTTCTAGCTTAATCCCGTGATTAGCGCAGAACATCTTGAATTCATTTCCATCATATTCTCCACCATTATCTGATTTGAGACACTTGAGTTTCATACCTGTCTCATTCTCAACCTCCGCCTTCAATTGCTTGAAGACGTCAAACACGTCCGATTTGTGTTTCAAGAAGTATACCCATACCTTCCTGGTTGCATCATCAATAAAGGTGACATAATATTTTGAGCTTCCTAGAGACTCAACCGGCGATTCTCCCCATACATCAGTATGAACGAGTTCAAGTTTTGATTTCTTTGGTTCTCTTCCGATCTTAGAGAACTTCACTTTGCGCTGCTTTCCGAGAACGCAGTCTTCACAAAATCCTACCTCCTTTGGGTTGAATTTAGGTAGTGACTCATTCTTCGACAATATAGTCATTCCCTTTTCACTCATATGCCCGAGTCTATTGTGCCATAATTTGGAGTGCTCAAGTTCACCAGTCGCCTGATCTTCGACTACTCCGATGAATTTCTCCAAATATAATGTTCCCGATTTTATTCCACTTGCAATGACCATCGCCCCTTTCACAACTTTCCAATTTCCATATCCAAATGTCGTTCGATAACCCTTGTTATCCAATTGGCCGACCGAGATTAAGTTTTTTTGTAGCCCCAGAATATATCTCAAATCTTCAAGTATCCATTTGTATCCATTGGAAGATTTGATCAGAATGTCGCCTTGACCTATGATCTCTAAAGATTTCCCATCAGCAAGATATACTTTCCCTTGTTTTCCAGCTACAAAAGATTTGAACAGCTCCCGATTCGAAGTTGAGTGGAATGATGCCCCTGAGTCAATTACCCATGACTCTAATAGACTCTATACGCATAGTACTAGAGTGTCATCAGAATCTTCTTCTGTCGCAGCATTGGTTGAAGGAAAATCCTGCTTCTTTGGGATTTTGCAATCTTTCTTCAAATAACCAATTTTTTCACAATTCCAGCATTCGCTTTTTCCACGGGTTTTTGATTTTCCCCGACTTTTGCTACTGGAACGTCCACGGCCACTATCACGGTATTTGTCATGACCACGACCTTTAGTCTTTTCTTCAGTGGTTAAGGCAGAGCCCGAAAATTCCCCTCGTTGCGCTCTTCTAACCTCCTCGTTGATGACTCGATCCCGAATTTCATGGAATTTTAATTCGTCCACTTGACTGCTAATCATATCAACAGTTGTCTCCCAGCTGTCCGGTAGCGACCCGAGCAGCACGACTGCTTGCATCTCATCATCGACTTTAAATCCAATCGATGAAAGTTGTTTCAGCAACCCGTTGAATTCATTCAGATGCTCTGTCACAGAACCGCCTTCCGCCATCTTCAAGGTAAAAAATCTTCGTGCTAGATGCACTTTGTTGGTCGATGAAGGTTTCTCATACATGTTTGCAAGAGCCTTCATTAAGCTGTAAGTGGTTTTCTCACCAGCTACGTTAAACGCCATATTTCGTGATAGTGATAACAACACCACAGCCAAAGCTTTCCGATCCAATTTACTCCATTATGGATCTTTGATCGCTTCTAGTTTGACATCGAATAAGGCATCTCCTAGATCATTTTCATAGAGAATATTCTTTATTTGCATCCTCCAGTATGCATAATCTTTTCCATCGAAAAGCTTGATTTGAATCTTACCATCCGGTATGATTGCTAAACCACAATCACAAAATACACAACGATGTTTAAAGTATAACAATTATACCGATAAGCACAGGAAAAAACTTTTCTGATGTGGAAGTTCAGCCTAGCTGCAACCACAGAGCATACTCAGTACAACCTTGCTCCGATACCAATTGTTAGGAAATTAAACCCAGAATCAGACCGATAATTCGAGGAAACTCCGGTACCGGATAAAACCCCGGCTACCAATATATATTCACTATTGAATATACACAAGAGAATGCATACAATGGGAGAAAAGAGGAATAGATGTTGTGTTGGTGTGTTGAAACAAAGGAGATTAGCACTCCTTTTATAGACCAAGGGAAATGATAAACCTTCCCCAAATCACAACTAATCTACTACCAACACATGGTTGGTATGCCGGTGTTGACCACATGTTATCAAACATGTGATCATTGACTTCATCTAACATCAAGTCTCTCCAAAAGCTGCAATCTCCCACTGTAACCATACCAAATTGGACAATGCCTGCTAAGAAGAATTTCGATGGATCCCAAAGCCCACCGAAGTACCTGGTTCAACCGATCCGACAAACTGATTGGAGCAGACCCTTTAAAAGCTGGTCGTGGAGGCATGCAATAGATTGAGATCCATCCACGAGCATGCATTTGAACCCTATTAGAATATCTTCTGTCACAGAACCATAGATCCATCCAATTTGTAAAATTTACAACATTGATCGACTGCAACTCTTATAACTTGAACAAAAACGATCAACTTTTAGTTACTGAATCTTACCTCTTTCCCCCATTCAGTTTTGTCTTCAAAACCACAACTGATGACATGGATGGCTTCTTTCAAAAGAGAAGCAGGACTTGTTGTAGGAGGAATGCCTCCATTTTCCATGAATGTAGTTGAAATGAAGACTGCTGACTGGCAAAAACGCTTCTCCAAGCTCTTTTGGCTCGTAAGCAGTGATTTCTCCTCATAATACCCTGCCAAATTAACTTATTAAACTAGATTAATTCGCTCTGGAAGTAGAAAAAAAAACAAAGGGATACCTTCCACACCCTCCTCTATATCATCTATATTAAACAATGGAACAGAAGATTCAGTTCTTTTGACTGCTAGCTTTGCATCACTCTCTTTCTTGTTGGAACTTTTCCCTTTCTTCCTAGGTCCACAACAGCTTCTAACAACCATGTTCGGCTGCAAATCTTCCTCCGTTAGGACAGGGTCGTATCCATAGAGTGCTTGTCTGTTAAAGCAACAACCAGTTCCCACATAAACAGGACCCTCAAGACCATCCAATCCCTTCAAGTTGATCTGCAGTGGAGAAGATTCAGTTACAAGTAGTATTTCACAATTCAGCAAGATAGTAACAGTTAATAAGGATCGACATACATCGAAAAATACAATATTGTGATTAGCATATCTATCGTGCAAATCAATACCATCAAAACGTTGCGGGAACTGCACATAACAAGTCTTCTTCCCCAAAGCAGGATCCATCATAAAACACATGGCTTCTTTCAAAGCTCTGCTGTTGCTGAAGTAGTGATCACAAAACATTTAGAAGATATGCTCCGTTTGTGAGAACCGCAGATACACGAATCTGGAACATGTAATGTAAATGTAAATCGTATTAATAATATTCATAAGGATCTACAATCATAGCCCCAGCTTTCTTGTGGTGCTGGAATCCCGGACGTTATTCACGAGAAACGTAAACCAGCATAGGTAGCTCATTAACATCTGTATCAAGGCCACCACTGTGCCCCAAAAAGACCTGTCAGATGAATGAATTAGAATCTTTACAAGCAGAAAAAAATCACAAAGAGCCCATCAAAACACCAAAAGTTACATGTACCATTCCGGGATGATCACGAGTGTTATTCCCCGGCCAAGGAGTACCATCTTGCATTGACCATCCTTCTTCAGGCATCTTTTGAGCTTTTCCAACAAGAGCATTTATACGTACTTTAAATTCTTCACTCTCTCTGCGATTAAAGGAATAATAATTCCATGAACACAAATTTTGGTGGACAAAAACAAACTAGATATTGAAATGTACCTTCATTGCCCTACGGTCTTTTATGAAAGAAGGCTGAATCTTGTCCTTTAAATAGTCTATTTTTTTAGCAAAATAAAACTCCGGGCCCTCGGCTCAATGCTATGTTCTTGCAGAAGGGAACCCATTTACGAGCAAATTCAGCTGTCTCTGAGAGGGACTCAAATGTGAGCATTGCAGCACCATCGTCAGAAACATAACATGATACTTTATCGACAGGATAATCGACGGCAAGGATGGATAACACAATATTGGCAGTTACAAGGGGAGGTTCTTTCATCGGATCTACTGTACTGACAAATACATCAACGGGTGCTAACTGTGATGGCTCACCCTCTCTATCATACCTGAAAAATAAATGGTAATTTTTTTAGCATGTTCAAAGAATCAAAATGGCTCCTGTATCATCCAAATTTCCATGTTCTGAAAAGAGTGATCCCCACTCACCTCAAAGCTAGTCTTTCAAGGTATGTCTCACGGTTGATGGGATACCACTTAGGAAACTGATCTAGAAGCCACGATAAGGCAAACCATATCTCACAGATAACTGATGTCAACCATAATGGATAAGCATCATGTACAGGATGAATGCACCGGTATTGTATCATTTTTAACAGAGACCTAAATGACTACGTCGATCAAACATATAGAGTTGACAGCATTGAGAATACATGCATGTCGCAATTTAATCCGACTCGTGACCCAGTTTACTGGCCGCTAGCTCCATTCCCGTTATACGTAGATGAAGGTCGGCAACGGCGTCGTCGACGTGGGCGACTACGAACAACTAGTTTCCCGAGTCAAATGGATCGAGGGCAACGACGACCCCTAGTGTTATCCCAGAGAGCATCTACAAGTGAACAACGATGACCTATTCCTTCTAGGCATGTTAATGAAACTAGAGTCGCTTACCATGGAATAGAAATCGAACAATTTCAACAACCTCGTCAATCTGTCTGGAAAAGAATGATACAATGATTTGTTCCACACAAAAATTCTCATTCGTAACTTAGTATAATAGAAATTCCCTTCTTTATTCTTTGAAACATTAACTAAATAAAAATTGAAACATTAAATAAATGAAAATCCAAACAATTATAAATAAGTGAGACGGCAAAATTCAAACATTAACTAAATAAAAATTCAAACATTTATAAATAAAGATGTGATAAATAGTTATATGACAATTTTCATATTTTTTCTTTCACTTGACGCAAAATCTCATCATCATTGCTAGGCATTGGGACGGCATTAGACGTAGATGTCGACTCCCGTCCCCCACGAACACGTGGGGTGGAGGTGCATCCTTGCCTTGCCGTCGAGGTCGAAGGCATCGACTTGCCCAATTAATTCTGCAAATCAGCAACAAGTTTTTCAAGAGCTTCGATCCGTTTTTGCATCCAATCGATTTCCTGGGCAATCCTTTCATCGTCACTACCCTGAGATCTGTTGAATTGAGCCTGCAACGTACAATATCAAAAGTTTATTATAATCACTCTTATTAATAAAATACTTAAAAGTTACCTTGAATAATTCATTTTCGTTCAGTAGCAGTTTCAACTGTGTAGTTAACTCAGCATTGCAAACTATATTTTCTGTTAACTGGCTTTCCAAGTTCTGATTGCCTTCCTTCAACTCATCCATCTCCACTCGCATAGCAACTATCATTGCATCAACATTTTCGAACCTTTCTAGTAGTCGGTGGATCTTAGCACCACGTGAATCAGAATCATCAGGCATGGAGAATTCTCCTTCTGGCCAATCAAGTAGCGATGCCGCAGTATTTGTATCAGGCTGATGTGATTGGCCAACATCCTGATCTACAGCTGAAGCTTCAAATTTTCTGGCCTCCCATTGATTTTCACGTGGATTTGCATGCCAGAAATGTGCGTGTGCATTATACAATCGCTGAGTACCTTTAAAAAAATTGAAACAATAAACATTTAATTAAAAAATGACCAAAATACAAAATATTATTACCTCTTTGCAAAATCGGATGCATAGTCACATCTTCAACTCTATAACTCTTCATCCCGATCTGCACTTGAAGTGCTAATTTCTCAGTTTTGGAGAGATGATGAACTTCTTCAGGTTTCCCAACCCCTAGAACGCGCTGCAGTAGTGCGAGAACCCCCGAATCTCATTGGGTGGCGGCGTCACCCAAACAAAGTTTTCGTATCATTTTCCGAGAGTGTCTCGGAATTTGGTCATGAGCTTTACCTTACCGGTGAAGTAATACCTGTCAGCATGACTACCGACTTTTTTGTAACTACAAACTGCAAAAAAAGTCGGATAGGGTCGGAACGCGATTGTCTTCTTCGCACAACTTCAAATATCCATGTATCATGGCAATGCTTTGCGGGGCCACAGAACTGAGTCGTAGATTTACGCACTGCAGTAAATCTCGAATAAAACCGTGAATCGGAAAACGAAGACCACAGTGAAAAAGTTCTACCGCAACGCTGATCGAGTTAGCTCCAACTCGTGGCGGTGGAAAACCAGATATAATTTCTCCCTCGACTACATTTGTAATGATGTATTCATCTAGAGCAGTGTATTTTATCCTAAGTTAATGAAAATAATATGTCATTTACCTAAAAAAAATAACAACATAATTTAATAAGCATACTATTATAAAATATTTAGCATATAAAAATACACTAATAAAAATACAAATACTCATGAAAAAAAATAAAATTGAAAAATAATTACCGAAAATTTTGAATTTTTCATTTTTTTCCTAAATTAAATCAATGATAATCCATATATTACTAATATATATTCATATTAAATCTAAGATAATCCAACCAATATTAAAGTTTTAATGTGCATATGAAAATAAAAAAAAACTAAATAATACATTTTAAAAATTATTCAAAATAAAAAATTATAGAATTGAATAAGGAAATAAAAATTATCTCACTCCTGTTACCCTAATAAGGAAATAAAACTTATAAGGAAATTAAAATTAGAAGATTGAATAAGTAAAAAAATTATATAGAAATATCAATCCATATAATATTGAACAATGCCATTTTTAAGACGGATGCTATTCTCTCCTCAAATTTGAATCCTAAATTTTTGAAAAATTAACAATGCACCTAAATTTTTGCAAATCAGTAACAAATTAGCCTTAAATTTCGGAAAAAGTTAATTTAAAAAGTGAATAACAATTACACCTAATTGGCTACCGAAAAATTTAAAACTTTCTTATTATTACAAATTATATATACATTCTAATTGATAGTTCTCGAAAAATTATCACTATCCCAATAAATTGCTATTTTAGAATCAATTTAATCAAAACTTTTGGTAGCAATTGGACCCTAATCAAAAAATTTGCTAAAGAAAATTTTCAAACTTCGTAAAGTTATAAAATTCCCAATTTAAGTGGGAATTCAACCATAATTCAATGTTATTTACTTCCGAAATTAGAACTTCAAAATCGTAAACCTAGATATGTTGAACTATGCCAAAATCGAAAGCCGAAAAACTCACTTTTCAAACTTCGTAAATAAACCCTAATGGGCAATTTCGGTGCCAAATCGAAAGACGAAAATGTTTATCTTACATTTCTTAAATTAAGAAGAAATCGAAAGATGAAATACCCACAAAAATAGCCAAAATTTAACAAGTATTAGTACCAAAACCAGAATAATTGTAAATTACTTTCGATTGGGGGCAAGAAAACGCGAAAAATGCAAAATCGCGAGGAACAGACTGATGTTGGAAAATCCGGTGAAGGTAGAAAAGGAACACTGCAATTAAAAAATAAATCGTCAAAATTGAACAAGAATGATGCCCCAAACAAGATTAATTGTAAGTTACCTTCGATTAGAGGCAAAAACAACGCGAAATTGTAAAATCGACAAGAAGAAGCGAAGGAGCTGTTATGAAATGCAAAACAGTAGCATCACTTTATTTAAAAAGAGAAACATGGCTATGGTTTTTTTAAAAAAATAATAAAAACGGTAGCCGAGTTTATAATTAAAAAAAAGCATAGTCCAATTCCTTTTATTGCAGAAACCTGGCTATATTTTTAAAAAAAAAAATAAAAATCGTAGCCTAGTTTATAATTAAAAAAAAGTATAGTCCGATTTCTTTTATTGCAGAAACCGGACTATGTTTTTTTATAAAAATAATAAAACCAGAGAACAGTTTTTAGTGTAACAGAAACCGGGCTCCTCACAAATCCATCACTGCTATATTGCTGAAATGACGGGAATCAGTGTTATTAATTAAATAAGAAAAAAATCAGTGTCTTTTAATATATTTAACCTTCGGTAGGGTCATTAAAAAGCTCGATTTTCCTCTCAATTTATGTTTGGTTTTAACTCTAAATGGATGATGATTTATGTAGACTGACTATTATCTTGTTATAAATTAATCCTGGTTCTCAACTGTCGTGTGTTTTGTGATTTATGTTGTCAAATTAGTAAATAAATAGCTAATGTCGCATTTGCAATACAGGGAAATGATGATCATTAGCTTAGCTCGAACAAAGAATAATCACGTATCTTATATGTCTAGTAGCTGAGGCAACATCGAAAATTGTTTAACATCATGTTGTAGACAATCAAATATTTAATAAGGGTGACACACAAATTTGGTCTAAAAAAGGAATAGGTTTGAGATCGTAAACCAGAAATGTTGAACAACTGAACTACCGGAAAGAAAAGAATAAGATGAACGAAGACTTATACCGCTAGCTAGCAGAAGGAGCCCAGGATGGCCCAGCTACGCCAGGGAAAAGAATAGAAGAAGCATTTGACTACTTCATGCACGCTCCATTTATCTGTCTCTTGACTCGAAATGGGAGTAGGTTTGAAAAATGATCTAAGAGTGTCTAGGGTTGGGCCAGGAGGGTCTCTTAACGCCTTCGGGTCTGTCCTTCGATCACTAAAACTAATGTCTACGAATCTTCCGAGCCAAGTGAGAAGCTATTCGGCCATCAGAGTACGATTAGTTGGAACAAATAGTGAGAAATACTTCCTTCTTCTTTCTTACAGAAAACAGATCTTTCGTTAAGTATAGTTTCTTAATTTTGACAAATTTGATTGTATTGGGTATTAGGGTCGAATCTGGATTTTTTATCCGGTCATTTAAAACATTAGACCATTTTTATTGATTGATATAGGTGAAAAACTGTCGATTTACTGGTTTGCAGTCCTAACTTATTCAATTAATCAATATTTCTTAATATTTTTCTAATCAAACGAACCATTAAAAGTCGATTTATACCGATATCGATTTCTGCTTATTAAAAATCATGAAAATGATATTATACATGTTATAAAATTTGATTTAAGAAAGTATATCAAATGAACCCTACATTCGTATATCATATATGCACCGGAATAACAAAGTTAATTATATTATTAATACAAACAAGCACACATGGAGAGTGCAGTACAACGGAGAGTTGCATGCTGCTTTCGGGAAGGATGAATCGCTCTCGAAAAGGAATCTATTGATTCTCTACCAATTGGTTGGACCGTAGGTGCGATGATTTACTTCACGGGCGAGGTCTCTAGTTCTAATCCAAGATGGCCCGATTGCACTAGGGAAATGAATAAAGAAGCATCTCACTACTTCATGCACCCTCCACTTAGCTCGGGTGTGTATCGTTTATTCATGTTGATCCCAAAAAAATTAGACAAGTTTGAAGCTAAGGCTCAACGAGAAATCCTCATTGGTTATGGATCTAACTACTTCGTAAACCGCTTTTGGATAAATGGAATGAAAGTAATTAGATCGGATGATGCTACATTCAATGAAGATCAATTGTTCAAATATATTAAGCTTGGGTCAAAGTTCGACCAAGTGCGAGAATTTGAGGTAACTACATCCCAACCTGGGGTTTAGATTGAATCACGATGAAGAATTTCCTGGGACATCATCTGAAGAGGAAGTCGAGACTCATGATAAACCTTAGTTGGAGCAATTGACGCCAGAATTGACGAGATCTACTCGACTATGAAGAGCACAAAATTTCTACGCACCTCATTGTGTAATAGCCGAGAAAAAAAGGTACGACGAAACAAATAGTAGAGAATGTAGTGGTAAAGTCTAGACGAGAGATAATGAGAGATACGGGAACAAAAGAACGTAAAAGGGAACGAAAAATAGAAAAGTAGAAAAGTAAAGAAAAAGATAAAAGAGGGGTCAAAAGCAAAAGAATGACGGGTTAAAGTGTGAATTAGAAAAGTTATTATGTCTATAAATAGGGGTGAGGAGGCCTAAAAACGAGTTAATCATCATTAAGACCCGAAAATCAGAAAATACCCGCAAAGAAGGAAATTATCGCGAATTTTTCCCATGCATGCATTTTATCGCGAATTTTCGGATGAGCATATTGTCGCGGATTTTCGTTGAAGAGTAAATTGTCGCGGAAATCTGGACAGTGCAATATTATCGCGAAAAACGTTACAAATGAAAATTGTCGCGGAAAATGTGACCAAAGGAGAAATTATCCCGAAAAATGTGACAAGTGCAATATTATCGCGGAAATCGGACCAAAGGTGAAATTATCGCGGATTTGTGATTTCAGCATAGAATTATCGCGAATTTCGAGGAAAATGTGGAATTAAGTGTTTTCGTTACGTCTCGACGTCGGATCGGGAGAGGAAAAGGACACGTGGGGTCTACGGTAATCACATGGTTACCAATAAGATAATAACGTCGGAATTCGAATAACTAAGACCTGTTACGAAATGCAGGGAAAGCACAGGAGGATTATAACAAGCTAAAGCAAACGGTAAGCGGAGTGAACACAATATAGTAAGGGAAGGTTCAGACTTAGGGAATGAGATTGGGTTAATAAAGAAGGAAGAAATGATACGAATGAACGAGATAAATGATAATAAGACTCGGGGTGAGGAAGGATGGACCGTCCGACCGAACCCGGCATCGTGCCTAGTACACGATTCGCCAAAGGAAGGGCATGCCTGATGAAGGGAACGATAAGTTCCAAAGAGGAAAAGATACGTACGAAGAGGGCGGAACGGATCCGGGTGGAAAAAGGGGTAGCGCCTAAGTACCCACTCGGGGAAGGGATGCATATGGCCCGTCAAGTCATCCAACAGCTAACGGTTGGCTTGGGTGGGACATGCATCGAGCATGTTAATCTCGGCAACAGAAAAGTTAATGAATGATGGAAATGATAAGGGTAAAAGAAGAGGGAAATAAGAAAACGGTTAAGTGAAATGGTTCATGTGTGTGTGTATGATGTAACTAAGAAGTAAGAAAGATAATGTGTAGTGTGTGTGAAGTTTCCTTTAATAGATTGTGACCGCTTTACAGATTTTGTAGGTGACGCAGGTGAGATATGATAGGGACGGGGAAGGAGGTCGTCGGTTGTCCGGTGATAGAGTCTGGTCCTTCGGAGAACACTCTAAATTACGCAGTCGTACTTTAATGTTTCGAACTATGTTTTAAATTTGCTTCCGAATATTTCCGTTTTAATTATCATGTTTTAACAAAACAACTAGGCCCAAATTAGGGTCGTTACACATTGTATTATATACTTTTGAGCAATGCTAGAGAGCCCGAGGATTTTCGTGAGGCTATCAAATTTGGAGAGCAAGTCAAGTGAGAACAAGCAATGAATGATGAAATGAGGTCGTTCGAAATAATTAAAACTTGGGTTTTGTGAGAACTTCCAAAAGGAAAGAATATGTTAATAAACATATGAGAATAACATTTACTGAATATCAAACCAAATAACAAAATTATTCAAAATCAAATACCAAATCAAATTCTAAATATTGAATATCAAATACCAATTACAGAAATAACAAGATTTCGTATGGTATTCGGTATTCTGAATTATTTGCTCACTCCTACTTAGAGTCAAATGTTCATTGCAAAGCAAGGTATTGACTATTTTGAGGTTTTTTCTCTGGTGGTTAAGATGACGACAATCCGACTAATGCTTAGCATCATAGTAGCTGAGTATTTACACCTTGGACAAATGGATGTAAAAGGAAATTTCTCAATGGTGATCTAGATGAGGAGATTTATATGAAATAACAAGAAGAGTTTGAATTTCAAGGAAAATAATATTATGTTTGCAAACTGATAAAGACTTGTATGGTCTAAAACAAGCTAAAAGACAATGGTATAAGAAGTTCGATAAATTCATGGAAATCATTGTTTCACAAGATGCGAAACTAACACATGTTGTTACATCAGACGAGTTATGATACACATATATTGTTTTTGTTGTATATGGATTACATGCTCATTGCTAGATCGAGCATGAAACGAATCAATCATTTGAAAAAAGAGTTAACAAAAGCATTTGAGATGAAAGATTTGTGGCTCGCAAGAAAAATTCTTGGAATGAAAATCAATAGAAATCGAAAAGATGTATTTCTCTCGTTATCACAACCTAAGTATAGCGAGAAAGTAGTTGATCGATTTCAAGGTTGAGAAGCGAAAAAACTCAAAGTTTACCTTTGGGACCACAAAGAAAACCGTGAAAGGTAAAATAACATGTAACGATTGAGAATATCAAACACATGGCTTGGGTTCCTTGTGCTTTTGTAGTAGGGAGCTTGATATATGCATTGGTGTGCACAAGGCCACACATTGCTTACGTTGTGGTAGTCGTGAGCATGTTTATGTCAAACCCAGACAAAGGAAATTGGGAATAAGTTATGTCACTCATTGTATACTTGAAGGGGACATCGATCATGAAGTTGTGCATCAAGATAGTAGATATTGAGCTCGCATGATAAACTAATGATGATCTTGGTTGTGATCTTGATATTCCAAAGAGTACCTCTAGATACATATTCACGATGGGAGGTACTTCCGTGAGTCGGATGTCTAAATTGTAGAAATGCCTAGCACTTTCGGGTTTAGTGAGAAGAAATGAGAGAAGGAGGAGATCGATAGAGGGAGGAGAAGTTGAGTGAGAAATATGATAGATTCAATAATTCTTCGATGTCCATAAAGCTCACTGTAACGGTGGAGAAAGCCGTATGGAAATACGGTTTTCTCCACCGTTATCTCCTCCATGGACGCTGACATATCCACGGAGCAATACGTTCCGTGGACAGGGGCTTGGACGCCCCTTGTCAGCAGAGAAGCTTTTTTTTTTAATAATTTTAAATTATTAAAAATACTTTCTTTTAATATATATAAATAAATATTAATTTTATTAATTTATTTTTATAATATAAATGTGTAATTTAGTAAATATATAATTGTAAATATTTTAAAAAAATATTATTTTATTTTGATAATATAAATACGTAATTTTATATAAAATTCGATCATTTCAAAATAGAGATATTAAAAACGAGTACGAAACAATAAAATGAAATACAATCGTAACCTAATACATATAATAATGTAAATTAATAAATAACGTTTAAACGTTGAGAATATCGAATTAAAACTATTAAAATTAAAACATATTAATTAATGATAAATTGAATAATAAATAGATAAAGTTGATGAGATATAAAGATAAAATTAAAGTATGATAGAGAAAATGATGGGGACGAAAGAGAAATAAAAAATGAAGTCGAATCACGACTGGAAAAAACATTTTTTCTTTGTAACTGGTGTGGGAACTACAAGGTTGTCCCCACTCAGCCTTCCCTAGCGGTTCCCAGTCGAAGGGGAACTGTTTCTCCCTGAAACATACTATTCCATTCCGCGGGCAACCATTCCGATGCCTCTAAAAAAGGCTCTTCTTGACCGTGCCAGATCTAACGACGCAGATTGGACTGCGAAGACTTTGTTCTATGCCACGATTCTGATTGCTTTCAACATTCTTCCGGCCCCTACCCATTTTAGTAGGGAACTATTAGGTACCTGACCCATGCATTCATCCCTGAACCATCTCAATAACTTTTCTTCGATAGGAAAACCATTTTAAATTCAACGCATACTCGTTTTTTAATCTTTACATCGTATAGCTTACGTGACTGGTTTGTTTTGCAGACAAAATAATGGCTCCAGCTGAAGACCACTCGAAGTTGGGCGATAGGTTGAGATCGCTGCTCTAGTTGCGGAGAATGATGAATTAATATTTGAGATGGTGCTGGGGGCTCAGAACCGCACTGCCACGGCAGAGCTGGCCCTAAGTACCCAAGAGGTGGAGCCACCAACTGATGAAGTCAGGCCCGTTACTCTCCCACAGCCTGCTACAATAATGGAAAATCTCAAGTAGCCAGCTGCAGAGGCCCCCGAGAGTTCCGAAAACCTAATCCTTGTGTCCCGGCGATTGGAGCTTACTGCCAGAGAATTCACCCCTGATGAGGGGATGTATGATTTCATCGAGACACTATTCGACGTGATCGGGGACGACGAGGAAGGCGAAATAAGCGGGGGTCAGCCAATAGACCCAGTGGTGGAGGAGATGGTGCACTAGACCCGTCCGGAGGGAGTAATAAACCCAGAAGCTCATATGGATAAGGGGAAAAGACCGGTGGAGGGCCCCACCGTTTGGGAGATTGCGGAACCCATTAAGAAGAGTGGGTTAACCGCTGAGTTCCTCGATGCCTTCCGCATAAAAGATTCCCGATGCTTTCGGTGAAGGAATGGCTCGAGATGGGGCGTCAGGCCGGTTACATATTGATAAAAGACGGAGTCGCCACTCGGATCCCGAAGTGTGACAGAGTGTTGAACCGGCTGGCCTAAACATATTTTGACCGGAAATCGGAGATGTTGCCATGGGGTCGAGATGACCACACGGTCTTTAGCGACTTCAGTCGGTTGATGGGCCAAGCTGCGACGATATGCCGTAGGTGGCAGAGGTTCGTAATGACATTAACCGTTGTCTCTTTTCGATTGTTTACACAGTACTTTATATATATGTACTCTTGCTTCCTTTCAGATGCAGCAGACAATAATGGAGCTAGGTACCACGGCTGCCTTAGGAGAATACTGTATGCTCAGGCACTCGAAGCTCAACTGTTCGGTATAATCGGAGAGCAAACAATGAAAGCCGCAGAGAAGCTAATGCAAAATCAGCAGGAAAAACATACCCAAGAGATGGTAGCGCTCCGGGAAGTAAACAACAAGGCGATCGAAGCTCTCACCCGAGCTCATCGCAACGAATTAACGGAGTGTGCGGCCTTTCATATCGGGAAGAGGCATGCTTTCGAGCAGTCCATAGATACTCTCAAGGCTAATGAAAAATACGCTCAGGACAAACTGAAGAAGACCAAGGCTGAAACCGAGGACAAGCTGAAGAAGGCCAAGGATGACAATGCAGCTGATAAGAAAGCTCTCGGGAAGGCCATGGAGTAGAATAAAGAGCTGAAATCGAAGAATGAATCCCTCCTGTCTACCGTAGATGGTCTCCGGGCTCGAGCTGCTAGGTTGCCGTCCCAGTTAAATGACTGCTTCCGGAAATTAGTGTGGGAGTTTATTGTACACTCCCCGACCTTCTGGAATTTGGCGGCACTGGCGAATGTGAAAGCATGTGTCCTGTATTTCTTTAGAGGGAGTGTCCAGACACAAAGGATCTTGGGCATGTCCCTAAAGCCTGAGGAGAAAGGAAGACTCGATCCCAGTCTCTCCGGGAAGTTCGAGCCTGTGCTTGCAGAGGACAAATTAGATTGCTCGCGGGATCCGTTCGGGGCGCTCCAGTTCAATCTGGAGGAGGACTTGCACCAGCAGCTGTATTCGAAAGAGATCGAAACCGAAGAGGGCCCAACACCAGATGCATTTCGAAGATTGACCCCATTATTCCCGGAATCGGTGGGTCCCCTCATTGGAGATCTCCTTAAAGACGAGGAGGTAATGGGTCATCGTGACCCTCCGATATAGACTCCCGCTATTGTGGTAGAAGCTCGGGAACGCCATAAGGTTGAAATGGCGGGCTTTGTCCCTAGGAAATCGACCACTCGGAGATTAAAGAAAAAAGTTTTACTCCCCCCTCTCCGACAATCAAGCTGGTAAAGAAACGTCCCAACGAACCTGGTGAAGGTTCGGGTTCCAAAAAGCATAAGAAATAAACTTCCAAATATTATAGTTTCTGCACTTTGTAGTCTCTCCGTATTTTGTATTCCCCAATGTATATAAGAAATTACTTTTTTTCTTTTTAACTTCTCGTCATACTTTGACACAAATACCACTATGGATAATCCAATTTGAGAAATTGGCCTCCGAAATATTAATAAATTTTCATATACAACTCTCCGATCAGAGAGAAAATAATGCCACAGCATTGCCTAAGTCCTAGATATTCCCTTACACAGGTAAGGGTGCTCAATAATCATGCACATAATATTTTCCGATAACTCTAAGTGTGCGTAAGAGCCCCCCACTGATCATAATATTTGTTTGTGAAAGTAAACTATAAGGTGATTGTTCGGCCATCTAGATTGCTTCTTCAAATAGAAACCGTAAACGCACTCACGTGTAGAGGAGCTTGACCCTCGGCCATTTCAATAACAGCCGAAAATGATCTTTTTAAATAACGGATTTTGGCTAACATGCATTTTAAATGAGTAGTTATTTGAACTCGAGATTATTCTACCTTCATCAATATATCTTCGCCACAGGTATATACTTGCACCGCGACATCACACTGTCCCATCGACATTGCATCGTGGTCATCACGGTATAAACTTGCACCGTGGCATCACACTGTCCCCATCGGCATTGCACCGTGGTCATCACAGTATAAACTTGCACCACGGCATCACACTGTCCCATCGGCATTGCACCGTGGTCATCACGGTATAAACTTGCACCGCGGCATCACACTGTCCCATCGGCATTGCACCGTTGTCATCACTGTATAAACTTGCACCGCGGCATCACACTCTCTTATCGGCATTGCACCGTGGTCATCACGGTATAAACCTGCACCGCGGCATCACACTCTCGCCGCCGGTATATACTTGCACCCGGGGCCGTTGTGGAAATGGACCCACCTCCGACGAGGGTGCGACCCTTGCCAGCGTGTCATGGAGGAGTCGGGTATAAACTTGCACCCCGTTTTGCCACGGAAACATGCTCGGTACTAAGCCAACTATCTCATAAAAAATCGGGCCCCATGACATATTCCAACAGTATGTGTGTATAGACGATTCTACCGCGGACAAGAAGACTTATCATGTTCAAAGTATTTTGACACAGTATCTAATTTGACGAGTTTGAAAATGATCGACTATAAGACAGGTGGTACATTGCATTTCTAATCTAACCTATTATTTTATTCCATCCTCCATCATACTAAAATGCAATGGACCAACTCCCATCCTACCAGTCCTCTAGTCGATTGAATTCATGTCGTCAAAAAAGATACTCAAAAAATTAGAATATGACCATAAAAAAGAGATGAAATTTTATTTTAAAAAGATCGATGAGTCACATCTATACATAATACTTGCGAAAATTGGAAATATGCCCAAGTCCATGGGAGCTCCTCTCCGCTCATATTCGCAATCTTATACGTTCTTCTCTCACCACTGCCGTCACTCTATACGGGTCTTCCCATTTTTGATCTAGCTTACCAACATGCCTCGAGACTTCGACTTTCTTTAGAATTAAGTCCCCTACTTTTAACAACATGGGGCCGACGTCTTTATCGTGCTTTTTAGCCATCCGCCTTTTACAAACCTCCATTCGTATGGCAGCTCTGTCTCTGAGATCGTCAACACAATGAAGATCCAACTTACGCATATCTTCATTCAATACTTCATCATAAGCAATGACCCTCTCGGATAAATTCGTCACCTCTACCGGAGAAACGGCCTCAGAGCCATATACCAAAGAGAAAGGGCTAAATCCAGTAGTAGACCTTGGTGATGTCCGATATCCCCACTTCACATTATGCAACTCATCTACCCATGAGACTCTAGATTCATCTATCCTTGTTTTTAGCTACTGCAAGATGATACGATTAATAACTTCAGTCAGCCCGTTCGTTTCTGGATGTGCCACGGATGTAAATCGTTGTTGAATGCCATAGCACTCGTACCATTTGTTAACTCGTTTCCCAGATAATTGTGTTCCGTTATCTGATACTAAAATTATGGGGATTCCAAATCGACATATTATATATCTCCACATGAAACTTATAATTTCATGTTCCCGGACTCGGGCCACAGCTTTGACTTCTACCCACTTAGAGAAATGTTCTACAGCCACAATGCAAAATTTCTTTTGACTAGGTGCGGTCGGAAATGAACCTAAAATATCGATCCCCCAAGTATCAAAGGGGCATGTTGTTGGCAAAGATTTCATATTCGCCCTCGGCACATGATACACATTCGAGTGAAACTGGCAAGCGGGACAAGCTCGGACAAAATTCACACAATCTTTTATTACTATTGGCCAAAAATACCCAGCCCTCTTAACTTTCATTGCCAAAGATCGACCTCCGAGTGGTCACCACAGTCCCCGGCATGAACTTCTTCCATAACGGTTTTTGCTTGTACTGGGGACAAACATCAAAGATAGGGTCCTCCAAAATTTTTCTTGAACAACTTCTCATCTACATACACAAAGTTTGTGGTTCTTTGCATTGTCCTGCGGGCCTCACCTTCATCGGTGGGTAATTCTCTCTTAACCAAATAATTGACAATCACATCCTTCCAAGAAGGTTCATCTGTTACTGCATCTAATTAAATCACGTATTGTTTGAAAGTTCCAAGCTTGCAACTTCGGCGGTCTGTCTCTCTGCTAGACTGATGGATGGCTGATAATGGATCATATTCGTAACTTTTTGACTCATCTGAGAGTTCCAAGATCGTGGCTGACTTTGCAAGACCATCAGCATGGGTGTTTCCTCTCTCGGGATATATGTAAGAACGAATGTCTTAAGGCCTTTCGCCACTTCCTTCAACTTGTCTAAGTACATCCACATATGCTCACCTTTGGTAACAAAATTATCTGCGAACTGGTTCACTACTAACTGTGAATCGGAGTGAGCATGCAAGCGAACAATTCCGATCTCGATTGCTAAGTTAATACTGTTATCGCTGCTAAAAATCTGCAAAATTTAGACCCCTTTTACGGATAGGGGTCGAACGAAAAAGTAATACGAAAGCAAGAAGTAAAAAGACACGATTTTTGTAGGTGAAAAACCTTTCTGTAAAAGAAAGGATAAAAAACCACCCCGGCCGTAGTCTTTGAATCCACTATAAACGTCAAATTCATAGATTTACAATAGGATAATATGATGTAGAAAACCAAAGAAAAAAGATCATGTTTTGATGGTCGTAGTCGTAGGTTTCCCGTCGAAAAAGAAAAGAATAGCGGCCTCCTCCTTAGGTCAAGAATCCAAGCTCCCCTCCTTAACACTTTAACCATGTTTATATAGGTGATTTGTCCAGCCCAATTATAACTCAATAGGCCCACCAATAATGGAGTCCAATAAATAATGACCCATTAATATCTAAATTAAGCACATTGGTCCAATAAATAAGTAACCCGATCCAAATACCACGATAAGCTATAAGCAATGTCAATCATCAAAATATCTCGATCTGCTTTATTTCTTGACTTGGGAATGATTATATAGATATATATGTGTCATCGAATAATAAATATCTCAGGGTGATATCAAATACCAAATAACAAGGCTTCGTATTCGGCGACGTTCTTAGTTGCAGAGAAGCGCAGTTTTACAACATATTCATGTTCCTCACCAGACTTTCTTTCCTTAAAATAAACGCCGATACCAGCTCGCCCAGCAGAAAATGATCCATCGACAAATGCATCCCAGTATTTCTCATTACCCAATTCTCCTAATCGAGTCATTTCCACTATGAAGTCCACTAAAACCTGGGCCTTTGAAACTCGTCTTGAGATATATTCAATCTGATACTACCCTAACTCGATATGCCACTTCGCTAGCCTTCCAGAGTCATCGATTTTTGATAGTACGCTTCGAATAGGTTGATCTGTTAAGACCGCAATATGGTGACCTTGGAAGTAATGTCTAAATTTTTGGGAGGCAACTATTAGGGATAACACGAATTTCTCAAAATCTGTATAGCAGAATTCCGCTCCTTGCAATTTCCTGTTTGCATAATACACTGGTCTATGCTCTTTGTTGCTAAGCCTGACTAAGGCCTCACTTACTGCCTCTTTAGATACAGCTTAATACAAACCCAATAGTTCCCTAGGGGATGGGGGAGACATAAATGGTGGTTTACTAAAATAATCTTTCAGAATCTCGAATGCCATACTGCATTCATCATACCAATACAATAGATTTGTCTTGCGCAATAGTTTGAAAAACGGTAAACTTCTCTCTGTAGATCGCGAAATGAAACGATTCAATGATGCTAATCGACCAGTTAATCTTTGGACTTCTCTAATAGTTGTTGAATGAGTCATTTCCTGGATGGCTGTTATCTTATCAGGATTCACCTCGATTCCCTTTTCTGATACCATAAATCCAAGGAATTTTCCCCCCTTTACACAAAAGACACACTTAAACGGATTCAATTTCATTCGATATTTCCTCTGTATATCAAAACACTCATTCAGATAATGAATGTGATTATTCCCGTGCCGGCTTTTTATCAATATGTCATCAACATAAACTCCCAAACATTTTCCAATCATATCATTGAATATCAAATTCATTAGACGCTGATAGGTGGCCCCATCATTTTTCAACCCGAATGGCATACCTTTATAACAAAAAATACCTATTGGTCATAAAAGAGGTAAATAATTTGTCTTCATAATGCATAAAAATTTGGTTATAACCTTTAAATGCATCTAACATACTAAGGAATTCAAAGCCACAGGCCGCATCCACCATAATGTCAATGGACGGTAGTGGATAGGGGTCTTTCGGGCATGCTTTATTCATATCAGTAAAATCAATGCAAACTCTCCAGCTATTATTCGACTTTGGGACCACCACTGGATTCGCGACCCAATCCGCGTATATATCAGACTCTATGAATCCTGCTTGCAACAAACTTTCCACCTCCTCATCAATCGCTCTCTCTTTCTCAAGGAAAAACTTCCTCTTTTTCTGATAAACTGGTTGCACATACGGGTTAACATTGAGTCGATGAGAACAAACTTGGGGGTCTACCCCCACATAATCCTGATAAGACCAAGAAAAAATATCTATATTATTTCGCAAAAAATAAATTACCTCCTTATCAAACTCTGGTGTCATCTCAAAACCGATTATCACTATCTTTTATGGGTTATTAACGAATAAAGACACTGTCTTGATGCCTAAGGGTTCTATCTTCATCTTGTTTTCTTTGTATTTTCTATTGTATGACGTGTAAGCTGCATCAATAACTTCTTCGGATAAGACTTCCACCATACAAACATGTTTCTTTGATTCGACCCATCCATACCACTCCTGCACATTATATTATAGCAAGAATGTGCAAATTCATGATCTCCTTTCATTTTTCCAAAGCCCGAAGGTGTGGGAAATTTCATCATTAAATGTGTCTGAGACACCACGGCCCCGAATAAATTTAAAGAACTTCTCCCGAGGATCGCATTATAAGGAATTATAGGGAGGTCCACGACTACGAATTCCACTAACAAAGTCCTAGATATTCCTTGATCTCCCAGAGTGACTGGCAGAAAAATAGATCATTAGGTAGCAATAACACTATTATAAAAACCAACCAATTTTGTTTGCACCGGCTGGAGCTTGGTGGTTCCCTTCAAAGACATTTGTTCGAAAGCTGCAAGAGTCAAGATATTGGTAGTAGCTCCGGTGTCGATTAACACTTGAGAAACAGGGTGATTTGCAATAATAGGAGAGATGACGAGGGCATCGTCCTATGGTGAGAAAACTCCGGATAGATCCTCAGGTCCAAAAGATATTGTCATTCTCTCTAGATCAGATAGTTGGACCAAGTTAACTTCCATAAAGCAACCTTTTTGTTCCAATTCTCGATATGATCGCTTACGAGCACGACTTGAATCTCCGACGCTTCTTCCCCCTGCGATAGTCATAATATTGAAGCCTAGTTTGCTCCATCTTGGTTGAGCTTCCTCGATGTTCAAGATAGGTTGATCCGGATTCAGGCCAGCAGGAGGAGGAGGTGGCGGTTGTTGATTTCTCTGGGCAAGTGGATAACCTTCCTGTCGATATCCTTGTTGATTTCTATAATGCTGATTTCTACCCCGACCATGGTTATTATTGTCTCTCCTTCCATCTCTTCGATTCTGCTAACCATTATTATGAAATCCCCTTTGGCCCCCTCTTTGATGCTGACCACATTGTCCTCCATACTCGCGGCCCCTTATGTCAGGCTGTGGTGAGTCTGCCTTAGGGGGTTTCGCTGCCGTTCCCAACTGTGCACTCATATGAATGTTTACTGGATTAGCTTCTGGCAGTGCTTCCATAGTGCTAATCAATTCATCCAACTGACCCAATTCCAACAACCTCTCGACTTCGGACATCAGTTCACGACAATCGTTAGTGGCATGTTCAAAACTTCGATGAAAATGACCAAATACTTGAGATTCATAAGTCTCCACCCTTCTTTTGTTCAATAATGGCAAAGATCTGTTCGTAACTGAATGATGGATACGTTCTTAGTTTGGGTCTTGATTGTGCGACGTTTTTATCCGCCACACGGCTTGCAACGATATTGTGGGAACCATAAGTTCGCACTTCGATCACTCCGTGATCCCGCAAGCCTTCATCCTCCCGGATGTACTGCGTACACCTCAAAGCCAACTCTTCCATATTTTACGGGGGATCTCTATTCAAAGAATTACACAACGGATGTTCATCTAGAATCAGCTGGAGCACCCCAACTTTTTCACTAACAGTAATCCGAGGTATCTTCCTACACTCGGCTTCAAAACGGGTAATAGAACCCAACAATCTCTCTGAAGAATTATACCGCAACGCGGTCAAAGAAGTAATAGATTTTATTGGCGCATTGAAAGGCGCAAAAGCTGGATAAAATTGATCTTTAAAATCCTGATATGAAACAATAGAGCGCCTCGGTAAACGATTAAACAATCGGAGGGCTTATTCCTTAAGAGAAGTTGCGAAAACGAAACACATTGCAGCATCACTGAAATTCATCAAGTTGACATGAATCTCCAAATTCGATGTATGAGCATGTGGGTCAGTAGACCCACGATACTGCGGAAGATCCTTAGGCATTTCAATAAACTCAGAATACGTGGCACTAATAATTGCCATGGAAAACGGAGACAAAGCATTTGAAGATTCCACGGACTTTGCAAAACTTCCATAGATGGTAAAACCTTTCCTCGATTACCATAATGCTCACCAGCCCTTTCCTGTTCGATATAATCACCCTCGTAAGCAGAATTTTGATGAGTATCTCGGGTGTGCTCGCCATATAACGGTCTCCTTTCCTAGCCAAGAGTCAGATTGGCCTCCAATTGGTTCATCCTGGCCTCGTTTTGTTCCATCTTTCCGCTCATCTCCTTAAACTTCAGTTCTATTAAATCCCCAATTCTTTGTAAAATATCATTCTGCTCTCCAGTTGCCGCAGTATTCACTTGCGGTTCAGGAATATGATTAGTGTCTTCCTCCACTACCTCATCATTAACGAGTCCCGGTGTAACATTGTTCCTCCGGACTCTCATTCGAGTTTCAACTTCTTCTAATTGAGCAACTAAGATACATCTTCGTTCCTCCAAATCTTCATCGGTTTCGGTTTGATCCGTGGATCTAGAACGCGCAGGTGGCGAAAGACGGGCATTATTACGGACAGCCACTCGGCCAACTCTCCTGAAATCACAACACCTTGATAAACATCAAGGTGGGGGAAGATAAAAGATAGGTGCCCTTCCGGATGAAAACCCGCTCCGGGAGGGTCGAACAGTAACATTTTTGAGCAGAAGGCTCCTCCATGATTGATGATAACGAAAATAATACATAGCCACGTCGGACGAGCTCCCGATGTATAGTAATACCGAAAATACCCCCGGGTAATATCACATTTGGCATAATTTCACTATTTGATAGGTCATATGTGTCACGTAATTAGGGGTGTGCATGAAATACGAAGATCTGAATATATGAAGTAACCAAACCGATTTTACGAATATCCGAACTACAAATATTTAATCGGATCGGGTTGTATTTGGTTTTGGGTCGGATACGGTTTATGTATGAGTGAATTTATGTTTATGTATGTTGAGAAAATTAGAGGATTTGAAAATAGGTGTATATATATATATCATTTGGCGCAATATTTGTTTTTTCGTTAATATTTATTTTTTTATATTTTATTTTTATTTTTCAGAAATAGCCGATTTATTTTAATACTTATTCAGACATTTTATATTCTGATTGAAAATTTAATTAATTTTACAATTAGTTTTCAATGTTGTGATTAACATCTAATTGAATTACGTTAATATTTTTATAGATTTAGTGCACTTTGAAGAAAATAATTCATTGTATGAATGCTTTGGTTTTAATTTTACACTATTAATGAATTCAATTTTGAATTTATGAAAGTTTGAAATTTTCTAACATATATTTTTTGGTTATAAATATCATGTTTTGCAAATAAATAATTTTTTTTGGTGATTATTGATAATTTTTTATTATCAACTATAATTCAAAAATAAAAGTTAGCATACCGTAAATCGATCCGTAAATCGATCAGCAAGCTGATTCATTATTGTTGATCGGTTTCATATAATTATTATTGCCCACCCCTACACATAATATAATTGATGTATTGAGCTCTGGTTATCCTTCTACCAATTTTTCTTTCTGCAGTTTTTTTAGTGAGGAATAATTGTAATGCGAGTCGTTTGTGCCAAAGTTTTTTGTTTAAGTGAACTCACATGCAAACTTGTTTTGATGTATTTCCTGCAGCAGTTGTTCTAAATGGAAAAACTACATTTACAATTTGAACTTTTAAAATAACTTTTCCAGTTGATGTCTTTATGTCACAGCTCCAGTCATTGAATATGATTCACGAGACTCGAACTAGAGAACTTAGATGTTAAAAGAGTTGGTATTATCATTTATTTTGTTACTTAAAATTAAAAATTAAAAATACATGATAATCATTTCGTGGAAGTCATATTGAAGTGAATACTTTGCAAATTACATATAAAATTTTATGAGATAAAATCTTGTAACAAAATTTAATATGTAGTCAAATATGAATAGAAATGAAACATCAATAACAAAAAATATAAAATTTAAATAACCTAAATTAAATGACATAAAACCTAAACTTTCATATTTACTTTTATGGGTTGCGCATACAGCCAACATCTGTTGGTTGTTGTTGGCGACTATTTCATCGTAGTTTGACCTGATTATTGCGACTATTGCACAAATTGAACTAATGTTTCATACCAGTCCAGAATTTTATATTGATTCGGAGTAGTATGACTGATATACTGCTCGGTATACTTGTTGGTACAAATTAATATTTTTAAAAAAAAGTTAAAAATGTTTAATTTTTCTTGGATCAATCCAAAAAAAATTAGGTATCAATGGAAATAGAGTGGTGCTCTGTTTTCGCCTTAGTCCAATCTCATTGCATTGGACTCACCAATTGTTACACTTATCGCCTCTGCTCACCCCCACACTAATTTTGATCTACCTACCATTGATACTCTTTTTCAAAATTTCCTGATGTGTGTCCCAGCCGCATCCGAGGAGTGGGACCCTTATGCTTTTGAACTTTGAAGGTGAACTATAGAAATAACTAGAAAGTAGAAACACGTGGAAATATCTCCGACCACCCGAAGTCTCTAGAACCTTCGCAGTTTTTTCCTATAAATACCTTTGACTCCATATTTTCAAGACTCGTTTCTTCGCCGGAATCAATCAAAGCCGTGGTACATTTCGAAACTTGGATTGGAATAATTGTAATGTTGGAGGTGAAAGTAGAAGAGGATGATTGTCCGTCGTCGTTGATTTGTTCTTCAACTCCACAGCCGATGGAGGGGTTGCAAGAAATTGGACCGCCGCCCTTCTTAATTAAGACCTACGAAATGGTGGAGGACCCTTTAACTGATCCGATAATAGCGTGGAGTGGAGCGAAGAACAGTTTCATTGTCTGGGATTCGCATAAATTCTCGACCATTCTTCTTCCTAGGTATTTCAAGCACGGAAATTTCTCAAGCTTCATTCGGCAGCTTAATACTTATGTAAGTTGATTACTCCTCCTTGTTTCATTGTGTGATTGTGTGTTTCTGATGAGTTCCCAACCTTGCAGTAATGGTGATTCTGGTTCATGTTCTGGTTCGAGATTGGAGAGATAGAATTTGTGCTCTGTTTTTCCCTTTTTGAGATTTAAAATGCTGAACGCTAGTCTTAGCATACAGGGATTTCGGAAAGCTGATCCCGACAGATGGGAATTCGCTAACGAGGGGTTCCTCGGCGGGCAAAGGCATCTCCTCAAGACAATAAGAAGACGGAGAAACATTTTGCAATTACCGCAGCCACCACAGCAGCCGCAAAGTTGTCTGGAAACAGGGCAGTACGGCGTTGAAGAGGAGCTTGAGAGGCTGAAGCGTGACCGAAGTATTCTTATAGCGGAGACAGTGAGATTAAGACAAAAACAGCAGAGATCAAAGGAAACATTAAGCGAGATGGAAGAAAGATTACATAATCTGGAAAGGAAGCAACAGCAAATGATGAATTTTCTAGCAAAAGCATTCAGGAACCCCATGTTTGTTCATCAGTCAGCCGCCATGAATGAGCAGAAGCGTATTGAAATTGGATCAAAGAGGAGACTCACAATGGGCATGAGCAACCAAAACCTCGAACAAGAGGCTGCTGAGCTATTGCTGGAACCTGGTGGTGGTTTGAGAGAACTGAATGAGAACATCTGGGAAGATTTACTCAGTGAAAATATGGCGGCTACGGCGGAAGGGAGTCAGCCTGTGCAAGTTTTGGATGTAGACGAATTACCGGAGTGGGGCGAGGATTTGGATGATCTTGTTCATCACATGGGGTTCTTGTAGATTGAGTTTTTTTTTTGTTTTTTAAATCCACTTTATGTTTTAATATAATTGTTAGCATGAGAATCAAATCTTAACCAATTTTATTTTAATTTCATAAATATTAAATTATATTTTAGTATACTTTAATTCAAATAATTATTTATTTATAAATTATTTATTATAATCATAATTTATGTTTCGGTACATTGTAAAATAATTTATTTAAAATTAGATATAGCTATTGGTTTATTATATATGTAATGAACATTTTATTATTTATTTGACTTATATTTATATATAAAAAATATATAATATAAAAGTTAAAAAATATATTTTAATAAAATCACAGTAAGATCATCGTAGTTTTTGCAAACAATTTTCTAAAATCCGATCATAATTATCACGATCATCTCAACGCACAATACGGTCATCACACATCACTGTGATTTTGAAAGCTAAACCAAACAACCCCTTTAAATTTAAGAAAATTATGTGTGAGAATTGCTGGTAATCGATTGCCGCAATGAAAACACCATAAATTATACATAAGTGTTGGGGATTAAATATGTGTGCGAACAATTTCGATAGATTAAATAGAACATTTAAATAAAATAAAAGAGAAAACAACGACATAATAAATTTAATGTTGAAACCCGAGATGAGTCAAAACTACGTGACCGGCGGAGTGGGACGAGGATTTGGATGATTTTGTTCAGCACATGGGGTTCTTGTAGATTTTGAGTATTTTATTGCTTTTTTAAATCCACTTTATGTTTTAATATAATTGTTAGCTAAAAAAGTTCTACACCTTAATATTTTATATTTAAAAAAATTATATGTGAGAACGGTTGAAAATAAAATTTTGTTTATTTGAATATCTACTTTCATAATTGATGATATCCTAGATCAATTGATCTTACCATGTCTAAATTAAGTACACTGATTGTCTCCATCTCATATTTTCGAATCGATCCATTTGTCTCACTTATAAGTGGGAAACCCCAAAATGAGAAGCGTTGATTTTGCTACTTTATCAACCAATCTTTAATGATCACTTTTGTCCAGAGGCAAAGATTGACTATACAAGGTCCCCGACCATTTCCTCCATCAATTTCCGCAAAAATTGTGGATCGAGAGTAGTCACTTCTCTACTAGCAATATTGTTATACGATTCCTGTTGTTTCGGAGCCTCCATAGTATCCACAGATTATGGGTTCTCAATGAAAAAAGTGTAATCGAAAAGAAAAGACTCAAGGGCAGAATTTCTCAATGAGTTTACTTAAAGGTCCCAACGGACGACACCAAATGTAAGGGGTGAAAATTGAACACCTTAATATTTAAGAAAATTATCTGTGAGACCACTAGTTATCGGTTGCCATAAGGAAAACACTAGAAATTATACGTGGAAACCCGAGAATCGAGAAGAAAACCCACCGGAGACCAAACTCATGAAGAAATACCACTAGAAATGGAAAAGTATAGAGTGCAAGGAATAGCTATTTTCTTAGTATTAGGCTTGTCCTTCTCTTCATCCTTTCTTCCCATTTTATTGGAGATAAAGATAAATAAAATAATATTAAATCTAAACAGCATTTTTCTCCTATCTCAATCAAATATTTCTCGAACTTATTAATATGACTTTTCATGCATAAAAGTCCGGTAGTGTCATCTAGGATTGGTACCGTAGTCGTTGTTGACATTTTGCATCTTCATCGTCTACATCGACCATATACGCCGTCGTCCTCTGTCGACCAGGTTCTATCAACATATGTCGACCAATACTTGCACTTGTCAATCACCTATATGACTGTCGACCAAGATATGTTTCCTGCATTCGATCCCTTGTCCAATGCACGTGTTGATCGCCTTTTGCATATGTGACCTGATTTGTTCAATTCGTCGTCATAAATTCATGCGTTAACAATAATGTTTAAATAATAAAAATATTATAATTTCCAAATTTAGGGTTTTAAATCAACTCAAAGTAACCAATTTGTGGGAGAATTTCACAAATAGGCACCATTTAAATTTAAAATTACTATCCTAAACATCCTTTTAAAACTAGTATACAAGTAAGCATATTTTATTATTTTATTAATATTTTTTATAATTGTTTATTTTTGTAATCTATTAATAAAAAGTAAATAGTTTAAGGACTTAAATGCAAATTTTTAAAATATTTCAAAAGTAATCATATTTTATATTTACACAAATATAGGCATGTATCTGATTGAATTAACATGATTACGTGGACTTGAATCAGATTAATCGAGTTCGAGTCATGTACGAGTTCGAGAAATTAAAAGAATTATGTATTCATAATAAATATATAGAAAATAAAATATATTTATTTAGTTCGCTCTATAAAGTGAGACCCTTACTTAGACACATTGGCTCTATTTCATCTTCGGAATAAGATTTGGGTTAACGTGCCACTAAATAAATGAAAATTATATTTTCAATATAATTATGATTAAAATATAATTGGATAATTTTTTAATTCATACGGACACGAACTCGATTAATTAGACTCATATCGACGTAATCGGGTCATATCCATAGCATGGTTTGGGCAAATAAAAATTATGTATACTTTTATAATATTTTTAAAAATTACAATTAACTCCAAATGTTTTTTAATTTTTTGTTAGTAACTTAAAAAATAAATAGTTATAAATATATTAAAAAAATATTGAAAGATGATTAGTAATGTAATAGATTTAAAAAGTTGCTTAATATAGAAATTTACAACTTATAAGATATTTATGTGTAACAATAGAATATCACTTTTATAATATCTATTTCACTTATAAAATATACATTTAAATTATAATAATATATAATTTGTAAATTATAAGTTGATTCTATTTTACTTTTAAATAATTCTATTTCACTTTTAAATTATAAGTTATAAATCATTGTAAAACATATGTTTGGGATGATGAAGCCATTGTCGCATATGTACGAAAAACTATTGTCCACAAACCAAATGATGCTTACCCGGCAATTGAAACAATGACCATTGGGGAATGAGCCATGGTTTACGAACACTTAAATGATTTCTGTAACTTTATCAACCAATTTTTGATGGTTGCAAATGTCATGGATTACAACATACAGGTCGTTGCTGTCTATGGTACAATGCCCAAAGTTGTTTGATCACGACTGAGATCTTCGATAATCAACCAGGTGTTACGGGAGCAAAAAGATTTATCCCATAATATTAATTGTTGTTTTTTTGCAACATTCGTTGGTATTCATTAGTTGTTGAAACAAGCACGACACCAAACACAAGAAATCTTATAGTAGAAATGTAATAAAGACCAAGACCAACAATAAAGTTATGTCTTGTCCCCTCATTCGCTTTCCTCTCTTTTATAGAAAGGAGATACATTTATTTTATTAGGAAAATCTTATCAAGATCTTTGATCATCAAGTCTAAAAATAACACTTTTGCATACATAACAAGTCATATTGGCACCCCGCTTGTGCATTCATCACTGATACGTCCATTCCAAAAATCGGCTAAGTATAATACCGATGTCGACTGCCGATCATAGCAAGAAGGTGTCACAAATGTTGCAAGTAATCAACTAATTAACTCTTGTCTTCCAGGTACATCCGAAAGGCCGACGGAAGCAATAGCGATTCAACCAGGAATTGGCGCGAACCAGTTTACAGAAGCTGTAACTTCGAGATCCAATGAAGCTAAGGGCCTTACCGCATAACATCGTTGGGCCAATTCAGAAGTCAAGAGCCCACGTATGGCCCAATCTCTTTTGCCAACGGTCATATGACCGTTATTGGCTAATTTGGGCAAATATTGTTTTTGGAAAAATTAATTATTGTTTTAATGCGGATAGCGGATGTCGTCCGCGGAAAGCTGACGTGGTCAGCTATAGCGGATGTGTTTCGCAGACGACGTCCGCTATAGTTATCGACACTCGATTTCCGCGTTTGTCAAACAATATTAATGTTTCTATATATATGGATTGTATTTCAACACAAATTCATATCAAACAACATATACAACATTAATTGAAGGGTGCATCGATTACGAATTTCAGGTATAATCGAATCCGATTTTCAAATTGATTTCGTTAATGTTTTATTTATTTGAATATTTATTATTCAATTGTAATGTTTGATATTGTGTATTTGACATTGGTAATCATAGAGATGGATCATGAATGAGCAACATATTATGACGACATTGGTTTGACTTCTGGTGGTCAAGAGGAAGGATATGGTGATGACACCGAGCCCGATTCCCCAGACGAGGAACATGATGACGAAGAAATATTGGAAGAGGGCATTAGTAGAACCTCACGGAGAGTGGACCGGGGCAATGGGTTAGTTCGACGGTTGAGATGTTCTGCCGAAGAAATCAATGAAATGAATGCTATGTTAGCTATGCCATTGATAGCATCTGATCCAACGCCAGGGATCTCTAGCCGCCGCAAATACACGAAGTATGAAATTGATGAACTAAACTTGGCTGTTCCTATGAAATTTAAAGATAAATTTCATCTTCAGTATTGCATTGCACATTTTCATATTCGAAAAAGATTGCAATACAAAGTTGTGGAGAACGCATCGGAGAAATGGGTAATTAAATGTGTACATGAAGATTGTCCATTCCATCTTAGAACAATATGTTGGGCACGCGATAAGGTATGTCAAATATCAATATACCAGTATGATTATACGTACAATAACATACTACTCCTGGAGGGTCATCGTAACATGTCGCAAAATTTTATTACACATGAGATAAAACCTTTCATTAGAAACGATAATGGTAAAATGTTATATGTTATCATTTTAATATATAATAATTGTAATCTCTAACATTGTTATGCATGTATAAAAGTAAAGATTGTTCAGACTCATATGCACGTGAATTATAGACTGACTGGGAAATACGAGCAAGGGTGGTATGCACTTCAACGTCCATTTGAGATGGTGTTCGGGTCGTGAGAATCGTCAATGACAAAGTTGTCTTCTTTATTTGGTGAGATGTTACATATGAACAATGGGACCATGGTACGGTGGCAACTGTACGAAACTGATTTAGGACCGCCGAACTATATGATTCAGTACGTGTTTTGGTCGTTTAAACCGTGTGTGGACGTATTCCAATACTGTGACCCGGTTATATATGTGGACAGAACACACTTGAATGCGAGGTAAATACTTCTTTACATTAAAATTATTATTAGTTCATATTTTAATCATATTCGAATTGTAGGTACAACTACAAATTGTTGGTTGATGTGGCAAAAGACGGTAGTGGTCATGTGATTCCTCTCGCTTATGCTCTTGTTGACTCTGAGAGTACACAGTCATGGACATGGTTCTTTTGGATGCTCGACACCGTTGTTATCGGGATACGTGAGACATGTATAATATATGATCGGGCAGTAGGTATTATGGAGGCGGTGAGTTCGATGGAAGCGTTCCAAACTGAACACCTGAACCATCATTGGTGTATGCGACACTTCTGTTCTAACTTCTATATCACATTTAAGAACACCGAATTAAAACAAATCGCTTATCGAGCCGGTGCCCGATCAAAGGTTTATAAATATTATGATGTCATGATCGAAATTCGGAGCAAAAATGAAGAGGCATATCGTTGGTTGGAGCGAAGATGTTACCAAGTGGACTATGATACACGATGATGGTAAGAGATATGAGACACTTACCACGAACCAAGTTGATGCCATAAATGGAGTATTGAAAGTTGCCCGGCACTTACCGATCACAACAATAGTTATGGCGACATTTTATCAGGCTAGCGAGATTTTCATGAAGAGGCGTTCAGAGATCCAATCCATGACTTCGAACACTGAATTGTTGACGAAAGCTGCTAAAAAATTTTACAGACGTGCCAAAAGGAAAGCAGATAATCATACTTTGAAGATGTGGGACACCGATCGCCTAGTCTCTGAAGTTGACCTAGACACGGGCCGTAGTCATGAGGTATACATTCACACTGTTGACCTGCAACGACAAACATGTACATGTTCTAAGTGGCATACGTATCGGGTACCATGTTCCCACGCTATTAGAGCGTCGAAACAAATTGGGCGTGCACCTGACCGCATGTTCATACGGGGGTCAACCCTAAAGATGTTACAGGCAGCTTACGGGGAAGCAGTCCTTTATTCACTTTGACTCGAGTACACATGGACGAGACCAGGGTGGAAGTTGTGGCATGACCCCAGTAGATTAAAAGCTATCCGAAGGGGGCGATGTAGGGGAAGCAGAATTCCAACGGATATTGATCTCTCGTGATTAATGACTTAATTTTAACCGGTTTGCTGTTCCCGACATTGTGTTCATGAGCACGGTCAGTCACAGTAGGACATGTCCGAGGAAGGAATACATGAGTTCTCCAGAAAAGAATTGTGCGTACTATAGAGACGAACGGAACCTGATAGGAACTGCGTAGCGCCCGAGTTCCTGACCGGAGAAGGGAAGCATATATTCTCGTCGAGCCAACTAACAACTAACGGTTGGTTTGGGCGAGACATGTCGTCGGGCATGTAAAAACCGATCACAGTAGAAAACCAGAAATGATAAGGAGAGAGAATATAAAAAGGAAAGGAAAAGATAAGAGAATAAGTAAGCTAAAAGAAGGAGAGAGAAAGGGATAAAATCTTGCGACTACACCCCTTTTCGGGAGCAACGGAGTGTTTTCGATCGTTTTTCGAGTCGTTATCATTTGGATTATTGTTATCACATCATCGTACTTGTATTCATTGAATATCATAGTGAAAACCAAGGTAGAGCTTCGCTCTCTCAAGGACGTAAGCCCACACATTGTGGGCCCAACCTCATATATCACTTGTATCCCCACAACAATTGAACATATACTTATATAATAAATCGACTGATCATAACTAAACACTCTAGAATATTTTTAGACGAGATCAGTTTGATGCCGTCCGTGGGGACCTCGAGATTTTATCGCATTGAGAGCTTACTACTGAGTTTGGATTTCAGAGTTCATTGCTGAGTTTGGATTTCAGAGTTTATTGCTGAGTTTGGATTTTTTTATTTATACCATGGTATTACGGAATTCTGATGACGATAATGATGTTGATGAAAACATCGAGGTAGAGATTGACCCTCGGGTCAACAATGAAGACATAATTTTACCGGGGACTCAACCATCAGTCCCAGTGGAACCTCCAGTACGGAAATTCACGTTTCGACCTTCACGGGGCGGGTGTTCATCCGGGAAGGTGCATGCACTTTATCCTCCTCCACCTCGATGCTTGTCAAGATGCTGCGATTATGGGAGATTTGGTCGAGTCGCTGTACGTAATAACACTCGACTTTCACCACCGGTGCGGTCTAGATCCGTAGATCAAATTGATGATGATTTAGAAGAGCAAAGGCGTATTTTGATTGCACAATTAGAGGAAGTTGAGGCTCACGTATTACACGCTTCGGGCCTCCACACGTTTACCACGCTTCGGGCCCGATCACGCAGACCACGCCTCGGTCCCAACCTCGTTTTACATCCTGCGATAACAACTTCTAACAAACTTGTCAGACGCGGTTACAGGANGTTTTTCGAGCCGTTTTCATCTGGATTATTGTTACCACATCATTGTACTTGTATTTGTTGAATATCATAGTGAAAACCAAGGTAAAGCTTCGCTCTCCCGAGGACGTAAGCCCACACATTATGGGCACAACCTCGTATATCGCTCGTGTCCCCACAATAATTGATGTCAAATTATATAATAAATTGACTGATCATAAACAAACGCTCTAAAATATTTTTAGACGAGATCAGTTTGGCGCTGTCCGTGGGGATGGAGATTTTTTCCCATTGAGAGCTTATTGCTGAGTTTGGATTTCTATTTTTACAATGGTATTACGGAATTCTGACGAAGATAATGATGTTGATGAAAACATCGACGTAGAGATTGACCCTCGGGTCAGCAATGAAGGCGTTATTTTACCAGGGACTCAACCATCAGTCCCGGTGGAACTTCCAGTACGGAACTTCACCTTTCGACCTTCCCAGAGCGGGTGTTCATCCGGGAAGGCACATGCACTTTACCCTCCTCCACCTCAATGCTTGTCAAGATGCTGTGATTATGGGAGATTTGGTCGAGTCGCTGTACGTAATAACACTCGACTTTCACCACCGGTGCGGTCTAGATCCGTAGATCAAATTGATGATGATTTAGAAGAGCAAAGACGTATTTTGATTGCTCAATTAGAGGAAGTTGAGGCTCGCAAAAGAGCTCGGAGAAATAATGTCACCCCGGAATCGGTTGAGCCGGCTGAGGACGATGCTGAGATAGCGGAAGAGGATATTGACCCCGCGTGCAACTGCAAGTAAATACTACAGCAACCGGAGTGCAGAGTGATGCTGTGCAAAGGATTGGAGAGTTAATTGAGTTGAAATTCAAGGAGATAAGCGAAAAGATCGAGCAGAACGATGCTCGAATGAGTCAGTTGGAGGCCAACCTGACCCTTGGCCAAGAAAGAAGATGGGCGTACGAGGAGCATACCCAGGATACTCATTAGACCTCAGCTTATGATGGAGATTATATTGAGAATGAGAGGGCTAATGAGCCAGTGGCAATCGAGGAAAAGTTCTGCCGTTAATAGAAGTTTTGCAAAGTCCGTGGAACACGTCTAACGCTCTATCGCCATTTTCCACGGCCATTATCGGAGCCACTCGATCCGAATTTATTGAGATGCCAAAGGATCTTCCACAGTATTGTGGGTCAACTGACCCACATGCTCATACATCTAACTTGGAGATCCATGTGAGTTTGATGAATTTTAGTGATGCAGCCATGTGCTTCTTTTTTGCTGCTTCTCTTAAGGAATCAGCCCTTCGATGGTTTAATAGTTTACCGAGGAGCTCGTTTGTTTCGTATCAGGACTTTAAGGATCAATTTTATTCGGCTTTCACGCCCTTCAATGNACAATTAGAGGAAGTTGAGGCTCACGTATTACACGCTTCGGGCCTCCACACGTTTACCACGCTTCGGGCCCGATCACGCAGACCACGCCTCGGTCCCAACCTCGTTTTACATCCCGCGATAACAACTTCTAACAAACTTGTCAGACGCGGTTACAGAGCGAGATCCACACATGCCGTAAACTCTATAAATACAAGGCTCAACGACGGAAATAGCAGGACCCTTTGGACGAGTAAGAACATGCCGTTACCGTATCGGAGTTCTTACTGGTTTCTTTTCCTTGTCATCTTCATTAAGCCTCTGTTGTATTTATTACGGATTATTTCGATTAGTGAACAGGCTAAGAGTATAATCAACTCTTAGTCAAGTGGTTTTCACCCCAATTCCTAGGGTTTCCACTATACATCGCTGTGCCATCGTTTATTTCCAGTTTTTAATCGTCTTCCACAACAAAAACAAATCAGAACCGAGTTCGTTTGTTAAAAGAACCGGACGACTGTTGGTACCCCCTAAAAAGGGACCATAACAGTTTGGCGCCGTCCGTGGGGACGATTCTCTAATCCCATTTGAGTTTTCTACCAGGGATAGGATAATCAAAGGCATGGCGACTGGAACTCCGAAAAATAATAGTGACGTGCTTCCCGACAGTCTCCCAGTACCAACATTCACTTTACAGGATCTGGAAGCTGTCGTCAGGAAGGTGGTACTGGAAATTACGTCGGAGAGAAGTGGAACAGAACCACCGGCTGTTTCAAGCCCTGTTCCCAAAAACAGAGGNTTGATTTCTTCCTCTTTGGCCCGCAGCTTGGCCTCCAGGTCGGCAATACGTCCCTGAGCTGTTTGTCATGTTTTCTCCAGCTCAGAGACTTTATCAGCTAAGAGTGAGACCTCCGTCCCGGCTCTTAGCAACTCATTGTCAAGTCGGTCACGGTCCTCCCGTACCGTGACCAACTCAGTATGCTTGATCTCAACTTGTCTTTTTGCAAGGTCAAGTTGATATTGGACTTGTTGGGATACAACACTACCACCCTAGTTCTTCTCCACGGTGATAGCAGTTGTGAAAGCTTTCATCAACATCTGCATAAGATAACATATTATTAAGTAAAAGTTCGGGCCTTCATGTCAAGTAAAAGTTACCTTAGTGGTGAGGTCGAGGAAGCCTTCCATGATTTCTTCCCCAGTCACGTCCGCCTGGACGTTCTCTGGGTTCTGCTCTCCATAAAGGCGGAAGTCCTTTAGGAAAGCAGTCCTCCAGGAGGTTAGCTTCCTCCCCTTACTGAACCTGTCCAGCAGGCCCAGGGCAACTCCCCAGTCGGAGTTAGTCTTCGGGCCCGATCCATGCTCCTTCAAAACGATCCCCTTAGTGGGGACCGAAGCACTGTCTCCCCTTTTCAGCCTTTTCAGCTCCTGCGGGGCTTCCGCTTTGGTCGCCCTTTTCTCTTTTCCTAAGGAGACCGGCGGCAGGGAGATGTTCACCTTAAGCTGAGGATCGGGGAGAAACTTCTACACGGGAACGGCTCCCTGCAGCAGTAAAGCAATAGTGTTAGTACTAACAAAGGAGGCATTTCCGATATGATAGAGGCTGGATAAGCTCAAAGAATGAATCTGAGCCTTTATCACATCCTCTACCACTCCAAATACCCGAAACGCTGGCCCATCTCCAGTTGAAGGCTGCCCTGTGCAGCGAAGGGTCAGCGTTCCCGCACATGTTGTTTGGATCGGGGGGTTCCCGGACCAAGAAGGGACCAGCGTACCCCCCGTTGCTGATTCGCTCCCCTCAGCGCTGCCCGATGCTTCACGTTGTCCTTCAGAAGGACGGACCGAAGCAGCTGCCATGCGTTTGAAGCGAGAGCTTGGCATTGTCTCAGTCGAATCTGCAAAACAAATACATAAGGATCATGAAAGTATAATCTAAAAAAATTACTTCATACCCGATCCTTCTGATGGATCCGAACTAGAGCACACCCCCTTCGGGGCTGGGGCTCCGGCGCTACCCGCAACACCTATTTCTAGTAATCTTTTCTCCCGAAGTAGATCTATTCGCCTAAGGCGTGTTTCGGGAGGGGGGAACATCGCAAGCATGTTTGCGGTGTCCGTGCGGGAGGGGTTGAACCTACTTCGGTCCAACTGACCTATGCGTGGGTGGGTTAGGCGCGGCCATACTTTCAACAGATCCTCTTTGGGGACTGTTATCCATACATAGCAGACTTCCCACGCATGGAGAGATTCCTCTTTATCTACAATTGCGCACTCTTTGGTGTGCACCGCTATATAATACAACTTGTGGCAACCTAACAGACCCTTCCCCTTTCGGGATCCTTCCAAGAACAGGTTAAAGAAGTGTTCTAGGGTCGGGGCCCGATTCTGTCGGTAACAATAAAAAATGAACGCTATTATATACACATAACTGCCCGGGAACAACGCAAAAGTGGGGCAGTGAATCTCCTTATCCATGGCCGCTACAAAGGGATGTAGCGAAAAACGAATCCAGCACTTTAGGGAGGCATAACTGACCGGAATGCCCTATGCCGGCACATTCATTTCCGCCGGAAGGAAACAGGGAATATCTTCCCGTCCCTTCCAGATAGAATAATGCGCCGGAATCGAAAACCTAGACCTAAACTCCTCAATATCAAACTCAGACATGGAAGGGTATCGCATTTTATGAAGAGCCATAAGTGTATACCTTAGAGAAATTGGATTGAAAGGGGTTGAACGTGGAGTGGATTGAGGGCACAAAATGTCGATTCTGCAGTTTCTCCTTCGCGATAATGACGATGAGGAGAAACAGTGCTCAAAATCCCGATATAAATATTAATCTCCCAGCCAATGGTGAGCCGCCACGTAATACTGCTCAAGACAGTGACAGTACAAAGCGCACTCTTCACGCCTTTGAACTATCGAATATGAAGAGGCGCAGATCGGGATATTAATATTTAAAGAATAAAAAAGATAAAACAATAACTTAAATATACGTTATTTAGTTTAAAATGCAATTAACTCCCACACGCTAAGGGAAAGATCGGTCCCCTGAACGCTCACTACCTATAGGTACGGTCCCAGGTTCTCATGAATATGTAGACATCATGTGATCGGCCTTGTATCACCTCTACGATGGCAATCAAGCCCGAGGGGCTAGTGATGTGATCTTTAGGACCGGGTACCTTGTGATGGGCAAGGCCCAGTAATTATTGGGCTAATTCAAATGGTGGAAACGAATCCTCGCAGCCCATTTGCATACTTGAGGAAAAGCGACCCGATGTTTAACGAGAGGACCGAAGATAACCTTAGGCGAAATAAAGCGCTTTCTGGTAACTGGCTCCTTGGATCGGTCCGAATGGTTACAGGCTCACGTTTTACACGCTTCGGGCCTCCACACGTTTACCACGCTTCGGGCCCGATCACGCAGACCACGCCTCGGTCCCAACCTCGTTTTACATTCCGCGATAACAACTTCTAACAAACTTGTCAGAGGCGGTTACAGAGCGTGATCCACACACGCCGTAAACTCTATAAATACAAGGCGCGACGACGGAAATAGCAGGACCCTTTGGACTCGTAAGAACATTCCGTTACCCTGCCGGAGTTCTTACTGCTTTCTTTTCCTTGTCATCTTCATTAAGCCTCTGTTGTATTTATTACGGATTATTTCGATTAGTGAACAGGCTAAGAGTATAATCTACTCTTAGTCAAATGGTTTTCACCCCAATTCCTGGGGTTTCCACTATACATCGATGTGCCATCGTTTATTTCCAGTTTTTAATCGTCTTCTACAACAAAAACAAATTAGAACCGAGTTCGTTTGTTAAACGAACCGGACGACTGTTGGTACCCCCTAAAAAGGGACCATAACTGGTAGAATTTGTGGTGGTGGACCTCCCTATACTCCTCTATAATGCAATTCTTGGGAGAAGTTGTTTGAACTTATTTGGAGCTGTGGTATCTCAATCACATTTGATGATGAAGTTTCCAACACCGTCAGGTGTTGGGAAGATGAAAGGAGATCAACAGCTGGCGCGCTCATGTTATAATGTAATGTGCAAAAGTGGTATAGACGGATCAAAAGCAAAGATACCGTTTGTATGATGGAATTCTCGTCCGAAGAGATTAAGGAGAATGATATGTAGATGGAACCTCTGGGAATCAAGACACTGCCTTTATTCCCCGGTAACCCGGAAAAGACAGTGACAATCGGTTCTGAGTTGTCACCAGAATTTGAGAAGGAGGTAATTTCTTTTTTGCGAAGTAAGGTAGATGTTTTTGCTTGGTCTTATCAGGGTTATGTGGGGGTTGATCCCCAATTTTGTTCTCATAGACTCAATGTTAACCCATATGTGCGACCAGTTCTTTAGAAGAAGAAGAAATTTTCTTCTGAGAAAGAGAGGGCGATTGATGAGGAGGTGGAAAGTTTGATGCAGGCAGGATTCATAGAGCCTGTTAGATACGCGGATTGGGTCGCGAATCTAGTGGTGGTCCCAAAGCCGAACAATAACTGGAGATTTTGCATTGATTTTATGGATTTGAATAAAGCATGCCCAAAGGATCCGTATCCACTACAGGCTATTGACATGATGGTGGATGCAGCCTGTGGCTTTGAATTCATCAGTATGTGAGATGTCTTTAAAGGATATAATCAAATTTTTATGCATTGTGAGGACAAGTTGTTTACTTCGTTTATGACAAATAAATGCATTTTTTGCTATAAAGTTATGCCTTTGGGTTGAAAAATATTGGGGCCACCTATCAACGTTTAATGAATTCGATATTCAAAGAAATGATCGGAAAGTCTTTGGAGGTTTATATCGACGATATATTGATAAAGAGTAGACATGGGAATAACTGTATCCACTATTAGAATGATTGTTTTGGTATACTGAGGAAATACAGGATGAAACTGAACTCGCTTAAGTGTGCGTTTTGTGTGAAAGGATGCAAGTTCCTTGGCTTTATGGTATCTGAAAGTGGAATTGAGATAAATCCTGACAAGATAACGACTATCCAAGAAATGACCCCTCCGACGACTATTAGGGAAGTTCAAAGGTTAACTGGGAGATTAGCCTCATTGAGTTGCTTCATTTCGCCATCCGCATAGAGAAGATTTCCATTTTTTAAGGTTTTGCATAAGACGAATCTTTTGTATTGGGACGACGAATGTAGCAGGGCTTTAGAGAGTTTGAAAGACTATATGAGTAAACCACCGTTTATGTCTCCTCCATCACCTGGGAACCGTTGGGTTTATATTTGACAGTAACAAAAGAGGCAGTGAGTGCCGCCTTAGTCAGGCTTAGCGATAAGGAACATATGCCGATATATTATGTGAACAGGAAATTGCAGGGAGCGGAGTCCCGATATACAGATCTAGAGAAGTTCGTATTAGATTTGATAGTCGCCTCGCGGTAATTAAGGCACTATTTTCAAGGACATCATATTGCAGTTTTGACAGATCAGCCTATTCGAAGTGTGTTATCAAAGATTGATGCCTCTGGCAGACTAGCAAAGTGGAATATCGAGTTAGGGCAGTATCAAACAAAGTATATCTCCAGACGAGCATTAAAGGACCAGGTGTTAGTGGATTTCATAGTACATATGACTCGGTCAGAAGAGTTGGGTATTCAGGAGTATTGGGATGCTTTTGTAGATGGATCAGTTTCTGCCGGGCCAGCCGGTATCGGTGTTTATTTTAAGGAAAGGAAGTCGGGTGAAGAACACGAATATGCTGTAAAGTTGCGCTTTCCAGCAACTAACAACATCGCTGAGTACGAAGCCTTGATATTTGCCGTTAACTTAGCAGTGGAAATTGGAATCGTTCGTTTGCATGCTCATTCCGATTCGCAGTTAGTGGTGAACCAATTTGCGGATACTTACGCCACCAAAGGAAACCATTTGTGGATGTATTTAGAGAAGTTGAAAGAGGCGGCTAAAAATATTAAGACATTCGTTCTTACATATATCCCAAGGGAGGAAAATACTCGTGCAGACGGTCTTGCAAAGTCGGCGACAATTTTAGAACTCTCGGATGAGTCAAAGATAACAACTATGATCCACTACCAGCTCTCTATCAGCCGAGTGGAGAAACAGACAGCCGAGGTGGCTAATTTGGAACCTTCGAATGAGACATGGTTTTTATTGGATGTTGTAACCGACGAACTATCTTAGAAGGATGCTATCGTAAATTATCTAGTCAGGAGAGAATTGCCCACCGATGAAGGTGAGGCCCGAAGGACTATGCAAAGGGCTACGAATTTTGTCTATGTAGAGGAGAAACTATATAAGAAAAATTTTGGAGGACCGTATCTTCGATGTTTGTCCCCAATACAGGCAAAGGCCGTTATGGAAGAAGTTCACGCTCGGGACTGTGGTGATCACTCAGCAGGTCGATCCATAGCGAATAAGGTTAAGAGGGCCGGTTATTTTTTGACAACGCTGGTAAAAGATTTTGTGAATTTTGTTCGGACTTGTTCTGTTTGTCAGTTCCACTCAAATGTGCATCATGTGCCAAGAGGTAGTATGAAACCTTTGCTGACAACATGTCCTTTTGATACGTGGGGCATCGATATTTTAGGACCATTTCCGACGGCACCTAGCCAAAAGAAATTCTATATTGTGGCTGTGGAACATTTTTCTAAGTAGACAGAAGTTGAGGCTGTATCGCGAGTCCGAGAACAGGAAGTTATTAGTTTCCTTTGGAGATATATCGTATGTCGATTCGGAATTCCCAGGATTTTGGTATCAGATAACGGAACGCAATTCGCTGGAAAGAGGGTTAATGAATGGTGTGAGAATTATGGTATTGAACAGCGGTTTACTTTTGTGGCACACCAAGAAACGAAGTGACTTACATAGGTTATTAACCGTATTATCCTGCAACAGCTGAAAACACGAATAGATGAATCCAAAGGGTCATGGGTGGATGAATTGCATAATGTGATGTGGGCATATCGGACATCACCGAGGTCCACTACCGGATTTAGCGCCTTTTCTTTAGTATATGACTCTGAAGTCGTGTCTCCGGTAGAAGTGATTATTTTATCAGAAAGAGTTATTGCTTATGATGAGGTATTGAATGAGGATATGAGAAAGTTTGACCTTCATTGTATTGATGATATCCGAAATAGAGCTGCAATACGAATGGAGATATGTAAAAGGCGGATGGCTAAAAAGCATGACATAGGCGTTCGACCTATGATGTTAAAGGTTGGAGACTTGATTCTTAAGAAAGTGGAAGTCTCGAAGCATGTTGGTAGGTTCGATCGAAAGTGAGAAGGACCGTACAGAGTGACGGCAGTAGTGAAGGAAGGAACGTATAAGATCACAAATATAAGCGGGGAGGAGCTGCCACGGATTTGGCATATTTCCAATTTGCGCTAGTATTATGTATAGACGTGACTCATCGATTTTTTTAAAATAAAAATTTTCCCCTCTTTTTTGTGGTCATATTATAATTCTTTAAGTATATTTTCTGACGACATGAATTCAATCGACTAGGGGACTGGTAAGGTAGGAGTAGGTCTATCGCATTTTAGCACGAAGAAGGATGAAATAAATTAAATAGGTTAGATTAGAAATGCAATGTACCACCTGTCTTATAGTCGATCATTTTCAAACTCGTCAAATTAGATACTGCGTCAAAATATTTTGAACATGATGAGTCTTCCTGTCTGTGGCAGAATCGTCTGTACATAATTACTGTTGGAATATGTTAAGGGGCCCGTTTATTGTGACATAGCCGTCTTAGAACCGAACATATTTCCGTGGCAAATCAGGGTGCAAGTATATACCTGACTCCTACATGACACGCCGGCGAGGGTCGCACCCTCGAAGGAGGCTGGTCCATTTCCGCATGGCACCGTCTTATGGACGGGCCGAATGACGCCGTCTTATGGACTGGTCGAGAGTGCGATGGCACAGTCTTATGGATGGGCCGAGGAAGTAATGACGCCGTCTTATGGACGGGTCGAGGGTGTGATGGTGCCGTCTTATGGACGGGTCGAGTAAGTGGTGACGCCGTCTTATGGACGGGTCAAGAATGTGATGGCGCCGTCTTATGGACGAGCCGAGTAAGTGTTGACGCCGTCTTATTGACGGGTCGAGATAATTTTATCGTCTCTGATGCAAGTATATATCGACAGTAAGAGAAAGTGGTTGCCCATATGATCGACTCATACTCAGTTTTATTTATGGTATTCACAATTCGTCTATATTATTGGGGACTCTTATGCGCACTTGAAGTTGGCAGAAAATACTATATTTATTTTGGGAGGTATCTATGACTCGAGGAACATCAGTATATTATTTACCTCCGATCAAATTTTGTATAAAGGCCTATTATTTTGGGGAGATAATTTCGGATGATCTAATTATACGGAGCTATACCCCCTTCGATGAACGTTTCGAGAAATTAAATTGAAAAGAAGAGAAGATGGATTATTCATAATTGTATGTTTGTTAAATCGCAGTGAGAAATTGAATGGAAAACAAAATCAAATTTCATATATAATGGGGAATACAAAACATGGAGAAACGACAAAAGAAACAAGCTAAACATTTAGAAGTTATCCTTTGTGCTTCTTCTGCATCTGAGAGCCTGAGCCTTCACCAGGTCCACTCGGGCACTTTTTCACCAACTTTATTTTCTTGGATGATGGAGGATTGATGCCTTTTTCTTGAGACCCCGTAGTGGTCAAATTCTTGGAGGCGAACCTTGCCATTTCAACTTCATGGCGCTCCCGAGCTCCTACCACACTAGCATGGGTATATAATTGAGGATCATATGCCGCCATCACATCATCATCCTTCAAGAGCTCCCCCACGAGGGGGCCCACTGGCTCCGGAAATAAAGTGGCCAACCTTCTAAATGCATCCGGAGATGAGCCATCCTCTGTTTCGACATCCTCAGAATAAAGTTGTTGGTGAAGACCTTCGTCCAAATGGAAATGGAGCGCCCCGAATGGATCCTGTGAACAATCCAACATATCCTCATCAGGTGCACGCTCGAACTTCCCGATGAGTTTGGGGTCGAGCTTTCTTCTCTCCTCAGCTGTGAAGGATATGCCCAAGATTCTCTTTGTCTGGACACTCCCTATAAAGAAGTACATGACATTCGACTTGGCATTAGTTAAAGTCCCCAGATTTCGGAAAGTATGGGATTGTACTGTGTACTCCCATATCAGCTTTCGAAAGCAATCGTTAATCTGGGACGGCAACTTGACAATTCGTGCCCGGAAACGATCATTGACGGATTGGAGGCCTTCATTCTTTGATTTCAGCCCTTTAACATCCTCTGTGGCCTTCCCGAGAGCTTTTTTATCGGCCGTATTGGCTTCTTTGGCCTTCTTAAGCTTTTCCTCGGTTTGCTCCTTGTTCTCCTTCAGCTTGTCCAGAGCATACTTCTCGGAAGCCTTGAGGTTATCTATCGATTGCTCCAAAGCATGCCTCTGCCCAATATGAAAGGCTGAATTCTCCGTTAGCTCGCTGCGATGAGATCGAAGTAAAGCTTCGGTCGCCTTATTATGCTTTTCTCGGAGTGCTGCCATCTATTGGGCATGCTTCTCTCGCTGATTTTGCATCAGCTTATCCGCGGCTTTCTTTGTTTGCTCCCCAATAATATCCAGAAAGTCGAGCTCCGAATGTCTAAGCATACAGTATTCCCCTAGTGCAGCTGCAGTGCCCAACACAATTATTGTCCGCTCCATCTGAAATAAAAACAAGAATGGTTAGTACATATAACACGAAAGATAAAGTCATAAGGAATTAATTGTTGGTATCGCAACATACCTCTCCAATGGTGAAACGCATCGTCGCGGTCTGACTCATTAACTGACCAATGTCGGTATACACCGTGTGTTCATCCCGACCACGAGACGACACTCTGGGTTCCGCTCCAAATATGTCAGGGTCGGCCGATTTGATACCCTATCACCTTTCGGAATTCGAAAGGTAAGTCCATCTTTGACCAATATAAATCCGGCCCGGCGTCTCATATCGAGCCATTCCTAAACAGTTAATATTGGAATATCTAGTATGCGGAAGGCATCGATGAATTCAGTGGTTAACCCACTCTGTTTGGGCTCCGCGACCTCCAGGACAGTGGGATCTTCCACCGGTCTTTTCCCTTTGTCCGGATGGGTGTCTTGGCTGATTTCTCCCTCCAGACGGGTCTCTCGACATACTTCCTCCAATACCGGGTCCATTGGCTGACCCTCACTAATCTCGCCCTCCTCATCGTCCCCGATGATGTCAACTAATGTCTCCGCAAAGTTATACACGAATTCATCGGGGGTGGGCTCCCCAAAAATATATTCCAATTGCCGAGATATGGGAATTAGATCTTCATGACTCTCGGCAATTTCTGCAGCCGGCTCCTCATTTACCGGCTTGGGATTGGCAATCGTTGCAGCAGATTGTGGTGGTGGAGAAGTAGCATGTCTTATTTCCCCAGTCGGGGATGTTGCTCCTTGTAAACTCGACGCCAGCTCGGCCGTAGCAATTCGGTTCCGAGCCCCCGGGGGCGCCTTAAAGATGAGCTCATCATTCTCCGGAACTATATCACGGAGAAAATTCAGCCGGTCCCTCTTTTCTAATTTGTTCTTAGCTGGAGCCATTATTTTATCTGCAAGACAAGTAAGTTAAGTGAGAAACACGATGTAGAAATTAAAAGCGAGTATAAATCAAGATCCTAAGGTTTTTTCCTATCAAAGAAGAGTTATCGAGTTAGTCCAGATATGAATATGCGGTTCAGATACCTAGTAATTCTCTACTAAAATGGGGAGGGACCGGAAGGAGGTTGAAAGCAACCAAGATCGGGGCATAAAATAAGGTCTTCGCGGTCCAGTCAGCGCCGTCCGACCTAGAACAATCGAGGAGTATCTTCCTCAAAGGCCTCGGAATAGTCGTCCGAGGAATGGGGCCATAAGCTTCGGGAAAAAAGGTTCCCCTTCAATAGGGAACCGCCAAGGAAGACTTAGAGGAGACAGCCTCGTAGTCCCCACACCGCTAACAAAAAAGAAGTGTATTTTCCAGTCGTGATTGGACTGGGGAGTAGAAAAAGGAAATGGACTTTTCTTGTGCCTCGGGTGGAAGAATATACAGCCCTGGGCACCGAAATTGACAGCAGTACTAATGTGAAAAATTTGGAAGAAAATGTCTATGGTTAAAGGAATGCAATTCACCTCCATGAATATTATGAAAGCCACGACAAATGAGATTGAGTTAGGGTTTAGCTGGAAAAGATGAATTTGTAGATGCGTGAGCAACTCTACAACGAAAGGATGAAGAGGAAAACGAAGGCCACACTCTAAATATTCAAGATAAATAGTGTGGGTGGCGATCGGAGGAGTCAAAAGGCGGTCGGTAGACCCGGGTTGGTATAAGACGCAGTCGGAAGGGAGATGATACCGTTCAATAACCGATATCCACTTCCGAGCATGCATGCTATAAGGTTGGTCAAAAGATTTGAGGTCTTTGACCGCGGAACTTTGAGGGCCGATAGTGCTTTCAAGACGAGCGATCCTCTCGAAAAAGTGAGAATTAAAGGTTGTAAGGTTGGGAGGAAAAGGAGCCATGATCGAATCGAAACTCCCCAACCAGATGAGAAGTCAGAATGATATGAGAATGAAGTGCCGGAGATAGAAGATTCGGCGGAATTGGAAGTCATTGGTAAATTTAGTTCAAAATTATGTTTGGAATTATTTTTACAAATTTTATTAAGTGTCTCTAGAGTTGTTGGCAAAAAGTCGCGAGAATTACTATTCAGCGAAGACAGTCGCGAGTTGTTGCAAGCAAACCGGTTCTGGAACTGTTCAAGTCCGTAGTCGCGAGTTGTCGCAGTTGGTCACGACTTGTTGCGAGTGAAAATGGTGTGAAGACGAATAGTCACGAGTAGCACAGTGTTCGCAAGTTGTTTGCACGGGTGTCGCGAGTTGTGGTACGATAAGTCGTGAGATCTCAGGATTCCGTGCGTGAGGGTGAGTTATGAGGGGTGTACAGGGTATTTAGAGGGGGGAAATCCCGAGTCGAGAAATCCCGAAATTTTCACCCGATCTCAGAATCTGACGTTCTTAGTGTCGAAACGATCGTATTGACGAGAGGATTTCAACCGTACTAAGGATTTCTCAGGGGGGGCTCCCGAACGATTATAGGCTTTTGGGACGAGCTAATGTTATATGGTTTACGACACAGAATCTGAATCTGAAAACCAGGGGACTATTGATATTACCCGGGGGTATTTTCTTGTATTTATCCTTACCCGGGGGCTCGTCCGACGTGGCTATGTGGTATTTTCGGTATTTTTATATGTCTATCGCGAGGCGTTTTCGGGGGTATTCTCGTAATTCAGGCATGCTGGACCCCATATAAGGCTTCTGTAAGTGTTTTACGATGTTTTGGGTTATTTCGGCCTCGGACGGGGCCAGGGGTATTTTCGTAATTTGCCACCCAGGAGCACATCGGTCGGGTGCAATGATGTTACGTGGTTGCGTATTCACTGTTTGGAGGCAAAGAACTGATATACGAGGTTTTCCGGTATTTTCTCATCGCATTTCCGACTAAACTCTCGACCGGGATGGATTCCCGAAACTTCAAGACGGTAAGGTATTTATTACAATATAATTAGAGGTTATTTAAATATTTTGAGCTAAGCGAAGTAAAATTGGGCTCATTGGCTTAAGTAAGAGAGGTTGGGCTGGATTTCACTATAAATATAAGCCCCATTACATTTGGAAGGGGTTCAGACTCTTATCACGCATCCCAAGGCAAAGTGTTACCTTTCTCCACCCTGCCAGTCTCGAGTTGTCGTCCCTGCACCCGTGACTTATTGCTTATTTCCTGAGTCGCGACTTGTTGCTTGTTTTTCTACTGAGTCGCGACCTATTGCCTGTAGTCGCGACTTGTTGCCCTCTCCTCTGCCTGAGTCGCAACTTGTTGCTGTTCCTCACTAACTCGCGAGTTATTGCTCTGTGACCTGCACTCGCGAGTTGTCGCCTTGCTGATTCGCGAGTTGTTGACCACAACTCGCGACTGCACCCCCTTTCGGTCGCAACGGAGCGTTTTCGATCGTTTTTCGAGCCGTTTTCATCTGGATTATTGTTACCACTTCATTGTACTTGTATTTATTGAATATCATAGCGAAAACCAAGGTAGAGTTTCGCTCTCCTGAGTACGTAAGCCCACACATTGTGGGCGCAACCTCGTATATCGCTTGTGTCCCACAACAATTGAACATATACTTATATAATAAATCGACTGATCATAACTAAACACTCTAGAATATTTTTAGACGAGATCAGCAGTTGTATCAACATCAACGTGCTCTAGGTCACCATCCGTGTATGACCTCCATATGAATTGAAAATTATACATTAACAAACTCACACAATAATTTGTATAAGTAATTATTTAATACAGTACCTCTCGTCTTCCAATAGCATCTAATGCATCTCGACAAACCCTTAGCGCATTGTACGCGGTGTTCGTATAGTCCAAACGACCGATAAACTCCCTGTAAAATACATAATTTAAATTAAATTAAATTATTATAAACAATAATGAATAATGAAATACAAACCTCCAACCGTAGTACTGGTCACTACGTCGGTCGAAGAACACATTTGGGAACCGGTACATGAACATCGGCTTCAGAGCAGGAATTCTGGACCACGCCTGTAATAGCCGAGAAAAAGGTATGTCGAAACAAATAGTAGGGAATGTAACGGTAAAGTCTAGACGATAGATAATGAGAGATACGGGAACGAAAGAACGTAAAAGGGAACGAAGAATAGAAAAGTAAAGAAAAAGATAATGG
>RWGZ01000610.1:413630-439140 GCA_009725065.1 Utricularia reniformis
GAAATAAGAAAACGGTTAAGTGAAATGGTTCGTGTGTGTGTGTATGATGTACCTAAGAAGTAAGAAAGATAATGTGTAGTGTGTGTGAAGTTTCCTTTAATAGATTGTGACCGCTTTACAGATTTTGTAGGTGACGCAGGTGAGATATGATAGGGACGGGGAAGGAGGTCGTCGGTTGTCCGGTGATAGAGTCCGGTCCTTCGGAGAACACTCTAAATTATGCAGTCGTATCTTAATGTTTTGAACTATGTTTTAAATTGCTTTCGAATATTTCCGTTTTAAGTATCATGTTTTAACAAAACAACTAGGCCCAAATTACGGTCGTTACACAGCTCCACTTAAGATCGTCAGTCTATGAGACTAATGCACAGAGAGCTCTCAATCTATCAGCCAATCAGGATAGATTTTCAGCAGGAGCCATGATCTTATCTACATAAGAAAACAAACTATGTAAATAATCGGAAGAAATAATAGGCCACAACGCTATTTAAAGAGGAAGTTCGATTTTCAGTTGGGGAAAGCATTTCGAGTTGGTGAAGGCATAAGGTTATAAGGAGGATACCTAATATTTCCCTAGTGAAGTGAGGAGGGGCTTGAAGAAGCCCAAAGGCGACTATGATTGGGACGTAGAATAGAGTCTTCGCGATCCAATCAACAGCATCTAATCTGATACACGCAAGGACCATTTTACTTAGGGATTTTGGAGGGATCGCACGTGGAATAAAATAATATGGTTCCGATCTAAAGCATTCGCCGTTGACCAAGAAAAGCCGCAGAAGACTAAGTGTGAACAAGTCAGTGGTGCCTAGACACGGAACAAAGAAGAAATGGTTCTTCCATTTATGGTTCAACTGAAGGGTTGCCAACAAGAAAGGACTCCTCTAATATCTTAGGCAGAAGAATATGCATTCCTAGGCACCGTAGTGGATAGTTGGACTAATTTTGAAGATATGAAAAAACAGTTTATAGTCGATGAAATACAGTTGGTTTAACTGAATATGACAAAGGCAACTACATAGGGGATGAAATTCGGGTTATGCTAGAATAAATGGATTCTTAAATGAGTTATGAGTTTCATGATGAAAGGGTGAATTGGAAAGCGGAGCCTACACTCTAGGTATTCAAGGCAAAAAGTGTAGTTGACGACCGGTGGACATTAAATCCGATCTAAGAGTCGAGGTTAATATAGAACGCATTCTGAAGGGAACTGATAGTCCTCCACAACCGATTTCCACATCCGGACAAGCATACTATTAGCTTGATCATAAGATCTTGGAGCTTTAACTGCATAACTCTGAGGACCGAGGGTATTCTCAAGATGGCTAATTCGTTCAAAGAATTAGGGATATAGGTTCTAAGTATTTGATATCACCTTGAGAAATTTATTATTCGAGGACAAATATATTTCTATATAGTCATTCCCAAGTCGAGAAATGAAGCAGATCGAGATATTTTGATGATTGACATTGTTTATAGCTTATCGTGGTATTTGGATCGGGATGCATATTTACTGGACCTATGTGCCTAATTTAAATATTAATGGGTCATTATTTATTGGACTCCATTATTGGTGGGCCTAGTGAGTTATAATTGAGTTGGACAAATCACTTATATAAACATAGTTAAAGTGTTAAGGGGGAGAGCTTGGATTCTTGACCTAAGGAGGAGGCCGCTATTCTTTTCTTTTTCGCCCAGGAAACCTACGACTACGGCCATCAAAACATGATATTTTTTCTTTGGTTTTTTACATCAAGTTCTCCTAGTGTAAATCTACGAACTTGACATTTATAGTGACTTCAAAGGATACGGTCGGGGTGCTTTTTTATCCATTCTTCTACATAATGGTTTTCCACCTACAAAAATTGTATCTTTTTACTTCTTGCTTTCGTATTACTTTTTCATTCGACTCCTATCTGTAAAAGGGGGTCTAAATTTTTTTATTGCTGATTTTTAGCAGCGATAACATTGGCGCCGTCCGTGGGGACGTTTTTAATCCCATTGAGTTTTTACCCGAAGTTTTGGATGGAAAACGCGAATATACTTTTCGATTCAACGCAGTTTTGGTATTCAGTTTGTTTCTATGTATTGAACCGTTCGATCGGTCTGCAATTTTTGTAAACTGCTACAAACATATTATTCTCCATTTTGAACGGTAAAGATTGATTTTTATTTTTGTTTCGATGTTGAAATTAACTTTGGTTTAGAAGCAATTGTTTTTGATTTTTCAAGTATATGGAATTTGGTTTTTCGATTCGAATCTCATAGTTGTACCATCGGATCATTCTGAAAATTTTTCAGCATGGTTTAATACATATATTTAGGTCTTCTGAGTGGTGAAGATCAGTTCTAATGGTAATTTCGGATTTCAGTTTACTATCCGAATATATGGTTGGTATATTTCTAATCCTCTTGTAATGTACAGTTCGGATATTCTACTCAGTTTAATAATTGGACCGTTGGATGTTTCTGAAATTAATATATATTCGTCTAGACGTACTTATAAATGTTATAGATGGTGGAGATTGATTTTAAATGTTGTTTCGTTATTAAATTAACGACGAACCTTTTAGGTTTCAGTTTGAGTTTTCTGCGTTACTGAGTTGTAGTATTCTATATAATGTGCTTTATTTTACCGTTGGATTATTCTGAAATTTGCGTATATTATTCATGACACATCGTTCTGTGTTCCCAATGGTGGTGATAAGTTTATGTTATTATTTCACTGTTCAAATTATCGAAGGACAAACAATGTTTCTTATTATTAAGAATCCGTTATTTTTGGAATTCTGATATGGATATGATTATTTCATCTTTGGATCGTTGTGAGACTTATATATATTGATCAAGATGGATTATTCAATGTTCTGAACGGTCTTCGTTGCAAAAAGTGTAGATCGATTGATCTTATTTATTTCGGATTTTAAATTATGTAATCCAAAGAAGATGCATTTCTATATTTTATGGATTGAGATGATGTGGATTTTAAGATAATATGATAATCTCCTCGTGTTGGTATTCTTTATGGTATCTTCTGAATGATTTACTAGGTGACTCGTATGTATTATCATCGTAAGATGGTAAATTGTTATGATATAATATCAAGATTACATTTTTATTTTTGAAAGGAATCAATCATATGATTGATTATAATAGTACTGCAATTAAATTTTTATCAAGATCTGGTTATATTTTGAAAATCTTATCGTTTTGGTATTATCTCCGGTATCATCATAATGATTGACAAAGGATTTTTATGTCTTATTATGATATTATTCTTCATCATGAGAAGAAAAGAATTTGAGATTCTAAATTACCAATGATATATGATTTTCATAATTTTGACTGCCGGTTATCGCCACCTTAAGAACGAGTTATTTAATCTTATTATGTCTTATTATGATATTATTCTTCATCATGAGAAGATAAGAATTTGAGATTCTAAATTACCAATGATATATGATTTTCATAATTTGACTGCCGGTTATCGCCACCTTAAGAACGAGTTATTTAATCCATATAGAATCTTATGGATAGCCGGAAACGAACAGGAAATATTACAAAGCGATATATGAGGTAAAATTGTTTGTCTCCTCCGAGACACGCAAATGTCGGAATTGACGTTCTTATTTATGATCAGAATAGTCAGGAAATTTCCGTATGGATTATATGAGGGCGATGTATTATCGGGGACTCAATCAATACTTTCGGAAGAACCCCCGGTCACCGAAATCATTACTCAGCTTTCTCGGAGCGGGAATTCATCTGGGAGGGCATCTATTAGCTATCTACTTCCTCGGTGTTTATCAAAATATTTTGAATTCGAAAGAACATGCGGAAGCTTGCCTTTTTATGTATTCAGTTTTTTCATGATTAGAGAATATTTGAAAGAGCGCAGTATATCATTATCAAAGACTATGATGCAGAATTTTTTGGTTTTCAGCTATGAGCATATTTATCTGGTTATAAATTAGAAGAAATTGATATGAGGGAATATTTTTCTTCTATTTGGAATTCAATCAAGAAATTTTTTTGACTTCTTTATATGTTTCAGACATTTTATCTATGTATTCGGCTGTTTAAGTTTCGATACTCGGAGTCCAGCGAAGGTTAAGGCAACTTGATGGATTATTTATCGATATAGATTTAATGCATTTAAATCGAAAAGTGAAAAACATGCCTTTTGGAAACATACCATTGTTGTAAAAAAGGAAGTTGTTGTGGAAAAGAAAGGAGTCGAGACTAAAGAATTAATAATAGTAATAAATGCAGACACTACAAAAAGGGACATTAGAGAAATGATCAAAATGTCACACAAGTTAGCTATCACCGAATAACCATGGAAAGCATGAAGTTTCTCTAGAGTCAATATGAAATTCCGATGTACACTCTTGTTCTTGGATGATAGTCTTGTCTTCTCATCAGGTGAAGAGTATATTTATGTGTTGACACTCTCATTCAGTAATCAAGACATCCTTAATGGTTATACGAACTATCCGGGTCTTTTACCCATGATTCAAGGAAATTCGAGCATTTCTTGAAGTAGTCGTTTCACCATGGTTTCCATGTTGTTTGAGAAATATTACATGTCTTCATCGATTAAAGCTCCTTATTTCGATCGTGTGGGTCTGCTTTAATGAGGTACCATACAGTTAACATAATGACAATTATAACGAAAACCAATCGAGTTTCGCAACCCTCGGAATTTTATTTGAGGATTTGAAGTTAAAGAGCATCATTAGACTAAGGAAATTGGATTAAACTCTATTTGATGGTCATATTATTGATAGCAATGAGCATATTGTGAATGATGTATCTAATTGTTGTTCTTAATCATCCGAAATGGTATTCGTCCGGAATAATATTTATAAGGACTTCAAGCAATTGGTTATTAGTCGTAGCATCACCGTATCTGCCATTGGTGATTAATTGATCAATCTAAATTCCTTTATGGAGTTATCTATCAAGATTGCTTGTTTGGAGTTATACATCGTGAAGGGGACATCGAATTTGTATATTTTTTTAATTGCCCAGAATGGTATTCGTTCGGAAATTTATTTTTATAGAATTCCCCTTCTTCAAATTTATTTTAATGATCGTTTGGAACAGTATTATTCAGAAAATATATATTTATGGGACTCGCCTTCTTAATTCACCTACGACATTATTGAGTTGAACTATTAAGCCCCGGCCATTATATTTTATGTTAGTCTGATTTAAGAACAGTTGTTGCTCCGAAGGATCTAATTTCTACTAATATCTTTGGGAGAAAAAAAAATATTGAGTAATTTACTGATAGTATTCGTAGTGGTGGATTTTCTTATCATCCATTATAATGATATTCTAAAGTATTGCTTTATATTTTTTCGAGCCGATTGTATCCAAGCTTCATTTGATGATGAAGTTTCCTATCTCATCATGTTTCGGAAAGATGAAAGGGAACCCGGAGTTATCACCACATTCTTGTTGTAATATCATGTGCCAAATCGGTATAGAAGGCTCTAGTGCGAAGAAATCAGTTTGGATTGTGGATGTTTTATCAGAAAACATGAGTGGATTCAAATAACGAGGTCTTCTCGGAAGTATAAAAAATTGATAAGCAGATGAAACAAGCAGTTATTAAAGCAGTTTGAAATGGAGAATTGTCATAGTGTTGTTATTCAGGTTTGAAATGGAGATGTCAACAGAGATTGAAAATGATTCATTAGAAGAAGTAGAAGTTCTCCCTGAAAAAGAAAAGGCAATTGATGAATAGGTTGGAAGTTTGTTGCAGACATAACTCATCGAGCTTGTAAAATACGTATATTGGATCACGAATCAATTAGTTATCCCAAAGTTGAATAGTAGCTAGAGAGTTGGTATGATGATAGATTCGAGGTGCGATTTTGAGTTTCTTAATTATGCCTTTTGTTTTAAAGAATGAGGGAACCACGTATCAACCAAGGTGGATTCATATTAAAGGATACGATCGATGAATGCTTGGAAGTCTACATAAAGGAATGCAGAAAAAGGTCGACAATGCGGAAATCATGTTCAGCATATAAACAAATGTTTTAGTATCCAGTGAAAGTATCGAATTATGTTCAGTCCTCCTAGATGTGCGTTTGTGAGAAAGGGGAGGATTGTTCTTGTTCTTATGTGTCTACAAGATAAATAGAAATTAATATTGTCCAATGTCGATCGACTTGTAAAAGTATGATGGAGTATTTGAGTAAAGAATTGTTTATGTCGCCACATTTCCCTGGGGAGCCGTTGGTTTTATAGTTTGTACTATTAAGAGATGTTTTGAGAAAGCTAACTTGGTTAGACACAATGACAAATAGCATCGGCCAGTAAATTATGTTAGTAGGAAACTACCAATGGCCGAATCTTGATATACTTACATTAGTTCTATTCAGAAAGGAGAACTAAGATCATTTGAGTGTGAATTTTACGAAAATGATAGTATATATAGAATATTCACTAGCAAAGAGAGACCGATTAATTAGTTTCTTTCAGGGAAGCGTTCTAAAGAATTCAGACATGATGTCGTAATATTATCGATAAACACTGGGGACTTATGACTACAAACAGCTGGTCAATATGGAAGGACATGAGGATGTTATGAGAGTTTTGAATTGAAGTGATAATATGATTATTGTAATCCGTTAACCAGTAATAGTGACGAAGCAAACACAAGGAATCTAGAGTTTATTCCACTTGGAAACTTATTGAATGGAGTGAAATATAATGTTATTAGAATTCTTCCTACATATTCCGGATTATCAGGACATCGTGCCTATGTATTCAAGGAATTCATTTATCTATTGCGCTAATTATTTCCTATCTATCGGAAATTGAATCGGTGTCAACAATTTGCCTATCGGAATATGGGGGATCAGTATATTAATTCCCCTCACTATCAAGAAAGTTGATATGAGTAAACATATTGGCAAGTTGTATTTTGAATGGGATATTTCGTATCGGATTACAGCGGTAGTAAGAAAATGAATGTATGAGATGGCGAATATGAGCGGAGTGGAGCTGTCACGGACTTGGTATATTTCCAATTTGCGCAAGTATTATGTATAGACGTGACTCATCGCTCTTTATAAAATAAAATTTCCCCTCTTCTTTATGGTAGTATTCTAATTTTTTGAGTATCTTTTTTGACGACATGAATTCAATCGACTAGGGGACTGGTAAGATAGGAGTTGGTCCATTGTGTTTTAGTATGATGGAGGATGGAATAAAATAATTGGTTAGATTAGAAATGCAATGTACCGCCTGTCTTACAGTCGTTCATTTTTAAACTCGTCAAATTAGATACTGTGTAAAAATACTTCTAACATGATGAGTTTCCCTGTCCGCGGCAAAATCGTATGTACATAATTATTGTTGGAATATGTTAAGGGGCTCGTTTATTGTGACATAGCCAGCTTAGAACCGAGCATATTTTCATGGCAAATCAAGGTGCAAGTTTATACCGGCGGCGAGAGTGTGATGACCCCGGGTGCAAATTCAAACCGGTGGCCAAAGTGTGATGACCCCGGGTGCAAGTTTATACTGGTGGGAAAGTGAGATGAACCCGGGTGCAAGTTTATATCGGAGGGAAGGTTTGATGACCCTGGGTGCAAGTTTATACCGGTGGGAAAGTGTGATGACCCCGGGTGCAAGTTCATACTATAGGAAAAGTGTGTTGACCCCGGGTGCAAGTTTATACCCGAAAGGTAAACGTGATGGGCATTACTTGAGGCCCAAGTGTGCTTGTTGAGATCTGATCATATTAGAATAATTAGAGCGCTACTTGAGGCCCACGGGTGGTTGTTGAGACCCGAGTTATGAAGTTAAGTAGGGCGCTACTTGAGGCCCACGAGTGATTGTTGAGACTCGAGCTGTGAATTTAAGTGGGGCGCTAGTTGAGGCCCGTGATTGTTGAGTGCTCGTTGAGACCCATAAGTGAGGGCGATATTGGATGCTTATTGATATCCGTGAAAAGACATCTGCCTTCTCCGTTGCCCTCAAAAGTCCACCTAAGCCAAGGGACTAGATCTGCATATGCGGGATTATACCCGATCTAAGTAAGGGGTGTTGGGTGCTTGTTGAGGACCAACACTAGGATTTCATTGATTCTCTTTATGATTTGGTATTTTCGCGGCATTTCAAAATGGCTAAGAGGTATTCTTATTGTATTATAAAATGGTTTTTCTAATTTATGATCGGGTATTTTCGTTTACAATCAGGATTACCAAGTGATGGTCGAATGACATACATTTCATTATATTTGCTCATATAATTTCATTTACGATCTTCATGACCAACTGATGGTCCCACAACATGGATTTCATTATTTAAGATAGGATATTTTCATTTACGACCAAGATGATCAAATGACTATCTTATGGCATGGACTTCACTAAATTTTATTTATTACTGGGGGCTCTCAGTTATAACCCACCAACAACAAGAAATATTTTATTATTTGTGTTCAGAAAATCATACTTATTATATGAGGAATTGTGAAGTTGTTTATTCGGGCATATCAAGATATTCTCACATTCAAGGAGTCTTATCGATTTTCGGAAACTATCAGAAATTTTAAAGACAACATATGAAACAAAAAGTCATCAAAGACTCTTATAGAGTTCATAGATAGAGATTTTGGAGAATTATAATACCAAGTTCAGTTATAAGAAGATAATATCCCCACTCATTATTTTAGAAACATATATGAAGTTTCATGAGATGATGGTATTCGGTCATTAATATTCATTTAGTTGATATATGCTTAATAACTCATGCCTGGAATATTCAGTGGCAAAATGCGATACTACTATTCTGAGTTTATTGTAAACAATATTTGTAATAGCAAGGAAAAATGTATGATGGAACAAATAGTAGGGAATGTAGCGGTAAAGTCTAGACAAGGAATAACGAAGGATACGGGAACGAAAGAACGTAAAAGGAAACGAAAAATAGAAAAGTAATATAAAAGATAAAGGAGGGGTCAAAATCAAAAGAAGGAGGGGTTAAAGTGTAAATTAGAAAAGTTATGATGTCTATAAATAGGGGTGGGGAGGCCAAAAAACGAGTTAATTATCATTAAGACACGAAAATTCAAAAAATGCCGCGAAGAAGGAAAATTATCGCGGATTTTTCTGTAAGCCACTATTATCGCGGATTTTCTGTAAGGAAGTATTGTCATGGATTTTTGTGGAAGTGACTATTGTCGCAGATTTTTCGTAGAGTATTATTGTCGTGGATTTGAGGTAGTAAGCAAATTATCGCGGATTTTCGGTGAAGCGAAATTGTCGCGGAAATGGGACAAGAACAAATTGCCGCGAAAAATCGTTGAAGTGTAATATTATCGCGGATTTTGATTTCCAACATAGAATTGTTGCGAATTTCGAGGAAGAAGTATTGACAATAAAGTTAAAGTTTGATGGGAATGATAAGGGTAAAAGAAGAGGGAAATAAGAAAACGGTTAAAAGGAATGATTCACGTGTGTGTGTACGGTGTAATTAAGAAATGAAAAGATAATGTGTAGCGTGTGTGAAATTTCCTTTAATAGATTGTGACCGCTTTACAGATTTTGTAGGTGACACGGACGAGGTATGAGAGGGGCATGGGAAGGAGGTCGTCGGTTGTCCGGTGATAGAGTCTGTTCCTTTGGAGAACACTCTAAATTATGCTGTCGAACATTAAAGTTTTCGAACTACGTTTTAAGTTTACATTCGATGGTTTTCGTTTTATTTAGCACGTTTTAACAAAACAGATAGGCCCAAATTAGGGTCGTTACAATATTCTCAGGGTAAATTTATGATTTGCGTACTCGAATATTTCGACTACGCAAATCAGGGGACTTCTGATATCACCTTGAGAAATTTATTATTCGAGGACAAATATATTTCTATATAATCATTCCCAAGTCGAGAAATGAAGCAGATCGAGATATTTTGATAATTGACATTGTATATAGTTTATCGTTGTAACGACCCGCCTTTCCGCTTTCAAGATATTGTCCGCTTTGGACTAGGCTGACCCTAATGACACCCACCTAGTCCTCACGGCTTTACTTTTTCCCTAGCCCCCACACTTCCCACTGGGTCACGCATCCCTGAATTGCTCCAGGATGAGCACGCTTAACTTTTCAGTTCTAACATTCCGCTTGCCACTTTGCTAGGGAAAAGGCCTCGTGCAATGGCAGATGAATCACTATACTTAACATAAGATCGTTCCCGTCTATAGCCGATGTAGGGATTCGCCTAAGCTGCCCTCTCTCTCGCACCCCGAGGGGACCTCACATTCACCCCTCCTTATGGACTCTGCGTCCTCGCTGAGGTTTGCCCCAACACACCGACTTTAACCCGGGTCATGCTCCGATACCAAATGTAACGACACGCCTTTCCGCTTGCACGATATTGTCCGCTTTGGACTAGGGTGACCCTAATAACACCCACCTAGTCCTCACGGTTTTACTTTTTCCCTAGCCCCCACACTTCCCAGTGGGTCACCCATCAATCAATTGCTCCAGGGTGAGCACGCTTAACTTTCCAGTTCTAACGTTCCGCTTGCCACTTTGCTAGGGAAAAGGCCTCCTGCAATGGAAGACGAATCATTATACTTAACATACGATCGTTTCCCGTCTATAGCCTATGTAGGGATTCGCCTAAGGTGCATTTGGCCCGTCGAGTCATCCAACAGCTAACAGATGTCTTGGGCGGGACATGTACCGAGCATGTTACTCTCGGCAACAGTAAAGTTAAAGAATGAGGGGAATGATAAGGGTAAAAGAAGAAGGAAATAAGAAAAATGTTAAAAGAAATGATTCACGCGTGTGTGTACGGTTTAATTAAGAAATGAAAAGATTGTGTGTAGCGTGTGTGAAGTTTCCTTTAATAAATTGTGACCGCTTTACAAATTTTGTTGGTGACGCGGACGAGGTATTAGAAGGGCATGGGAAGGAGGTCGTCGGTTGTTCGGTGATAGAGTCCGGTCTTTGGAGAACACTCTAAATTATGTTGTTAATATTTAATGTTTTTGAACTACGTTTTAAGTTTACATTCGATAGTTTCGTTTTATTAAGCACGTTTTATCAAAACGGCTAGGCCCGAATTAGGGTCGTTACAAATGGTATCAGAGCGTAACATCGTTACTAAACCGGTAACGATGCTGTCCTACGTAGAAGAGTCAAGGAAACTCATAGGAGGACAACCGATCATAGGAAGGGATGGGCATAGAATGTAATGGATAACATGAGTAGGCATAGACATAACAAAAGCTTAATGCAGGAATGGCTCCTAGGACGAGAGCGCATGGAAACCGAGATGAGGATAGCAATGCATCAGATCAAGCACTGGCGACAGAGACCCCAGTTGCGGATTCATCGACGTCTCTCACGTTTAGCCAAAAAAGTCTCAGGGACCTGTTCCAAACCATGGCGAGTTCCCTAGTTAGTGCATTAAGACAGGGACAGACGGAGAGGGGAAACTCCGTACAAATGGAACCAGTGCCAAGACCCGAAAAGGGTAGAATGTACTACAACGAAGCATTAAATAAGGCTGGCATGAACAGTTTCACGGGGGATAAGATGGGGGACGCGGAGTCGTGGATTATCCGCCTTGAGGAGAAGTTCGAACTGATCGAAGCCCCAGAGGAGCTTAGGGCAGGATTGGCCCCGATATGATTCGAAGGTAGCACTGCCCGATGGTGGGGGAACGTGTCGGCCTCATTAATGAAGGATGGACCCATCTCTTGGGAGAAGTTTAAGAATGCGTTCTTGGATTACTATGTGCCGAAAGGACTTAAGGAAGATAAGAGGGCCGAATTCGACTGATTGACTCAAGGAAACCGTCCCGTCATGTAGAACATGCAAGAATTCATAGAACTAGGCAGGTATGCCCCCGAGATCATGGGTAGTGAATAGGAAAAGATGCACAGCTTTACGGAAGGGCTGAATGAAAAGGTGAAACTGACTATGTATGGCCGCGACGACGATGAATATTCAAGTTTAGTGGTGGCGGCAGTCCGAGTGGATGGAGGATTGCGGAGAATGGATAAGGAACGCACCAGAAGCTCTGCGCGGAACGAAGTTCAGGGACGGGGAGAGTGGAAAGGATAGATCACTACACAGAGTTTTGGATAGGCACAAGGACCCCCTATGAGGCCTGCGTGCGCCAAATGCGGAAAGAACCATTTTGGAGAATGCCGTGCAGGAACAAACAGTTGTTTCAAGTGCGGCCAGGAAGGACACTTTGCTAAAGATTGCCCGAAGAGGTGGAGGATCGAAACCGGGCTTACCGAAAACAGGGCAAGAGAAAGGGTTACTGGAAATGCTCGAGTGTTCGCTGTGAACAAGGAACAGGCATCGGAGGCTGAAGACGTCGTGGCAGGTACACTACTTATTAACGGCTTTACAGCTTTCATATTATTTGACTGTGGAGCGACACATTCGTTTGTGTCGGAGAAGTTAGCGAAACGGTTTGGGATAATGGGAAGTAACACTAAAATAAAAGTAAAAACACCGGGATCCGAAACCATGGAGGCAAATCGAATCTCTAAAGGATGCACGGTGGAGGTGGACACAGTGCGGACAGAGGCATATTTGATTGAGTTAGGGGATATGGGATTCGATGCCATACTAGGAATGGATTGGTTATCTACATACGATGCGCATGTGAGATGTCGGGAACGTATGATCACTTTTAGTACGCCGAGGGAAGGGAGAAGGGACATGGTCGGAAGACCGATTATGAGTGAGGATGAGGAATATAAGGATCGATCGAACTGGCTAGCATTTGTCACGACGGAGAAGGATGGGACACCATTGAAGTCCGTTCCAGTGGTTTGTGAATACAGTGATGTATTTCCCGACGAGCTACCGGGTCAACCACCCCAGAGAGAAGTGGAAATGGAAATAGAACTACTCCCAGGAACACAACCGATCTCTAAGGCTCCGTACCGAATGGCACCCAGAGAAATGCAGGAATTGAAACAACAGATTGAGTCGCTATTGGAAAAAGGATTTCTTAGGCCAAACAACTCCCCTTGGGGAGCACCAGTGCTATTTGTTAGAAAGAAAAGCGGCGAGTTAAGACTGTGTTACGACTACCGAAAGTTAAACAAGGTCACGATAAAGAACAAGTATATGTTGCCTAGAATCGACGTCCTGTTTGACCAGTTACAAGGCGCGAAGGTGTTCTCAAAATTAGACTTGAGGTCAGTGTATCATCAGGTTCGAGTAAGAGAAGGAGACATACCGAAGACAGCTATTCGAAAGAGGTATGGCCATTACGAATGCATGGTAGTACCGTTTGGGTTGACTAATGCTCCAGCAATTTTCATGGATTTGATGAATCGGGTATTTCGTCAGTACCTAGACAAGTGCGTGGTGGTGTTCATTGACGACATCCTGGTTTACTCTCACAACCGGGAGGAACACGAGCAACATCTGAGAATAGTATTACACACTCTCACACAAGAGAAGTTGTATGCCAAATATAGCAAGTGTGAATTTTGGATGGACAGCATAGCTTTCTTGGACACGTGATATCAATAGGAGGGGTGACGGTGGATCCAACCAAGATAGAGACAGTGATGAATTGGCCCAGACCGACAAAGGCTCGAGAAGTGAGGAGTTTCTTAGGATTAGCCGGGTACTATCGGAAGTTCATCGAGGGGTTCACAAGGATTGCTAAACCGTTGACAAATTTGACCCAAAAGGAAACGAGTTGTACGTGGGATGAGAAATGTGAGGACAGTTTTGAATGTCTCAAAACGAAATTGACATCGGCACCAATACTGGTACTACCCACACAAGGACATGACTTCACGGTATACAGCGACGCATCCAAGGAAGGTCTCGGGTGTGTACTGATGCAGGGAGGGAAAGTTATAGCATACGCATCCCATCAATTGAAGATACACGAGTTGAACTATCCGACACACGATTTAGAATTAGCCGCGGTTGTATTCGCACTCAAGATTTGGAGACATTATCTGTACGGTGTTAAGTGCGAAATATTCACCGACCACAAGAGTTTGAAGTATCTATTTACCCAGAGGGAGCTTAACATGAGACAACGGAGGTGGTTGGAACTGATAAAAGATTACGACCTGGACATTCAGTATCACCCCGGAAAGGCAAACCAGGTAGCCGATGCACTGAGCAGGAAGAATCATGGTGTGCTAGCGAACACGTTGGTAAGGGAAATGGAGAACCTACATCTGGAAGTGGTGGAGTCGACCACAGTCATGTTTGGGACTATTATCGCGAGACCAGGGATACTGGAGGAAGTACTTGAAGCACAAATATCAGACCCCGAGAAACCCGTAACGCAAAAAGAGGGAAACAGAACTGATAAATCAGAGATAAGCAAAGGAAGCGATGGGCTAATCCGAATAAATGAATGGATATGGGTACCAAACCGGCTGGAGCTAAGGAAGAAGATTATGGTAGAAGCACACAGTTCGGCTTTCTCAGTTCACCCAGGAAGCACTAAGATGTATTGGGACCTAAAGACGCACTGGTGGTGGAATGGAATGAAAAACGAGATTGCAAACTTTGTAGCCAAATGCGAAAATTGCCAACGAGTTAAGGTCAAACACCAACACCCGGGAGGCGAGCTACAAACCTTAGAGATTCCAGAGTGGAAATGGGATAGCATCGGCATGGACTTTGTGGTAGGACTACCCAAGAGCCCACGAAAGAACGACGCGATATGGGTAGTGGTCGACCGTCTTACAAAGGCGGCTCATTTCTTAGTAGTCAAGACAACATACGGAGTAGACAGGCTAGCCAGAATATATGTGGATAACATAGTCAAGTTACATGGAGTTCCAGTAAACATCGTGTCACATATAGACCCGAGATTCACGTCTAGATTTTGGCAAAGTTTACAGAAATCACTCGGAACCCAGTTAAGCATGAGCACATCCTATCACCCACAGACGGATGGCTAGACCGAGCGAACCAACGAAATTATGGAGGATATGTTACGGGCATGTGTGTTTGAGTTTAAGGGAGGTTGGGAGGATTTCCTACCGCTAGTGGAATTTGCGTACAATAATAGCTTTCAGAGCAGCATTGGCATGGCCCCATATGAGGCATTGTACGGGAGGAAGTGTCGTACACCGCTATGCTGGGATGAGGTGGGAGAGAGAAAGACCACGGGAACAGAATTGGTGGAAGTCACCATTGAAAAGGTGGCCGTGGTACGAAAGAACATTAAGGCGGCACAGGACCGATACAAAAGTTGGGCAGACACAAAAAGGAGACCCTTAGAGTTAAAAGTTGGGGATCACGCATACCTAAAGGTATCACCTATGAAGGGGGTGCTAAGGACCACAAGGACAGGGAAGCTGAGCCCCCGGTATATCGGACCATATGAGGTGGAACGAAGGATCGGAAACCTAGCATATCAGCTGAAGCTTCCGGAGGAAATGGGGGGGATACACAACGTGTTCCATGTATCCCAACTGAGGAGAAAGGTGACTGAAGGGATCCAAGAATGTGTGGGGGAACCCATAGAGATAACCCCGGAACTAACGTACGAGGAAGTCCCAGTAAAGATCCTAGGCAGAGAGGAAAGAAGGCTCAGAAACAAACAAATCCCCATGGTGAAGGTACAATGGTCCAATCAAGGAGAAAGGGAAGCTACATGGGAAACGGAACGGGAAATTAGACAGAGAGCGCCGGAGTTAATGGAAGATTGGTACGCACGAGTTTCGGGACGAAACTCAAAATGAGTGGGGAAGGATGTAATAGCCGAGAAAAAGGTATGTCGAAACAAATAGTAGGGAATGTAACGGTAAAGTCTAGACGATAGATAATGAGAGATACGGGAACGAAAGAACGTAAAAGGGAACGAAGAATAGAAAAGTAAAGAAAAAGATAAAGGAGGGGTCAAAAGTAAAGGAAGGAGGGGTCAAAGTGTGAATTAGAAAAGTTAGGATGTCTATAAATAGGAGTGAGGAGGCCCAAAAATGGGTTAATCATCATTAAGACCCGAAAATCCGAAAATTCCCGCAAAGAAGGAAAATTATCGCGAATTTCACCTGCATGTCTTTTTATCGCGAAAAATTTCATGTGCAAATTGTCGCGAATTTTATGTGAAGAGGAAATTGTCGCGAAAGTGGAAGCTGTGTAAATTATCGCGGAAATTGTGATCAGTGCAGTATTATCGCGGATTTGATGATGAAGAGAATTATCGCGGATTTTGCTTAGTGAAGAGAATTGTCGCGGATTTGGTTTCATGAGTAAATTATCGCGGATTTCATATTCCAGCATAGAATTATCGCGAATTTCGAGGAAATTCTAAGTTTAAGTGTTTTTGTCGCGTCTCGACGTCGGATCGTAGAAGGAACGGAACACGTAAGGTCTACGGTAACCACATAGTTAACAATAGGATAATAACGTCGAAATTCGAGTAACTAAAACCTATTACGAAATGCAGGAAAGCGCGGAAAGACTATAACAAGCGAAAGCAACGGTAAGCGGAGTGAACACAATATAGTAAGGGAAGGTTCAGACTTAAGGAATGGGATTGGGTTAATAAAGAAGGAAGAAATGATACGAATGAACGAGATAAATGATAATAAGACTCGGGGTGAGGAAGGATGGACCGTCCGACCGAACCCGGCATCGTGCCTAGTACACGATTCGCCAAAGGAAGGGCATGCCTGATGAAGGGAACGATAAGTTCTAAAGAGGAAAAGACACGTACGAAGAGGGCAGAACGGATCCGGGTGGAAAAAGGGGTAGCGCCTAAGTACCCACCCGGGGAAAGAAAGCATATGGCCTGTCGAGTCATCCAACAACTAACGGTTGGCTTGGGCGGGACATGCACCTAGCATGTTAATCTCGGCAACAGTAAATTTAATGTATGACGGGAATGATAAGGGTAAAAGAAGAGGGAAATAAGAAAACGGTTAAATGGAATGATTCATGTGTGCGTGTACGGTATAACTAGGAAGTGAAAAGATAGTGTGTAGTGTGTGTGAAGTTTCCTTTAATAGATTGTGACCGCTTTACAGATTTTGTAGGTGACGCAGACGAGGTATGATAGGGACATGGGAAGGAGGTCGTCGGTTGTCCGGTGATAGAGTTTGGTCCTTTGGAGAACACTCTAAATTATGCTGTCGTACTTTCATGTTTCGAACTATGTTTTAAATTTGCATTCGAATGTTTCCGTTTTAATTATCATGTTTTAACAAAACAACTATGCCCAAATTAGGGTCGTTACACTTTGGAGGTTTATATCGATGATATATTGATAAAGAGTAAACATAAGGATAACCACATCCAGTATTTGAATGATTTTTTTGGTGTATTGAGAAAGTATATGATGAAATTGAATTCGCTTAAGTGTGCATTTTGTGTGAAAGGAGGCAAGTTCCTCGGCTTTATGGTGTCTGAGAGAGGAATTGAGATGAATCCTGACAAGATAACAGCCATCCAAGAAATGACCCCTCCGACGACTGTTAGGGAAGTTCAAAGGCTAACTGGGAGATTAGCCTCATTGAATCGCTTTATTTCACGATATGCAGAGAGAAGTTTGCCGTTTCTTAAGGTTTTGCGTAAGACGAAACTTTTGTATTGGGACGACGAATGTAGCAGGGCTTTTGAGAGTTTGAAAGACTATCTGAGTAAATCACCGTTTATGTCTTCTCCATCACCGGGGGAACCGTTGGGTGTATATTTGGCAGTGACAAAAGAGGCAGTGAGTGCCGCCTTAGTCAGACTTAGTGTAATAGCCAGGAAAAAGGTATGATGGAACAAATATTAGGGAATGTAGCGGTAAAAATCTAGACAATGAATAACGAAGGATACGGGAACGAAAGAACGAAAAAGGAAACGAAAAATAGAAAAGTAAAGAAAAAGATAAAGGAATGGTCAAAATGAAAAGAATGAGGGGTTAAAGTGTGAATTAGAAAAGTTAAGATGTCTATAAATAGGGGTGGGGAGGCCCAAAAACGAGTTAATTATCATTAAACCACGAAAATCCAGAAATTGTCGCGAAAGGAGGAAATTGTAGCGAAAATTTGGGCATCGAAAAATTGTTGCGAATTTGCAAACTATTGCGAATCCTAGCTCTAGTACAAAATTATTTTGAATTTCGAGGAAGATGTGAATTATCGCGGAAATACTAAGTTTGAGTGTTTTCGTTGCGTCTCAACGTCGTATCGTGGGAGGAGAAGGACACATAGGGTCTACGGTAATCACATAGTTAACAATAAAATGATCACGTCGAAATTCGGGTAACTAAGATCTGTTACGAGATGCAGGGAAGCGCGGAAGGATTATAACAAACGAAAGCAAACGGTAAGCGGAGTGAACACAATATAGTAAGGAAAGGTTCAGATTTAGGGAACGGGATTGGGTTAATAAGGAAGAAAGAAAAGACACGAATGAACGAGATAAATGGTAATAAGACTCGGGGTGAGGAAGGATGGACCGTCGGACCGAACCCGGCATCGTGCCTAGCACACGATTCGCCAAAGGAATGGCATGCCTCATTTCCTAGCAGTCAAGACGATATACAAAGTAGACAGACTAACCAGAATATATGTGGATAACATAGAGTTCCAGTAAACATCGTGTCAGACAGAGACCCGAGATTCACGTCTAGATTTTGGCAGAGTTTACAGAAATCACTCGAAACCCAGTTAAGCATGAGCACAGCCTACCACCCACAGGCGGATGGTCAGACCGAGAGAACAAACCAAATTATGGAGGATATGTTACGGGCATGTGTGTTGAAATTTAAGGGAGGTTGGGAGGATTTCCTATCGCTTGTGGAATTTGCGTACAATAATAGCTTTCAAAGCAGCATTGACATGGCCCCATACGAGGCATTATACGGGAGGAAGTGTCGTACACCGCTATGCTGGGATGAGGTGAGAGAGAGAAAGACCACGGGAACGGAATTGGTGCAAGTCACCATTGAAAAGGTGGCCGTGGTGCGAAAGAACATTAAGGCGGCATAGGACCGATACAAAAGTTGGGCAGACACAAAAAGGGGACCCTTAGAGTTAAAAGTTTTGGATCACGCCTACCTAAATATATCAACGATGAAGGGGGTGCTAAGGACCACAAGGAAAATGAAGCTGAGTCCCCGGTATATTGGACCATACGAGGTGGAACGAAGAATCGGAAACCTAGCATATCAGCTGAAACTTCCGGAAGAGATGGGGGAATACACAACGTGTTCCACGTATCCCAACTAAGGAGGGGGGTGACTGAAGGAATTCAAGAATGTGTGGGGGAACCTATAGGGATAACCCCGGAACTAACATACGAGGAAGTCCAGTAAAGATCCTATGCAGAGAAGAAAGAAGGCTCAGAAACAAACAAATTCCCATGGTGAAAGTACAATGGTCCAATCAAGGAGAGAGGGAAGCTACATGGGAAACAGAACGAGAGATTAGACAAAGGGCACCAGACTTAATGGAAGATTGGTACGCACGAGTTTCGGGACGAAACTCAAAATAAGTGGGGAAGGATGTTGTTGTGGTTCGAAAACCGGGGGTGTCAACAGTCGACCGATTCGTTGCAAGACGAACTCGGTTGTTATTTGTTTATTTGTGGAGAAGGTCGATGATTCAAAGGTAAAGGAGGCAAACGGATTTTTGAGTGGAAAACCTCGGAAACGAGGAAAAAACCAATTGACTAAGGGCTAAAAGAAATGCCCTCAGCCTGTTCAATAAACGAATCCATGATTATACAATACATGTTTGTTTGATCGACCACAAAGAGGGGGAAGCTAATCGAAAATAAATCGAGAGTAATCTGTCAAGCTCAAGCCCTCTGAAGAAAACCGAAATCAAAGTCCTTTTATCCTTCTCTCTGTGTCCTTTTTATACTTCCACTGTACTATGCACAGTAGGGTGTCGTTTTGCGCCTGTCCTTTGCTACTAGGTCGGCTAACGTCAGGCGGAACAACCGCCGGAAATAGCTCCCCGTAGCTGCATGGCGCCGGTCCTTTCGGCGCTGCCAACCAGCTACTCTTTGGCCTATAGTGGCTTACACCCATTGCCGAACCACGCTACTGACACGTTAGTCGCGGGTTATCGTCGCATGTGATGCATGAGGATGGCCCGAAACAACGCCGGCAAGAAGTGGACCGATCGGTCTGGGCACACGTGGGGAGCTGGGCCCCACGGCTCGGGACCGATCGCCAGATGCGACTGATCGGGCCAAGCGATATAAATGGGCCCTCTACTGATCTGGGCCACCAAGTTCGGCTCACTTGTCTGGGTCGTCATGGCCAAGGCTGGTCCTGACCCTGTTCGGGGTATCGGGTTCCGATGATCTCATCACTAGCCCCTCGGACTCAGTCGCCACCTTGTTGGTGACCGGGGTTCGATCAACAATCGAGATGGTTCGCGCACATGTGCCCGATCGCAACTTCGGAAACTAGTACCCGAACCGATCGTAATGGTGTCCCTGTGGACCGATCCAATACTTAGAAATTTCTTGAAGTGGATTTTTGAATTTGAAACCCAGAATAGTAGAATGGCATGGGCGTAATTCCAGGCTCTGCAGCAGCTAACGCCTTTTCATATTCCAAAGGAGGGCAGACTGTCAGACTGCAGCCGCCTGCAGAGGTGACGTGTCATCCTGTGATTGGGCAGTACGTGATATAAAAGTCAGGGTTTTTCCTTTGTGTGGCCATTATCACTATCTGCAATCGACTACCCAGCCTTTGAAATCTCCGGCGATTCTCGTTCAACCGCTGCTCATCTCCAGATTTTATTCCAATCTCCAAGGTAATCCTCCATGGCACCCCGTAGGTCTAGATATCCCGACATTAGTTCCATGGATCTTGACGCCTTTAGGGTCAAGTTTTCTATTCCAGCCCATTACCATATCTGGAGGGGGAAGGAAGACGTTCCGTGCTTCCTTCCTGCTGAGATGAACGTTCCGGCTAGCGCCATTCCCGTTAGCTATGCTTCCCTTAGATCGGGCTTGCGATTTCCCCTGCACCCTTTCGTCGCAGCCGTTCTTAGGGAGATCCACTGCCCGACTTTTGCTCTTTTTCTGGGCATTTATGTATATATTATCGCCTTTATTTTTTATTGCCACAAACAGAGGGTAGAACCAACCCTCATGCATTTTTTCAACCTGTTCGTGGTAGGATCCCGTAAGGGCCGAAGGTTGTTAGGAGGTCGCAAGCTATATTACATAGCTACCCGAACGAAGGATTAAGGTCCAACTTCCCGATGCTAGGGTGTGTTGTTAGGAGGTCGCAAGCTATATTACATAGCTACCCGAACGAAGGATTATGTTATCGTCGACAAGGAAGATTCCCTACATGAATGGGAATCTTGCTATGTCTGGATAGACATCCCGAGGGAGAACTTGCTGAAAGTTACCTTCCTAACAACACACCCTAGCATCGGGAAGTTGGACCGAAACCGGTTCAACCCATCCTACCCCGACATTGCCGATACTTTGGCAATGCTTCCTCCTCCCGAACGGCGTCTGAAGAGAATCGACATCCTTCGGGAGAAGAAGCTATTAGAGATCGGGGTAGCAGGAAGGAAAGATGCCCCTGCCCCGAAGGGTTTTTCCTCCAGCTCTGACTCGTCTGAGTCAGAAGACTCGGGTACGACTTGGCCCTTTCCAATTCATACTTCCTCATCCTTATTATTTTCCCTTTGCAGATTCTACTGACACCATGTCCGGGAACCGATAGCTGCTGCGTCAAAAGCAAAAAAGGAGGCCCATCTGCAAGCCTCAAAGCCCAAACCTCGCGTGGCTGTCGGGCCATCAAGGCCGTACGGGAGCTCCAGCAGCCACATGCCAGAGCCCCGATCCATGGATGAGGTGGACGAGGATATCTCTAAGAAGATACGCTCATTAATCCTTCCTGCCATGTATAGGATCGGAAATAACTCCCCCCTGGATCTTAACGTCGTGCGGTTATTGCTGCAGGGGTCAATTCGGGTGGAGGATGTCCGCCCCTCGTCCAGTTTAGGGGATAGGGCGTAGAGACCATCGGCTTCTGCGTCGACAAGCAAGCGGGGCCTCGAAGAGGAGGCCCCGAAGCAGTACAAAAGGCTGCGGTCAACTGTCAGCAAGCCCGCAGCTTCGATCCCCACAAAAGGGGTCACCATCGGGGATAAACCGGCCCCGTCCTTGTCCAACCCGGAGGCCATTCGCGGGGCGATCCAGGAGATGGTGACCTCTGTCTTCAAGGCCCGGGGACCAAAGAGAGTCCCCCCATCATGGAAGGATACCACCCTCGAGGAGTACCGGCTTTTGGGAAAGAAAAACCCGCCCGGTATTGATGGCTCCCTCCCCAGCTTGGTGTCCGCATATCTGGAATCCCAAGCTGTGGTAAGTTGATTTTATCTTAAGTTCATGATCGGGTACATGTTTTTAATCCCGCTTGGTTGCTGCAGTCGCATAGAAGGGCCCTGGATCTGGCATCCGCCGTCCAACTCGGCCGAAGCGCCTCTTCGGCCACTAAAGAGCTGGAGAGCCAACTTGCCTTATCTCAACGGCTTGTTGAGATCAAACAAAAGGAGTTGGAGGCGGTCCGAGCCGATCGGGACCGTTTGTACGGGGAGCCACTTGGAGCGGGCACCGAGTTGTCCTTGGCTGCCTCAAAGGCGGGGGAGGCCCAAGCAGCAGCAAACTCCGCCACGGCCCGAGTTTTGGAACTGGAGCGTCAGATACAAGAGTTATCTGGCGAAAGCAACAGGCTCCTTCTGCAATCCCAAGATGAGAAGACTGCCTTGAAAGAAGAGCTGGAAGCGCTCAAAGATGATCTGGTCAGAGTTCAAGGGTCAACAGAAAGCGTGGTTCGGGAAGCCCTATTGGGTTTTGCCCGATCGCCATTGATGTTTGCCTTAGCGGCAAATGTCTATGGACCGAACGTCTCCCAATACATGGACAACATGAAGGACCAAATAGTTAACAAGTTTGGTCTGGATCCCGAAGACGAACGTTGGGAGACACTTGACCCACTGACCAAAGATGGCAACTTCTGTGAGATCCCCAAACTGGACGAACCTCCGCTAGAGACTGATCCCAACTATCCCCTTTTTGACCTGATGGAGAGATCGGTCAACGAGATAGTTGATGAAAGGGGGAAAAACTGGAGGATCTCAAGGCCTGGATTGCAGAGAAGTCTGGTGGAGCTGACAAGGAAGAAGGGCAAATAGACTAGGATGTAACATCCTGCTCTTCCTTGCTGTATTTGTAAACTCCAGTTCTCCAAATAAAAATTTTTCTTTTGTCCAATCTCAACTGTAAACTTTACTTTGAGCAAAGTTTTCCTCCTTTCATAAAATTCACCGAAATACTTTCAAGTGTAAGGTCGGGGCTTAAGCCAAGTGTGGCCCGAACGGTCTTCACCAAATAACATCGAACTTCATCAAGTTTATTAAGCTAGGAAAACCCCAACCATACCATGAGATCTCGCTTGAGTCCGTCCAATGGAATGTCAAGATTCTAGCATACTGCCATGGTTCTCCATGAGTCCCGTGATACATTCTCAGCCAAAACCCCGGTTCTTAATATAGTCCCATGACGGGCTCTGCTTGCATTCAACAGGTTAATTCTGCCCTGGTTTCTAGCTGTAGATCAAGTTTAATGAAGCAAGGGCTACCTCTAGGTGATGAGTGCCGTTTGAAGAAAGAATTGAGTTCGTAGTGAGTTCTGGGAGTATACGATTCACCTAAGTACTCGGCAAGCGTGGAAGCAACTAACTCGTCAGAGCGGTCACACAACTTGGGAGCCTTGTGGATGATCGCTACAGTCACCAGTCCAAACTCGTCCAGAAAATCTAACTCCAAGATCGGTCCCTCATAGCTAAAAATACTTTGTATTGCATTCATTTGTAAACTTATTCAAGCGTATGAAACGTTTTAAAGTTCAGAATTGCCATATGTGTCAAACGCTTTATATGAAATAACGCCTTAAGTTCAATACATTCCAGGTTCGGGGGATCTCATCTCCATCCAAATTTTGAGCCCAGCGCCCAGGTTCTTCATGACCCGATAGGGCCCTTCCCAATTTCTCTCCAGCTTCCCCACATTTCACTGAACCCTTACGTTCCTGAGAACGAGGTCGCCTTCATAACTCGTTTGTTGTGAGCTCGCTCAATTGTTCTTTGATAAGCACACATGCGTGCATAGATGGCGTTTCTCTTCTCTTCAATCATCTCCAAATCTAAAGACCTTCGCTCATTATTCAAATGTTCGTCATACTGGGTTATCCGAGGGGATCTTATGGCTACCTCCACTGGACTGACCGCTTCAAACCCATACACCAAAGAAAATGGAGACTCCTGGGTCGTTGAGCGGGGTGTGGTGCGGTAAGCCCATAATACCTCGTAAATATGATCAGGCCACTTTCCCCCTAAATCCTCCAACTTGGTTTTCAACCCTTTCAGGATGACTTTGTTGGAGACCTCACTTAATCCGTTGGTCTGGGGATGGGCCACCGATGAGAAGTGTTGAGCGATACCCAATTTGATTCAAAGATCCCGAACGGCTTTACCGCGGAATTGAAGTCCATTATCAGATACAAAAGCTCGAGGTACCCCAAAGCGGCTTATGATGTTCCTCCATAGGAAATGTTTTACCACTTTTTCAGAAATGATAGCAACCGCTTCAGCCTCGATCCACTTTGTGTAATACTCCACTGCCACTATGCAAAACTTGCGCTGCTGGACCGATCGAGTGAACGGTCCCAGGATATCAATCCCCCACCTGTCAAATGGGCAAGGGAGTGGGGTCATCGATAAAGGTGCCCCAGGTAATTGAGGGACTTGAGAATGATGTTGGCAAACAGCGCAGCGTCTTGTGTACTTCTTTGCATCCTCAAGGAGCGTTGGCCAGAAATAACCAACTCTTACAACACGATGATATAGAGATCGGGCTCCAGAATGTATTCCGCATATCCCCTCATGAACATAAATCATGACGGCTTCAGCCTTCAAAGGGGATAGGCATCGCAAGAGCGGTCCCTCAAAGCTTTTCTTGAATAGGTGCCCTTCGTTGAGCACATATCGTGTCGCCCGGGTTTCAATCTTCCTGGCTTCTGATGCATTATCTGGTATATGACCGTTGGTCAGATATTTGGTGAAAGGGGTCATCCACGTGGCAACTTCTGGGGAGCCAATGGCGTTGATCTTTAAATCTTGGAGTTCGTGGCACAGGACTCCCACCTCATCGAATGACTGTTCGGTCGCAGGAATATCGACCGAAGGTCTATCCTGAATATGGACCGATACCGTGCCTGGTCCAATGTCTGGTAAGTCTGCAGCCAATCTAGCTAGTGCATCAGCCACCTTGTTTTGTTCTCTAGGCACGTGGTCGAGTGAGAACTCCCGAAACTTCTTTGCTAACTCCATGACCTTCGCATGATATAATTTCATGGTTGGCTCATGCGCCTCGAATCTTCCTGCGAACTGCTCCACCACCAGCTTGGAGTCTGAGAACATTCGCACTTTACCAACTCCCATCTTTTGAGCTAAGGTCATCCCCGACAGTACGGCTTCGTATTCCACCACGTTGTTT
>RWGZ01000610.1:442597-551747 GCA_009725065.1 Utricularia reniformis
GCCGAAAGGCCACAAGGTCCTAAGACCTGCTGCAAGATATCGATTTTATCTCGGAGCTCCAGCTTGATACCCCAGGTGGTTCTGTTGAACTTCTCCATAAAAGATCGGAGACTCATCTTCGCCGGGATATACTTCATGTCGTATAGTTCCTGCCTGCTACGAGGCGGTCCTACGTTTGGAGCGAACTGCTCCGAGAAAGCCAGGACGAATCCGCCATACGACTGTATAGATCGGGCCGGCAAGTTCTTGAACCAGGTCCGGGCATCGCCCTGCAACCCTGCCGCGAAGATGCGGCACTTCAATGAATCGGAGGCCCGAACGGTCCGCATCCTTAGCTCAAAATCTACGACGTGATCAATCGGATCACCGTCGCCTCGGAATACGGGTAACCCCTCAGGGTTACGGAAATATCGATCGGGGACTGCCGCCGACATCTCCTCAGAGAACGGGAGTATCAAATCTCCCAATGCGGCGGATACGCCTCCCGATTGTTGGGATGACGCCTGGGCTACATGTAGATTGTGCCACCAGTCATCATCCTTACTCCGCTTGATCGGAGCACCCATGGCCCGATCGAGAAGTCCTGGATTACGCTCCATATCAGGATCGCAATCCCTTTGCGTTCGCAGGGCCTCCAACTCCCTAGTAAGCTCGTCGATGCGTCTCTGCATCTGTTCCTGGTTCGTCCCAGGGACGGGAGTTAGAGTTCTAACTGGAGGAGGCGGAGTGGATTGGTATCTCGGCCTCCTCATTGTTATTCCACGTCTGGTAATCTCCTCTTCATCGGAGCTCGACGCTTCAGGGTCGCTCTCGTACCCTCTGTTGGCTGGAACATGGCTTGTAATAGTCGGTGGTTCTGTTCCACTCCTCTCCGACGTAACTTCCAGAATAACTTTCATAACAACAGCTTCCAAGTCCTCTAAAGAGAACGTTGAAGCTGGAACACTGCTGGGAAGCGTGTCACTATCGTTCGTCGAAGTTCCAGTCGCCATGCTTTTGATTATCCTATCCCAGGTAAAGACCTCAAATGGGAATTAAAACTCGTCCCCAAGGACGGCGCCAAACTGTTGTGGTTCAAAAACCGGGGGTGTCAATAGTCGACCGGTTCGTTGCAAGACGAACTCGGCTATTATTTGTTTATGAGTGAAGAACATTAATGATTCAAAGGTAAAGGGGGCGAAAGGATCTTAGAGTGGAAAACCTCGGAAGCGAGAAAAAAACCACTTGACTAAAGGCTGAAAGAAGTGCCCTTAGCCCGTTCAATAAGCGAATCCATGATCATACAATGCATGTTTGTTCGATCGACAACAAAGAGAGGAAGGACAATCGAAAATAAATCGAGAGAGATCCTTGATGGCAAAGCTTTTTTAGAGAAAACAGGAAATAAGTCTTTTTCTCATTCTCTAAGTGTCCTTATTATACTCCCACTGTACTGTGTACAGTAGGGTGTCGTTTTGTGCCTCTCCTTTGCCACTAGGTCGGCTAACGTCAGGCGGAATAGCAGCCGGAAACGGCTTCACAGGGCTGCACGGCACTGGAACTTTCGGCGCTGCCATCCGGCTACTCTCTGGCCTCTAGTGGCTTACACCCATTGCCGAACCATGCTTCTGACAAGTTTGTCGCGGTTTGTCGTCGCATGTGATGAACAAGGATGGCCCGAGGTAGCGTCTGCTAGAAGTGGACCGATCAGTCTGGGCACACGTTGGGAGCTGGGCCCCACACCTCGGGACCGATCGCCAGATGCGATCGATCGGGCCAAGTGGTATAAATGGGCCCTTTACTAATCTTGGGCTGGATCCGGGCCTCCAAGTTCGGCTTGCGTTGTTTGGGCTGTCATGGCCAAGGCTGGTCCTGACCCTGTTCGGGGCATCGGGTTCCGATGATCTCATCACATATTATGTTTGACACTTTTGAGTATGCTAACTATATTGAATAATGTTTTGATCTTTTTTCAAGGATTATTCCTCTTGGAATAATTAAGATTTCGTAAAATCGAGCTTTTGATCTCAAGATTATTTGTAGATAACGATGTTCAAATATTTTTGATCTCGAATCCTGTTGCATTCAGGACAAGTTGAGTAAATGTGTTATCGCAAAATGCTACCTGAGCAATGGTGTGTTAGTGTTGCAAGCATAAAGGGGGTAGGATATTTTGAATTTTCTTGTTCTCATGTTATGAAAAATGTATTTTAGACGGATATTCTTGTGGATTGTGTGAACGATGAGAATAAATGACATTTTCTCCTTAGACATCCATCTAAAACTGTCTTAGAACATATACCAGTGTCATCAATTGCATCTAAATATATATGTCACTCTTGTTTGTTATCTAAGCAGCAGCGTCGGACGTTTCCAACAATTGAGTCGAGGGTTTATAACGCATTTGAATTGATACATATTGATGTTTGGGACCCTTATCGTACACCAACAAGCACAGGCGCAAGATATTTTCTTACTATCGTGGATGATTATAATCGATCAACTTGGACTTATCTCTTAAATGCAAAAGGAATGGTTGCTTGAGTCTTAAGTTCATTTTATACAATGGTCAAAACACAATTTTGAGCCATTGTGAAACGTGTTAGTTCATATAACGGAGGAGAATTTACAAATCTTACATGTCAAAGTTTATTAGAAAATTATGGATCAATATACGAGAGGACATGTACTTTTTATTTGAAATCTAATGGTGTTGTAGAGTACAAACACCAACATCTACTAAATGTAGCTAGAGCATTTATGTTTCAATCTAAAGTACTTATTACTTTATAGGGAGAGGCAATTCTCACGGTTACTTATTTGATTAATAAGATTACCACATCCATTTTGGACTGGAAATCTCCCTTTCAGCTTTTGTCTGGCCGAAAGCCAACTTATGGCCATATACAAACATTTGGTTGCTTAGCATATACTGCTTTCAGTGCACATCATGGAGATAAATTTGCTCACAGAGGAAATCCTCGTGTCTTCTTAAGATACACTCTTAGCAAAGAGATTTTCAAACTATATGATCTCCAAAATCACAAGATTTTTTTGTCTCGAGACATCACTTTGTGGAAAGTATTTTTCCATACCACCTTTGAAGGTACATGAGAACAACTTGATTTCACTACCGTACCCACAGACAGATACTTCAGACGAAATTGAATAAAATATGGATGTTGTTATTGAAATTGTTCATTTAGAACAACCAAGTCATCATCCAGAACATGACTCACTGAATGGTGATCAACACACAGATAATGGGGATCCTACTCATGCCCCATTGACTGCACTTCGGAGGTCAACTCGCACTACAAATCCTCCTCAATGGTTGTCTGATTATGCTCATGCTGCATTCCTGGAAAATATTGATCTTATTAAATAGTCATCTACAGTCGAAGAGGAATTAGCAACTCCGCACTGGGCAGAAACCATGGATGTTGAAATCGTTGCCCTTGATGCCAACGGAACATGGACTCTATGGGATTTGCCTCCCATGAAGATAGCAGTAAGATGCCGTTGGATTTTTAAAACAAAGCTTAATTCTGATAGAACAATCAACAAATATAAAGCATGACTTGTCGCAAAAAGATTTAAGCAAGTTTAGGGTGTGGATTACCTTGAAGTGTTTCTCCGATTTCTAAAATCACATCTGTTCCACTATTATTTGCAGTTGGTGCGAGTAAGTGTTGGGAAATCTTCCAACTGGACGTGAACAATGTCTTTCTTCATGTTTTCCTCGACACTAAAGTATATATGCACCAACCACCAGGATCTATTTGTGATAACAAGAATACAGTTTGCAAACTTGTTATATCTCTATATGAACTTAAACAGGCTTGAAGAAAGTAGAATTTGGAACTCACATCAATCCTTAATGATCAAGGTTTTGTTCAATCTCCTCATGACCCCTGCTGTTTCACCAGATTAACTCTAGGTGGCATTAGCATCTTACTGGTTTATGTGGATGACATTCTCCTAACCAGGAGTGATTTAACTGGCATTGCCCTGATTAAAAATTTTTAGACTCCGAGTTCACTATTAAGGATCTTGGGCATGAGCAATATTTCCTTGGTTTGAATATTTTCTGTGACACTAATGACATTTTTATAAGTTAGCACAAATATATCCGATGCATAATTGATTCAGCTGTAAATTCACACAGCAAGCCAACCTTGATACCCTTGCCTCATGGTATCAACTTATCCTCATATGATGCACCACTCATTAAAGATCCCACTGTCTACCGAAGACTCATTAGCCGGTTGTTATACATGTCTTATACTCAACCAGATGTGACATATGCCACACAATAGTTGAGTCAATATCTTCAGCATCCTATAGAATTTCATATGCATGCATCTTTACATGTTGTTCGATACTTAGAAGGAACAAGTCATTTGGGATTATTTTATGCAGTGGGAACCAGCTTAGAACTTCATACCTTTTGTGATGTTGATTGAGCCACTTGTGAGGACACTCGTTGGTCTATAACTGGATATTGTATATTTCTAGGCACCTCCCTTATATCTTGGAAAGTAAAGAAGCAACATACATTGGCCCAATCCTCCGCCGAGGTAGAATACAAAAGTATGTCATCTACGGTTTGTGAACTTCAGTGGTTGTCGTTTCTTCTACTTGTTTTTCAAATGGAGGTATTCTTGTCATTTGCTTTGGGTACAGACAACAAAGCTGGACTTCCGATTTCTCAAAATGTTGTCTTTCACGAACGTACCAAGCATATCGATATTGATTGCCACTTTGTTCGTGATCATCGTCGCATCGGTTTTATTGATCCATTTTATGTGCATACTCAGGAGCAACCAATAGACTTTCTCACTAAATCACTTTCTTGTCCTCGGTTTAGCAAACTATTGAATCAATTATCGCTCTTTGGGCGTACTCCTGTGATTTCTTCAACTTGTCATGATTCTTGTCTTGAGGGGGGCGTGTCAAGTTAATAAGACTCAGCAAATTTGGTGCAACACGTGGCAGAAGATTATGCATTAGACAGTTAGATTTTACACTTTAAATAAGCCTGTAATTGTGAACTTTATTTATCGCATTTTATACAATTGAAAACTTCCTTTTCATCTTCACAATGGAATGTTCTGGAACATTACAGAATTGACAATTGACTGCTTCACATGGTATCAGAGCGGGTTCAGAAAAATCCTGAGTGACTTTGCCGGGGGCTAGTCCGATTTAATGAAATTGATCAGTTAGTAATCCACCAATTTGAATTGTCAAATCCAACTTGTCAGGTGGTTGAGTTTGAGGGGGTGTGTTGAAATAATAGAATTTGTCCCAAATGGAAAATGAAAGTGTGATGGATTAATTTATAAGAGGGAATGTGGAGTATAGTAAATGACTTAGTCAAATTTTTTACATTGTGGTCTCATCTCTCTTATATGTTGTATCCGGAAACACTTCCCACATAATTGATCCGACTCTATAAATTTAACATGAATAACTTTGTCGGAATGAAGGACAAAGAATAATAGAAAAGATAGGAAAAATCAAGATGTTAAGAGAAGAAACTATCAACGAATGCACTATCGTATTGTGATTCTACAACTACAAACCTTGATAATTATGCGTTAACGAGATTGTAGCAGAGTGAGTGCAAACTAATAAAATTCCAAGCAAATAAAGCTTTGCTTCAAACGATCTCCCTTGTGATCATTTTAAAATACTTAACCAATATACAACTGTTACATACACACCACATGTTTATCAACCCAAATCATTCATAAGTAGGAGAATGACTCGTGGGATAGTAGAAGAGGATAATACAAGTTGTCATATCTAATTTTACCTTAAAAACTTTGAGGGTATATTTACCACAATTAGAAAACATGAATCAAAATTTATCAAATAATATAAATATTAATGGTAGTATATAATTTGTAAATTTTGTAAATAATTTATGAAATATTATTCGCATAATTTATTTGGGTGTCTTATCCTCGATGTATTCTTATGTGACAACCTAGCAACTTGATAACACAAATGATTTATAATAATAACTCAACTTGACATAGCCGACCTAGGAGACGTATTATTTTAAATTTTTAAATACATTATTATATAAATACCGTAGTTTTATCAAATAATTTAAAAGAATTACTAAAATCTCATTTCTTATTCAACCACAATATTTACAATATCTCAATTTAATAGTTTACAAGAAGCTAATTTTATCTTACATTTAAAAATGACGTCCGCAATGTTTGCAATTATCTTGGTTGATTGGATGCCACGTGCCCTGAACAATTGCCACTATTTGTAATAATCTTTTACGATATTGTTCATCATTCAATCTTATATTCATAAATGATTACAGATTATATTCATAAATAATAAAATTTGTTTTGATACCATGAATATTTCAATTATTAGAAAAGGAAAAAGCCTAAACCTTCGTTATGTTATATATATATATATTTAATTTTATTAACTAATTAAAAATCTCATAAGAATCAGTATTTTAAGTTTCTGGTATACTGGGTCTATGTACTGGAAATTTCGATTGTACCGACTTCGGTTGATATTTTGTTTTTAGCAAGTCGGGTCGTATCTTATTTAGGAAAAATTAAAATTTGAATATTTTATAATTTAAATTATTTTAAAATTCCGATATATATCTAGTATACCAAATACATATCTGATATACCGATTTAACGAACTTGTCGAGTAAAACGGCCGATATAGATTTTTAAAACATTACTAAGAATGATATTCAGATGACCATACTAGTTACAGAGTCACAGACATAGAGAGAGTGGAGAATTTTGCAAAATAGTCATCTACCAAAAATTCTGTTTTGATAAAGATTTTGCAAAATATCATGTTTTCATAAACTATTTGCTAAATAGCATACGTTTATATATTTTAATAAAATTAAATCAAATAATTTATATTATATATATATATATATTAATTTAAAATATATAATAAATTAAATTACAATATAATAATATTAATAAAATATTATATCGAACGACACATAAAATACTATGTACTAATTGATATATAGTTCATACTCTATGAATCGGAATATATATTTTTATATTGATCGATATGGCGGTATTTAGTTATAGTGTCGGATATCGGTCCATATTTTTATATCGTAATTTCACATATCGATCGATATGAAAGTATATCTTCCGAATATGACCGATATATCGATCGATAAATGATAGTTTACATGTCACCTCAAATAATATTTAATCAATATTTTCATAGCGGACCAGTATGGACCGGTATCAGGTTTACGGTTCGGAGCCCATGTTTTTCTAAATCGACCAGAAATTTTTTTATCGATATGTAAAATTACGATATAAAAATATGGAGCGATATGCGACACTATAACGCAATACCGCCATATCGATCAATATAAAAATATATATTTCGATTCATAGAGTATGAACGATATATCAATTAGTACCCGGTATTTTACGTGCCGTTCGATATAATATTTTATTAATATTATTATATTGTAATTTAATTTATTATATATTTTTAATTAATATATTATATAATATAAATTATTTGATTTAATTTTATTTAAATATATAAACGTACGTTATTTAACAAATATTTTATAAAAACATACTATTTTACAAAATCTTTATCAAAATAAATTATTTTACAAACTAATTTTTGTCAGATGGCTATTTTGCAAAATTTATCATAGTCGTGTATATAAAAAACATTTTAAAGAACATAACGGTAAATTCACAATATTGAATCTAATTATTTAATAAATATAATTGATTGGTGATTACAAATTTAATTAAAATATATTACGCAATAGTCAATTGTTGCCCTTTCAGTTCAGTTCATCGTCCTAAGGGTGAGGAACTTCCTTTCTTGTTATCCAATCTTATCACCCGCCCCATCGCCTGCCCTCACCACTATTGCCGCTGCGGTGGAAGAATTAAATTACTTTTGCTCTTTCCAGTTTTATTATTTATTTCGCTCCTGCCGCCGTCATTTCTCCGGTGGAAGTTTTATAGACGATGTCGTACATACAATGTTTTTCACTTCATACTACCCCCAGGGTTACATTCTTACATCCCCAGAAATCGCGGTCCTTTCGTGTTAAGGATCAATCTTGTTTGATTATTTTCAGAAGGGCTTCTCTGGTCCCAAATAATGTTAAAGGAGGCGTATTTTCTGCTGTTGCGTATTCAACATCATCGCCTTTTATTGGGAAAGTTGGGTACCAGAGGAAGGAAGGAAATTTCTCGCTTTTGTCTTATGGTGAAGACCCGAAATTCACTAGGGACGCCGACGTTAAATCTGATGCTTCCCATGTTTTATCTGCTCTTCTTCCCTTTGTGGTGGCTTTAACTGCTGTAGCTGCCCTTACAAGACCTTCAACTTTTACATGGTGAGTTCGATATATCACTTCATATTTCATAAACTTTTTACCATTGAATTGTGCAAATAAATCTGTGTTTTTGAACGCGGCTACCGTGGATTGAATTTGTTTGCATCATTTTTTCCTTTATGTTTAAAGCGCTTGAATGATCAGGGAACATATTTTATGTGTTAGAAGCATATTTTTGTAGTGTAAATGACAGTAATCTGCAGGGTAACCAAGGAATTATATGCTCCAGCACTTGGAGGAATTATGTTGTCAATTGGTATCAAGCTTTCGATCGATGATTTTGCTCTAGCATTCAAAAGGTATTTATTATACCCTTTTCTCTTGCTTCATTCCATGAGCTTTTCTTATCAAATTAATGGCTTATATCTTCATCACAGGCCTCTCCCGTTATCTATTGGATTAATCGCTCAGTATCTTATCAAACCAGCTCTAGGGGTCATCGTAGCAAATGCATTCGGTTTATCTTCGATGTTTTATTCCGGTTTCATTCTTACTTCATGTGTTTCCGGGGCTCAACTGTCGAGTTATGCGAGCTTCTTGAGCAAAGGAGATGTGGCCTTAAGTATCCTTTTAACTAGTTCATCGACAATTGCTTCGGTTCTCATTACTCCAATCTTAACCGGCCTTCTAATCGGATCGGTTGTTCCTGTTGATGCCATTGCCATGTCCAAATCCATTTTGCAGGTAATAATTTTCACTTCATGAGATTAAGAATCACTTGAAGAAAACAATCAAAACTTACTAAACTTTCAGGTAGTTTTCGCTCCAATAGCTCTAGGCTTGATCCTCAACACTTACGCAAAACGAGTTGTATCGGTTATACAACCATTGATGCCATTTGTTGCAATGATTTGCACTTCAATGTGCATTGGAAGCCCTCTAGCTATAAACAGAAGCCAGATTCTATCTACAGAAGGTCTTAAACTTGTGCTTCCCGTAGTTTCGTTTCACACTATGGCTTTCACTTTGGGTTACTGGATCACAAAATTGCAACCAGTAAGGCAAGTAACTTCATATTTGTAGATATGAAATGGAGTGGTTCTTTGTAAATGTAATTGTTATATGATTTGCAGGTTGGAAGAAGAAGATTGTAGAACAATATCACTTTGCACAGGGATGCAAAGCTCAACGCTTGCGGGGCTTTTAGCGACTCAGTTTCTGGGAACGACACAAGCTGTACCGTCAGCTTGCTCGGTAATTGCTATGGCGATAATGGGTCTATGCATTGCGGCATTTTGGGGGAGTGGGTGTAGAATCAGAGAGTTAAGTCGACTCCTTAGGAAACTGAAGAAACAACAACTCTCTTGTTAAGTAAATAAGGGTAATTTAGTGAGTGAAGGTTCAGGCTTATAGAATAGTTTAGAGACGTAAAGTTATCAATGAGATCATCACACGCAAAATTGCTAAGTGCATATTCATCTGTTAGTCGAGAGGTTTTCACCATAATTCGGGTCTCATATACATTGAAAATTTTGTTTTTAGCTTTTGATCGTCTTCCATACTTAAAATAAATCAGAACCGAATTCGTTTGTTGAACGAACCGAACGACTATTGGTACCCCTAAAATGGGACCATAACATTAAGTAAATAATGATTGTATTGTATAATTTATAAGTTTAAAAATATAAATATTTATCAATTTATTTTATAAGAAAATTTAGATTAATAAAAAATAAGTATCGTTATTATACCGTATACCCAAAAACAAATATTTTTCCATCCATAATTACTTACATTAGTAAATATACAAGTACATTGGTTATATTTGGAAGTTTGGACCCAACTAACCTTAGAAAGCCCAATAATTATTTAATGATTTTAAAAATGAACTATTTATTTATTTAATGACAGTTACCACCTCCAAATAGAGTAGACCAAACTTCCATGTATGTTGTGTGACTCTGTTTTCAAAAATCGGATCGATTTTGGCCGATCAGGTCGGTTTGGACCGGATCCAGGCCCTAAACCGGTCCGGTTGAGAAACATTCCCAAGTTTGTAGAGAAGAGAGAGAAACTACGCATTTAATTGTATTATTATATCTGATCCACTGATTTTATTTATTTTTAAAAGTTATATCTCAACTGGAAGCTTCTAGGCAGTTCATTCCCTAACTTCTTCTCTTCTCTTGGGGCATTCTATTCTTCTTTAATTATGTTATTTGCTTTCACTAGAATGAGTTAGATTTCAAACCTCAATTACTCTTTATTGTAATGGTGTTTTATAATTTCAATATAAAAGTTTTATTTCAAGTTTACTCTTGAAAAAATATTAATTTAAACTAAATTCATAAAAATATTTAATAATATATACTAAAAAAATGACAACTTTTCATAAATTGACACAAAAAAATTAGTTATATGTTTCTCATATTCTTCTTTTCTTAAAATTAAATGTAAAACACTGATATTTGTATGTAAATTAAATACTTTTGTATGGATGTGGAAAACAATTAACACGAAAACCGGTCTGATTTAGAGTTAATCATTTTTTATGCTTAAAAGTCCTACACACGAGAAAGATCTATATTTAAATCTTGATGAACTTGAGGTATTCTTTTTGGTGAGCAACGATTTTAACGATTAATAAATTATCACTCGTTGGTGTTAGAAAATAGATAATGATACTATTTTGAAATTTTTATTTTAAATGTTTCTATTTAATAGATATAAATATAATATACATAAGTTAAATAATTAAAAAAATATTAAATAATAAAAACGAGTCAAACCGGTTTGGACCGAATCGAATGGATGACCGGTTTGTGTTTCCAATCCAGTTTTAGAACATAGGTGTGAATGTAGATTTATTATTATGATAGACAATCAACGTGGTCTTATTTTATTATTTAATTTACCCCAAATCTCAAATTTGAATATGAACTATTTGTACTCGATAAGTCATTTTAAGCATAAAAAAACAATTAGAAATAAAAATCGTGATTCATCATGAGACTTTTTTTATAGCAAATGATAAGAATATTTATATAATCAGAAAAAGTTAAGCCTTTCATCCTATATTAATAAAAGAATGTGATTTTTAATGGCCGAATTAAATTTGGTCTCAATAGTTTTCTTAATATGACAATTTGATCCTCAAAGTATAAAGATAGTAAATCCGATCCCCATACTTTCTAAGAATCAGTTCATGATGTTTAGTATATATAACATAAATTGTCTCCAAAGTTTTCAATTTTGGAAAATAAGGTCCTCGGTCAAAAATGAAATATATGGAATCGACTTTGCCACTTTAGTGATCTGATTTTTCAAACGTTGTAAACTTGGAGGTTCAAATTTGTCAAAACATTAAAATTTGATAACCAAAGATATCATTAGAAATGATAAGAAAATTTGAGAGCCAAACGCGTCATTTTCTATATGTATAATGAGTTCGAAGACTTGGATGGGCAATTGCAATCTGATCTTGTCTAAAAATGTTTTAGAGCGTTTGTTTATGATCAGTCAATTTTTTATATAATTTTGAGTTCAATTATCATGGGGACACGAGCGATATACGAAGTTGAGCCCATAATGTGTGAGCTTACGTCCTCGGGAGAGCATAGCTCTACCTTGGTTTTCACTATAATAATCAGGGAATACAAATACAAATGAGAGATGATGACAATCCGAATGAAAACGGTTCGAAAAACAATCGAATCCACTTTGTCGCACCCGAGGTGGGGGGAGTCACCACTTTTAGACACAATGTCGCGACTCCTGCATGCAGAATCTCGCGGATGGAACAAAATGTCGCGAGTAAGGGGCAAGACGACGAAATGTCACGAGTAAGGGGCAAGACGACAAAATCTCATGACTACAGCCATGCATACATGCTCTCACGATTTTTTGAGCAAAAAGTCGCGAGTCAAGGGCTTGAGTAAGGGTTCTCACGACTTTTTGTACGAAAAGTCACGACTAGGTCATAAACTCGCGAAATCAAAATTTTGGGAAGCGTGTCAAGAGTATGAACCATTTTCTGGGGGCCTAGGGTCTTGTATTTATAGGAAAACTTGACCCAATATGTCAACTTAGGGTCCAAAAGCTCAGTCTTAATTAAATTAGCCCAACTTACTTAGAAAATATCCAATGAAACCGGAATAAGTGTCACAACGTCCCGGAACTTCGAAAATGCACACTGGTCGAACATTAATAACACGTAATGGCGAGAAAATACCCGAGAATACTCTTCATGAGTTAATCGTCTCCAAACCCTTAGGGGGTAGCCAAAAATATCGTCTAAGGTCGCCAACGAGTTTTCCGAGTGCCAAATTATGAGAATACCCATGGTATCATTTTTGACCGAAATCATCCAAAATATCTCAAAACACCATCAGAATCCTCATAGAGGGCCTGACATGCTCAAATCACGATATTACCCCTGAAATCATATCGCTCAATAAATATAATAGAAAATCAAAAATACCATTTAACCACGTCAGACGAGCCCTGGGGTTATCATAATTACATAAATAACCCCGGGCAATATCACAATCTCAATAATATCATACAAATGGATAATATTTTTATCGTCGATTTGTGAGGAAGTTAATGTGTCTATTTTATAGATGTTTGATTAGAAATAACGTCTACTCATAGAGATGAATGAGAAACTTTGAGAGCCAAACGAGTCATTTTCTCTATGTATAATGAGTTCGAAGACTTGGATGGGCAGTTCCAATCTCAATAATATCATACAAATGGCTAATATTCTTATCGTCGATTTGTGAGGAAGTTAATGTGTCTATTTTATAGATGTTTGATTAGAAATAACGTCTACTCATGACGCACTAAAAGTCTTTGAATCGGTTTTAAATAAATAATACACAATTTACATGTGTTGTACTCTAAAAGATCGGGGTACCAATAGTTATAGGTATGAGACTATTGGAACCTCTTTTATTATTTATATTATTTGTGGGATAATTGAATAAATGAAATTGAGCGAGAACACGGCGATTTAACGTAGAAAAACCCCTAAGAACGGGAAAACAACTACATGACTAAGAGTAGAAATACTCTTAGTCGGTTTATTATGAAACAATGAGATTACAAGTTTGAAGAGCTTAGAAAATAACTAAGAAAAGACAACAACGAATAAAACGAGTGATGCAGTAAACGTAGGCTAGCAAGCGTCAAAAAGGTTCTCTAGAGCTCGTGGATTCACCTCTCTTTTATAGATGAGCAGAGGGAACCACCATCTAACCGTTCTAACAAAATAACCGTTGCCCGCTCTTATCCGTTGTTATGCCCGATGCCGGCTCGTAGCCACTCTAACAAACTAAATGCTCGGATGATCGATCCCCTAACTTCTTAGAGGATTGATCATGACTCTATTCCTCGGTCCTGTTAGTTGTGCGGTCCATCGGGCTCAATTAATCTTAGATAAACTGGATTATCGCTAAGTTATATATCATGACTCGTATAGGTTCGTTTCTTGTAACGTGGATCATCTCAGTATGCCTTGGACTTCCACCCGTTTTGGGGACGGTCCCCGAAGCCCTCATGAACATGTATATCAAATAATAAATTCCAAGTATACTATTTTCTATAGGCTTTCTTCTAAAGGAAATTAGACCAAGTTCATAAAGTCTCAATACACAATCTAGTCATACTTTGCACAATCATCGTACTCGTTTTTTTGTACTAAACCAACCTTGATCTGATGTCGTCACAAATTTTGTCCCCATAATTTTATAGTTTTGACAATTTCGGTTCTTAAAATTTTATGATTATAACAATCTTGATTATTAGAGTATGAATATGGTAAATTTGATCCTTATATTTATTAATTTTTGGTAAAACCAGTACTCAAAATTTATTCTGTTAGCATAATTTGTTCTTAAAGTTTTCAATTCTGGAAAAAAGTGATTTTCGGCCAAAATCAAATTTCGGTGATCAATTTTGTTACTTTGGGAATTTGATTTGCTAAATATTTCAAATTTGGAGGATCTAATCTGCCAAAATTTAAAAGTTCTGGAACTAAATATATCATTACAAATTATATAGAAGTGATACTATAACTAATAAAGTTTAAGGATTTAAAGGGTCATTTTATCATAAAACATTATTATCTCAAAATACAGTAGGTATGGTATACAACAACATTTTACCTGCCAAATTGTCAACACAAACTCCATGTGCCCTAGTTTTCTTTCTTTCATCAAACAACAAGAACTAGGAAACGACGTCGTTCTCAGCTATAATCTAAGTATACAATACTTGAAGATATTCATGATGAAGAAGAACCGAGAATCTTCTTCATGATCTCAACTTGTGCTTCAAGACACTTTATGTAATGACCAGCTTCATCAAGCAAACTCACAGAATTCATTTCTTCCCCACCTGGTACAAGTTCCCTTAGATGCTCTTCTCCTTCAAACCCCATTAAATTCCTAGGGTTTCTTCCCTTACATTTCTTCCCCTTTCTCTCTTTCTTTCTCATCTTCATAATCAACGCCCTGCTCCAAGCTCTCCTCGGCCCAGCAGCACAAGCCATCGAAACGTACGCCGCTGTTCTAATAGCACGGTATCTCTCCGCCGCAGAAACAGACATCCTTCTCCTGAATCCCTTCACAAATCGGAGAAACCTGCTAGCGAGATTGGCCTTTAAAGAACTAGGGTTTTTACAGAATCTCCTTGACATGGAATAGTGTTCGTTAGAGATGAAGATTGTTCTGGGTCTTTGAGAGTAAACTCAATCTGTGTATATATATATACAGAATAAGAAAGGGAACAAGTATGAAGGAAAATGGATGTGATTTCTTATCTTCACGTTTGAAGAAAAACCGATAGCCATTGATAAAGATAATTAGAGAGTGATTAAGGACATTTATGTGTGTCTTAGTCATTCATTATCGTGAAGGAAGTTTATGGGCCAACTACCATATGACTGCACATGGCTTCATCACAACATTTCTTGGCGTTTTCTTATTTCTTCACCTCCATTATTTATAATCCACTGTTGCCTGGTCTTCTGAATAATAAAACTTATTTGACAGCACAAGAAGTATCAAACAGTTCTTATTTAATGAGTTTCTATTCGTTTTTTGAATCATTTTGGTTGTTGCACAATTGTCTTCACAATATTATTGTTAGAAAGCTAATAGCCCAAGCACCGATTCCAATTATTATGCATCTTATATTTAATAATATTTCAAGTTAATGACTCAATTTGATGTATGTCACATATTTAATAATATTTCCCATTTAATGAATCAATTTGTTATATATCTATATATATATTGAGAAAATGACACGTTAATTCAGATGATTTTGATAAATTTAATCCTTTAATTTTTGTATGACATTTTCAACCACGAAGCTTTGAATTTTTTTGCAATATTCATCTTCAAAGTTTAAGAAATCAAGCAAAATCTATGATCAAAGTTCAATACAAATCCCTAAACATTTCTTTTNGTAATTGGCTCATACGCTAAGGGAAAGATCGGTCCCCTGGACTCTCACTATCTACAGGTACGGTCCCCAGTTCTCATGAATGTATAAACATCATGTGATCGGCCTTGTATCACCTCTGCGATTGGCAATCAAGCCCGAGGGGCTAGTGATGAGAACTCTAGGACCGGGTACCCTGTAATGGGTGAGGCCCGATAACAGTTGGGCCGACTTAAATAATCAAAACGAACTCTTACAGCCCACTTACACCTTTAGGAAGAGCGGCCCGATGTTCAACACAGAGGACCGAAGATAACCTTAGTAAATAAAAGCGTTATCTGCCAGCTGGCTCCGGGGTTCGGTCCGAACGGTTACAAAACGGTTACAGGCTCACGCGTTCCACGCTTCGGGCCCTATCACGTTTATCATGCTTCGGGCCCGATCACGCAGACCACGCCTCGGTCCCAGCCTCGTTATACATCCTGCGATAACAACCTCTAACAAACTTGTCAGAGGCGGTTACAGGACGTGGATTACACTCGCCGGCGACTCTATAAATACAGGGCAAGACGAAGGAAATAACAAGACCCTTTGGACGCGGAAGAACAGGCTGTTACTCTGCCGGATTCTTACCGCTTTCTTTACCTCGTCATTTTCATTAGCCTGTCTTGTATGAACTTTGATTTATTTGATTAGTGAGCAGGCTAAGAGCATAATCAGCTCTTAGTCGAGTGGTTTTCACCCCAGTTCTTGGGGTTTCCACTATATACTGCCGTGCATTTATTTTGGTTTTTAGCTTTTGATCGTCTTCCACATTTTAAAGAAATCAGAAATGAGTTCATTCGTTGAATGAACCGGATGACTGTTGGTACCCCTAAAAAGGGACCACAACAATACACAAGAATATCAATTCTAGCAACATTTTGTTAATAAAAGGAATTGCAAGATTTATAGTAATAATAGAGTAACATTTAAATTAGAATATTGTTAATTATTTTTGTTTATCTTAAAAAGTTGAGGAACTTTTAATAGGATAACCAAAAAGTGAATGAGGTTCTTATGACTAGATAGCACGCAAAAATATGACTAAAAAGACTAAATACTTAGACTTATAATATATTTTTGTCTCATAGGTGGAACAAGTTTAGGGAAAAAATATATTGAGTAATAATATACTTTTGAAGCATTTATAAATCGATTACATCTCAAATAAATAACATTTAGTAAGTACGAGAATTTTAAACATATATTGTTTACCCTAAAATAAGATAAACATTCTTTACCCATAACACAAAGTTATATGCATTTTATTGAAAGTCATTAGGAGAAAAAGGTTGTGTTATAGTTACTTTGTCAAAAAACAAATTGCACGAAACGGAATAACTATCTTTTCACATGATTTTTTTTTTAAATATTTAAAGAAAGATGTGAATAAAATTAATGATGATATCAAAATTCAAGTAAACTTGATGCTGATTAAAATATAGTTAGATTTTATTATTTATAACATAATGATAATCATATCTAAATGATATACTATTTAATGAATATTGTATTGAAGAATGATCTACACATAAAAACTCCGTGTTATTAGATATTTGTTTAAAAAAATGGTGTTAATAAAATATGTAATGAAACCTGACACTGTTATACTATTTTTCTTCCCATGTGGAGTTTTTAGGAGTTTTTAGTGCAAATACCCGTGTTAGTTACCGATGCATGTTTTAACAACGGTATTTTTTAAAATAAATTTTTATTGACACTGACATTATAAATATCATATATATCATGGTCAACACATATATATGATATTTTATAGTTACATACCACTAAATGAGTATGTTTTATTAATATTTTCCTTAGTCATGGAAACTTGAACTCAATGAGAGAACATGACCTCATTTTCAAAATTATTAGGCTATTGCTTTTCCTAAACTATTTATAAATGCTTTTTTTATTCTTATGCATACATGATTACTTGCTCCTACTAACTTGGCTTTTGACTTGATCCATATCTTATTCACAAATAATCATCTTTGAAATGTTGTTTTGTGTTGCTTGCATATAATTTTAACATTGTGTATATTTGTAATAAAATATTTTTGGGAAGTGACCGTGAAAGTACCTTTCCAACGGCCGGACCCTTCTCTAGTTATTTTCTACATTAGCGAGAAATGTATGTTAGAATAGAAAACATATGGAGTAAATATAACATGATGATCATGTAAATCCATACCCAATATTCAATCTATGTACATACTTGCTACATATAAAGTATATTAGTATCTAGTATCTTTTTTGATATAGTTATGTAATGTATTTCCACTTATTTTGGAAGAAAATAATAGAAAAAATCATTATTATTTATCTTAATGCTCATAATACTAAACTTATGTTTTGGCTTGAAAAATGAAATGACTCTTGAAAAAAAGCGCTCTTTTATTTCCATCCCAAGACACTAGAGAATTTATATGTCAGCCCGAGGAAAAATCATATGAATAAAAGATTCACATAACTTTCATTGTTATATTTGTTATTTATCATCTTGATATAATCTAGAGATTCGGGTAAAGAAGTTATACACTTGAGATCTTGAATAGTCAAGACATTTGTGTTTCACAACCTCGTTGCACCAAACAAAAATATATTATAAGTTTGAGCCTATATAAACCATATTTTCAGTAATATTTATACCATTTATTTGATTATAAGAATATCATTCACTTTAGTGTGATCCTATTAAAATAATTTTAATTTATAAACTCAAGAAAATATTTGATAATATTATAATTTAAATGTGCCTCTATTATCATTATCAATATTTGCAACTCTTTTTACTATCAAAATATTACAAGGATTGAAATCCTTGTGTATAATGTTGTGTTTATAGAGATATAGTATAACTATATTATACATCTGTAGTGACTTAAATAAAATAAAAAAAGTTAATATGAGATAATAATTCAAATGGTTTAGGAAAAACAATTGCCGAATAATTTTGAAAATGATGTCATGTTCTCTTATTGAGTTCAAGTTTCCATGATTAAGGAAAATATTAATAAAACATACTCATTTAATGATATGTAACTATCAAATATCATATATATGTGTTTACCATGATATTTGAAATTATAAAACATTAAGATATGCTAAATTTAACAAGAAGATTGATATCATCATTAACATGATCATTTTTCTATAAATACTTTTTATAATAACTACACGTGAAAAGATGTGTGTAGGAGTACCACAATAATTATGTGTAGATCCTTCTTCAATACGATATTCATTAAATAGTATATCATTATGATGTGTTTATCATTATGTTATAAATAATAAATCTAACGATATTTTAATTAACGTCAAGTTTACATGAATTTTGATATCATCATTAATTTGTTCATATTTTTCTTTAAATATTTTAAAAATAATTTCACGTGAAAAGATAGTTATTCAGTTTCGTGATATTTGGTTTTCGACATAGTAACTATAACACAACTTTGTTTCTCCTAAATTTGGCTATCAATAAAATGCATATCCTTTTTTTAATGGTAATAATGTTTAGTTTTATGTTGATGATAAAGAATATATGATCTAATAGTTTATAAATTATTTAAATATATATTATAAGTCAACATATATTTGTACCGCAACTTAAGTCAACCTAAAATCTATTATAAGTACAAGCGTGAAATAGTTAGTCATTTTAGTTATATTTGCTCATAAGAACTTCGAGTATGTTCTGCATAAATTGTAAAAAGTAATTTATATAGAAAGAGAAATAAAAACAGAAACGTAAATATAAATACAAATTATGAAGTGTTCTGTAATATTTTTAGAATACATAAATAATGTATATAAATTATGAAGTGTTCTGTTGTATAAATAAAATGATAATTTATGAATTAACCAAATTACTTTTATACCCTTAGACTTAATTCAATAATAATTGATTAATCGAAACTCCATCTTATTGGCACAAAATATAATATTCAACAAGATTATCATCGAGATGATGACCTAGCTCCGCAACGTCGATTACACCATATTTGCTCAGTAATATTATCACGAATGATTTGCATTGTGCCATCTCGATATTCTTCAACCAATTCATCATTTTCGATGATTTCATCACTTGTGTCCACATTATTTCTATCTTTATTTTTGTATTCATCCAACATCCTTCCATCGTCGGCGGCATTTATGTATCGAAGAAAGTCATTTAAAAATGATAATGTTAAAATTATTTAAAATTGATATTTTAGTCATTTTAAATACTAGGAAGTAGAAGTTGAAACTAGAAATAAGATTTATGTTGTTTTTTATTTGTAGTTATAAAATTGAAAAATAGAAATTTTACTTCTAGAAAAGTAAAATGAGAAATAAGATATGTTCTACAAATTCCTGAATTTCTACTTTCTATAATGAAAAAACATAAATTTAAGTTGGGCAGAACACACCATTCATTTACTTTTTAGTTATCATTTTAACATTATTCAACTTTTAAAAATTCATGAAAATAATTAACAATATTATAAATTTAAATGTATTTTTGTTATTAATATCAATATTTACAACTCGTGTTATATACATTATACATGTCTTTTTTCCATTCTCATCTTGGAAGAAAATAGTAGAAAAATTCTTTATCAAATAACCATAGTGAACTTTTTTTATTGTATGTATAATATGCTTCAAAAATAAAATGACACTCTTTAAATAAAACAACTCTTTTATATCCATCACAAAACAAAGCTTGATAAATAATGGCCTTCAACCTATTCATAAGCACAATAGATTTGATAAGGATGATAAACATTGAAATTACAAATAAAAGGTATATGTTAGACTAGGAAAATCATCATATGAATAAAAGATTCACATACCTTTCATAGTTATTTTTATTATTTATCATCGTGATCAAATCTATAACTTCGGATAAAGAAACTATACACTTGAGGTTTTGAGTAGTCAAAGCATTTGTGTTCCACAACCTCATTCCACCACAGTACAACATATATTATAAGTACAAGTGCATATTATAATATAATATTAAATACTAAAATATTAATAATAAACGGTATTAAAAATTTGAGGTGTCTTATGTGATTTTAAATGAAGTTTGAGGACTACCAATACATATTTTTACTCATAACATTTATCATATTTGTAATTTTGTAACTTAAAAGACATACCCTTTACACCGTCTGTAAGTTGGGGGGCCTAGGCAAACATCACCCGAAATAATTCATCTTTTCATTAATATTTATAACATTGGTATCCTCATAAGAACACCATTCACTTTTGGGTGATCCTATTAAAAAATCTTATTTTTAAAAAAAATTCATAAAAATCCTTAATAATATTATAAATTTAAATGTACCTCTAATATCAATAACATCATTTGCAATTCCTTTTACCATTAAAAAGTTACAAGAATTGAGATTTTTGTGTATAATGTTGTGTTAATGGAGATATTGTATAGCTTTTAGTGTACCATTGCAAAAAATAGTATAGTGAACTTAAATAAAATAAATAATTAACATGGAATACTAATAATAATATTTTAGGAAAAGCAATTATCGAATAAATTTGAAAATCATGTCATGTTCTTCATCGATTTCAAGTTTGTCCCGATTAAGGAAAAATTTAATAAAGCATATTTATTTAATGATATGTGATTATAAGATATCATGTTTTACCATCATATTTAAAATAATAAACCCTATGATATTTGAATAATTTCAAGTTTAACTAGAATTTTGATAATATTATTAACTTTATCTCTATATTCGTATATATATATTAATAATAACTTACTCTAATTTTAATAAATATATTTAAAAATTCATAATTATCATACCACATTATATATCAATTTTAAAAAACTAAATCAAACCAACCAAAACCTTCGCCTTCAGGCTAAACCCCAATTCCCATCTCTTTACAAATTGATTTTCTTCTGCTTTTGATGCTCAGACAGTTGCTCGTTTCAAACTAGCAATCATCAATCTATTTCACAGTTTCTCTTGTTCGTTGTTATTATACTGGCTACAATACGAGATGGCTTCGAAGGACAACAATCCATCTCAAACTGACGCTCCTCCCCTTCCTCCAATTCCATCCACATGGGATACCTTGAAAGATCGCATACTGATCCCCACGTTGATTGGAGGTTTTCCTTTACCCTAATTTTATTTAATCGTATTGATTACGAATTTTTGAAAATGTTATTGTCTGTACTGGAATAAGTTCAGCTTTTGCATTTTGCTAGGGGTAATTGGTGGAGCTTACGGTACTATTTCAAAGCACAAAAAGATCCATGGCCTTGCTAAAATGTCAACTACATATGCTTCCAATTTCGCTATTGTTACTGGATGTTACTGCGGTATGCATATTTTTGGTTCTACGTTTTTTCATTATGAATTTCTCTTTTATTTTTTCTAAATTGGTTCATTTCATTATCCGTTGGATGCAATAAAATGAAAAAAAAACAATCTTCATCCTTTATAGTGTGCATTGCCCAATATTGAGTGTATGAACATTGTGAGGATATATTATAGCGTGTATTTATTTTTTCAAACTATCTCTGGTGAAAAAAACCAGCTTCAACTGTTACTTGAAATTTTGCTTGTAATCTATTAGATTTATTCATTTGGATCTTTTCAACCTTATATACCGTTGCGAAAATTAATAGATGCAGTTGCCGTATTTCATATCTGATGTTAAACTCATCTTATCCTGCTCACTTGTGAGTAGCGATATTTTGGTGTCTGATAATTGATAATGCTAAGAATTTGTAAGCTAGAGTTACAGATTCAAAGTTGCAACGTGAGTTTTTTGAGGATATTTCCTTCCCATTCGTAACCAGACCGAACCAAGATAGAAGCAGTGCTTATTTTATCTATGGAGTCATGATGGTTTTGAGCACTGAATGACCTCTCTACCTCATGCAATTATCTAGGATTACTAGTACTTTTTTTAGCTTAAACATGCAGATGGAAAAATGCATACTAGAATTGCACAAAACTAATTTTTCCCCATATGCTTGACAAAAATTTACATGCTTTCTGTATTTAAGATGCTGTTATTTTACAAAATTGGAATCGACAGGTACACGTGAGTTAATACGAGTGAGTAGAACCGGTAAACCTGATGACCTGCTGAACTCAGCTCTAGGAGGCTTTTGTAGTGGAGCGCTTCTCGGACGACTTCAAGGTTCATTCTAAATTCCATCAATGTGGTTAAGTTTCAAATTTTCTTAATAGTGTTTGATATAATAGGAGGCCCTGTTGCTGCTGTTCGATACTCAGTTGTATTTGCTGTCGTTGGAACGAGTGTTGATTATGCTGTTTCAAATTGGATTCCTAATTTAATGGAGAATAAAGATAGCTGGTTTAGATTACCTGAATGGTCTCCAATTCAAATTGTTGATGAGGAAGCTCTTGCTGCGAAGCAACGAGTTAAGGAACAACAAAACTTAGCTCTGCACAAGGACCAATCTTGATGCTTATGATGGTTCAATATGAATGATTGATTGTTCTTTGGATTAAACTATTTTAGATAGAAATATTTATTTTGATCAACAAGTTGAACTCCAATCCGTGACTTGTTCAACTGTCACCTACAATGCACGCTTTCTTTATAACAAATTAGCCTGAGTCTACTTCACATGTCCGAATACTCTAAATCTTACAATCTTGTTCTTACATCATGAGCACTATTCTTATCACTATTTGTCTCTTGCTCTTAGCTTCATTAGGGAATTCTGATGTTGATCAAGACAGAGCAAAGTGCAGTGAACCGCTGACTGCAATAGCAACATGCTTACCGTTTGTGAGCGGTGAAGCTCATGTCCCAAATATGGATTGTTGCAATGGATTTGGACAAGTGGCGCAGCAGAATCCTCAGTGTATCTGTTTACTTATAAAGGACCGTGATGATCCCAGCCTCGGTCTTCATATTAATGTTACGCTTGCTCTCTCGATCCCTCAGCGTTGCAGGTCCACAGCAAAATTTACAGTCTCTGACTGCCCAGGTGAGTATATGTTATAATATCAATAACCTTTGACAATTCATCGAACACTTGGTGGGGATTCTGTAGATCTCCTTCATCTGCCTCCGAACTCGCCGGAAGCCGAGATGTACCGGCAGTTGGATAACAACATGGGTAAACCCAGCGCCGGCGCACCTTCTCCGACGCCAAACGGTGAGAAAGAAAGTAAAAAAAGAAGATGAATGATATTTGAATTTCACAAGTGTTGTTTTGTATCCAATTTCAGGGAGATCGTTAAGTGTTCCAACCACTGAAGCGCATCATGGGAGCAATGGAGAAAATGGGAAGAGGATGGTCTGGTTCGATGTGTTTGTGTCGATGGCTATGGCCATGGCCATGGCTGCTGCTTGAGTTGACAAATTCCTTCAATTTATGTGTTGTGTAAACTCAAGTAATAATTCTTATGACTCTCTCCTCATGAATCCATACTTCAATAAATATACGAGAAAATTGCATAATTAGCTTTTATATGAGTTGTGTAAATAACATGTCTTTCAATTTACGAAATTGCAAGAATGACATCAAAAGTTATCAATACCATCTTTTATCCCTGATATTCTAGAATTCGGTTTTCTGTAAGTTGAAAACCATTTGAAAATCCTCACAAAGTGCGTAAATAAGACATGTTTGAAAAAATATACAAAATTTATTCATAATGTTCGAGAATTGTGCGTAAAATATGAAAAATATACGAGTTCATTAAAGTATCAATAATAAACAGTATTTATAATTTGAGGTGTCTTATGTGCATTTAATTAAAGTTAGAGGATTAGAAATATATATTTTTGTTCAAAAAATATATTATATTTATAATTTTGTAATTTGTAGAATATGATATTTACACCGCCCGTAAATTGGAGGACAATGGGCAAATATCACCCATAAATATATATCCCAATTGTCATGTAATATAGTGAAATAATATAGTGAGTTTGGATAGAATGCGACCAGTCAAACTCCACTACTGTCAAGCCATTCTAATTAATATTATAATGTAGTGGAATGTATATAACACTTAGTTAACACTATTATTATACTTATAAAATAAATTATTAAGTTGTTTTTTGTCTTTTTTAAATGTTATTTTTATAATATTAGGCATGCACGTAATTATTTGATCAAATGTTTATCATAATTGTTGTGTGTTTATGTTGATTTATGATAATTAATATTGAACTTTTATACCATTATATATATTTTTGGGTGCTTTTTGCCCATGGCCTCCCAGCTTGCTGTATAAAGGTTATACCCTCCAAATTACGAAATTACAAATATGATACATTTTTGATAAAAAATATACATTTATAATCCTCGAACTGCAATTAGATGAAAATAAGACACTTCAAATTTTCAATAACGTTTATGATTGACACTTTAATGAACTTATAAATTTTTAATATTTTATGCACAATTGTCGAACATCAATGGTAATTTTTGTATAATTTTTCAAACGGATCCTATTTGTGTACTCTGTTATGAGTTTTCAAACTGTTTTCAACTTACGGAAAACCGGGTTCTAAATGTCAGATGTAAAAAACAAACGTTATTGATAACTTTAGGTGTTATTTTTTCAATTTCATAAGTTGGAGGGTTAATTATGTAATTTTATCATATATTTTTATCTCTTTTTGGATCCATTATTAACCCGATCCCAATGAAATCCTAGACAAGGGACCCATGGATTTACTATCGGGTCTGAGTTTAGTTATTGGTAGTAATGGAGTTTGTATTTGAGTTGGTCAAGTCTCATCACAAAGCCAACCGATCGTGAACACTATAATAATTGATCCTTAAATTTTCTAAATCAGAAAAAAAATTGATCTTCAAAATTTGAAATTAGTGTACAAAATTTGAGGGTTAATTTTGCATAAATTAAAAGCAATGTCAACATTAACATATATAATGAACTTAAAAAACTAATTTTGCTAAACTTGCAAAATTTGTGACCTCATTTGCCTTTAATATACTTTGAATCACACGTCACAATAATAAAGCATTGAAAAACAAAATGGGCAATCAATGAAAGCATGAAGACTAGTCTTAATAAATTGAATTATTATATTATCCCATGACACAAGAGATGAAAATTATATCATGGAATAACATTCAACATTAGTCTTCATAAATTAACGATAACTACATCAAGTAACATTATCAAATAACTACTATTATCTTTACAATATCAAAGTAAAATTTAAAAAATATTTAGCAGTGTGGAATCGACTACATATTTGAATCCAAAAGAACCACTTTGTATTTCAAATGGAGACATGACTCGTTTAAATAGTAAGAAGATGCATGAGAAACTTGAGACTTAATTTGCTATATTTGGGTTGAATAAATTGTAAGGATGAAAGATGATGGATTGAAGGAATCCAACAAAATAGTTCTTCCTATTGAGTTTATTGCAACTTAGGTCCAATTTATATGATGTCTTGGATTTTAAATCATGTAGAATAGTCGTGTATCAAATATTCCATTTGCAAAATAACCTATTTTGATAAAGAATTTATAAAATAGCTTGTTTTCATAAAGTATTTGCTAAATAGTCTAATATATAGGACGATATATCAGCAAGTACCAATTTTTATTATTTTGTTTTAAAAAATATTTAAATAGTTTTTTTATGGTTGAACCAAAAAACGACCATAATATCTGGTACTGAAAAAATACCGGTAATACTCTATGCTTGACGTATCGGCTGGTATGCCGGTATGAAAACATGACTTTTATGTATCATGCTAGAAAAGATCGATAGAACTCGAATTTGAAGACTTTTGATTGGTTTGTGTTGTGATGTTATGACGTTCATATGATTTATGACTCATGATTCATTCTATCATATGTGAGTTTGGTACCATGATCCTTATTCCTTGTTTTAACTTTGTGTTTCTACCATTCTTTCCATTTACGTTGTGGGTTACGGTTATATAACCTTGTGGATCACAAGAAGTGTTATCAGAGTTTAGAGAATATGATTTCTTTCTTTTTTTCATCTATATCTATTTAACTGAAAAGAATTTTAAAAAAATAAAAGAAAAAGATAGAAGAAAGAAAGTAATATATGTGAAATTCTCCATGAAATTAATTGTTTGAAAGCTCTTTTGTGTAATTAGTAAAGAACTAGTAAATATGTGTCTCCATCTTAATTAAAGTTTTGCCCAACCACTTTAATTAAAGTAATTAAACATTTGTCATTAAATACTTATTTCTTTATTTGATTTAATGGCCTACCTCTTTAATTTCGTCCCTACCACACTTGAAATTTTGGTTTGGAACATCACAAACTAGTAAACTCCACCATCACTTTTATTATAAAAAAATTAGCATGAAACTAAAGAAAACGAGAGAAAAAAGAGAGCTAAATTAGGGGGTGTCATTTTGTATTCTTTTCTTATTTGTTATAGGTCTACATGTCTACTTCGAAGAATAAATATATTGGTGATGAGAAAATGGATATCATGTTTATGTTGAATGAAATGCAACAATAGTTTCGACGATTAAATAAATGTTTAAACACACTAAATGATATATTAAAGTAACAAACTCACTCCATATATGAGATTAAACAAATTAGGAGTCACTTGGGATTTCAAAATGCAATAAGAGAACACACGATTGAACATTCCGACAAAGAGATAAATGAAGAATTCAATAATTAGATTGGACGCGTTTGTTGGAATTTCAAAAGAGGGAATCGAAAATGATTCAAACAACATCAAAAGATGAAGATACTTTATTTCAAGGAAAAAATTATCCATATATATGTTAGCTTTTAATAGATTTTACGATTCGTTTTGCCGATTAAACTTAGCAAGAACTAAATGCGGAATAAGAAAAGAACGCAACAAATTTTACGTGGAACCCGAATACCGGGAGAAAACCAAAGATCACCTTCTGGTCAATCCACTATCACGAAAATAACACAAAGATTACAGTCGAACTATCGAGTTCTTGTGCAACTTAAATTAAAAGCCACAACAGAAAATTTCAGACCAGAACCTACTCCTCGTGCTCCCTGCTATTCTATGATAAACCCTAATAAGATGATGATCCACATTAAGGTGCTAACACCCATTATATAATTGTTGCAAGTGGACTTTAGGGTTGAAGTCCACTAATCCTTGTCGACTCCACTCAATGTACTCCTTCGATTGATCGACCATCACATCGAAGATTGCTGCTCTCAAGGTTGGAACCTGGTGCCGATCGCCACTTCAATGTCGATCATACTCAAACTGTCGATCGTCCCTTTCCATGAAAAGTGTCGATCGCCCCAACAATATATACTTGGAATGAGAGGCATGAGTTGAACATTCTTTTGATTGCAAAAGATACACTCATTCGAAGAAAGTCAAACTTATTATTCTTGAGTTTATAGATTATGCAATTTTCTGTTGGGATAAATTGGTTTTTATGAGAAGAATAGATCATGAAAAACCAGTTGAAACTTGAGAAGAAATGATAAAAAGATTTGTTTAAGTTGCATAATAAGTTGAAAGGATTTTGACTCAAGGTTAAAAATGAGTTAAAGAATATTATAAAGAAATAGAAATTTTCATGATAATAGCGTAGGTTGAAGAGGATAGATTTTCATGGCACGATTTTTGCAATACTTTAATAGAGTAAGGGAGTAGTTGAGTTGCAACATTAAATTTAGATTGATGACATGCTCACATGCCAATTAAAGTGGAGAAATAGAAGGTGCATTCTCGATCAGATAAAATCACTCCATTTAAGAACATGTGGGAGAGAGATTGGAAAAAAGAAGAAAGAAATTATCATAACCACAAACCCTAAATATCTAAAGGAAAGGTTGTTAGTTCTTATCAAAAGGATAAAGAATCGACGGCTCATATTTCATCAGGAAAATAGAGATATTCTATGTTTTAAATATCAAGGATGAAATCGCGTTTTAACAAAAGAAACACGATTTAAGGGGAGCAAGTGAAATAGAGATAGAAGATGGGTTGGACAACGATAAACCCTTTCCATAACTAAAAGCAATGGAGAATAATATCCATTATATGGTGAATTCTTGGTTGCAATGATAGTTTTGAATATGAATGTTAAAGAAGGTGATCCACAGCGCTAAATTATATTCCATATGCGTTGTCTTTTTAAATGAAATATATGCATCATGATTATTGATGGTGGAAATTGCACAAACTTTTCTAGCAATATTTTGGTTGAGAAGTGTGGCACTGTCAAGAAACATTTACACCCTTACAAGTTACAATGATTGAATAAAGACAATGAAGTTAAGGTAACAAAAAAATATTAGTTTCATTTTCCATTGGAATGTGTTAAGAGTAAAAATCTACTCTATGATGTTTTATGAATTAAACGAGTGTATCGTTGGTATTCGGTTGTCGTATCAAGAAAAACAAGAAATTATACCTGGAAAACCCGAGAATCGAGGAGAAAACCCACGGGACACCAAACCCAAACAAAATTCATTAAGAACTTAGAACTAAGAAATCTCCAGGAGTCTGTCCTAAATAATGTTCATAACCTCCTTTTTATAGAGGTTTTTGACATACTTTTTATATTATATAATTTAATCGTAATCTCTTTTGATCACATCATAGTCACATTGAGCTGATTTATATGACTTTCCGCCATGGCAAGCCGTATACCTCCGCCTGGAGTAATGGCGTAGCTTTTGTTGACATTTCCTTCTGATGTCGATCGTATGCCCCTTTCCGATCAAAGCAGTTCATTGTCGATCCTGCCTCAATCCATATGATACCGATCAACCGATCCCCTTTGTCCAGTCGGAAATTAGGGGTCGATCGGACATACTAATACCACCTTCTTTAGATAACCGATGTCGACCGGCTGTCATAAGTCGTGCATTAACATAATGTATGAAAACAAAATATTGTGTGATAATGCATCAATGCATACGGGTCATATCCTACTAGGCATACTATGGCAATACGATCCGATACATGATGGCTTTCACCACATATATATTTGTCATGAATCGGAAAACCACCCTTGTTCCTTTGTCACCTCGTCAATTTTAAGAAGATCAATAGAAAATAAAATGTAACTTGATGAAAAAAGAATGATTTGTTGAAGGGGATAAAAGAGAGATGATGGGAGTTTGTGTAGAAGGTTAAAGTGAAAATAAGTGTATCAAAATGAGGGAAAATAAATTAGACTTCAAGGTGAAAAGAAAGCGTATGTGTACAAAAAACAGCGATATGAGAAGAGCCTTGAATAAATGTATAATCTTTATACTAATGTATAAAGACACTTATCTTAATATTCATAATTTAACTAATACATCAAAGGAAATTAAGAGACAAGTTGAGGACTTCTTATCAAAGGAGTTTGTGCGGAGAAGCACTAATCCCTAGGATTGGGTATAGAATAAGATCTTTGAGATATAATTAGCTAGATTTATTAGGTCATGTTATAAATGCCTATAGAACTCGAATTCGGAAACTCTTGGTAGATTTGGGTGAGGATATTCCTCCTTTAATTATTTGAAGAATTTTTTTTTAATTTATCTAGATTTCTCTTATGGTGTTCATTCTTCCTTGAATTTATTCTTCCGTGAGTGTGGCAAAGTGATCATTCTTCCTTGTGTATAAATCTATGTTTCGTTCTTTTCATTTACGTTGTGGATAAGAAGTTATATAACCTTGGGAGTCATACCATTATTTAGTCCAAGGGATTAGTGTGGAGTAGGGCAAATAACTAGGGAGAATTTCTAAAGTACATACCATTCAAGTTCCACATTACCAAACTAAACATTCTTTTAAAACCATTACATAATTAAACATCTTTCATTATTTTATTGATATACATATTAATTGTTTATATTTTAAATATATTATAAAAAAATAAAAAATTTAAGGAGTTAATTGCAATTTTTCAAAATATTAAAAAAGTAAACTTATTTTGTAATGCAAATATAGGCATGGATTCGATTGAAACCACTCGATTACGTGATCTTGAGTCAGGTAATTGAGTTCAGGTTTTGTACGGGTTAAATTAAAATGAATATTTGGTTGTTGGTTTAGCTTTTCAAAATCACGGTGAGATGCGCTGATCGTACTGTACGTTGAGATGACCGCGATAATTATGATCGGAATTTAGAAAATTGTTTACAAAAACTACGGTGATTTTAATAAGATATCTATTTTAACATTTATATTAATATATTTATTATATGAATATAAATCAAATAAAAAACAACCGATTTTCAATATTAAGTTTTCAATATTGAAAATTAACAAAATTATCAATATTAAATAAACAATCTATAAAAATTTTAAATTCTATATATTTCTAATAAAAATATATCAGATTTTAATTTCTCAATCTAATACAGACATGAACACAATTAATCGAATTCATATCGACGTAATCAGGTCGGGTCTTAGTAGCTACAAAATAAGTACTTTTTTAATATTTTGAAAAATTGCAATTAACTCCTTAGATTTTTTATTTTTGTATAATAGGATTAAAATATAAACAACTAATAAATATATCAATAAATAATGAAATATGCTTAATTGTGTAATAGTTTGATAATTTGAAACTTAAATGGCGTGTATTTTAGAAATTCTCCCCCCCAAAGTGAAGGTTTTAGAATTTAGAGATGTTTCCGTAAGTGTACAGGCAAATGTAATAACACAAATTTACAAAATATTTTAACAAATTCATGATCATCTCATCTTTAAATTTAATTATTATAATTCATTACATTTTTACAAAATATTTTTTAAAAACGTATCCAAACAAACCCAAAGCTTGATTAATGGAATATTGGTAGGAAAATGTAGTAATTATCCAAGACTCCTCAATTTAAACTTCATTATTTTTGGGGCATAACAAGTAATAAATTGCTTAAGGAGAAATCTCTAACAATTTAGTGGCATTGAAGCTTCACAAAATGCAAATAAATGTTAACGATTTACTTGAACATGATTTTAGACTCGACGAATTGTTTGACTATATAAAAAACTACTAGAAAAAAAACTCGAAACTCTTTACATACCAGTTTTCGATTGTGCATCAATAACAGTCTTTATCTAGCAAATCTTAGAGTCCATTCCATAGCAAATTCATCATGCTTCGTCTTATCAACCAAGTACAAGTGAGCAATACCCTGAACAAGCGCATTATCTGCAAGAACCGATGCCGAAAATATAATGAGAAACAAAAAGCTTCCCAAAATACAACACACAATGCTTTACATGGATCCGGGGTTGTAAATATCGATCGCAGTTCAACGAGCACTTTTGAGATTGTTAGAGCAGGACTCCAACTATCTTTTAGAATATTCAAACTAACATTCCCCGCAGAATCAACATTGCAATGGTAAATTCGTGTTTTGAACAAAACCTGCAAGCCTGTGAAATCAATAATGTTTCCTTGCCAGCCCTTTATATGGTTTTGTAGTAGGAATGAATATATGTTCTTTATCTGCACAAACCGAGAATTATACCTTGGGAGGTTTAAAAGGGTAATCACTGGGAAATGTAATGTCCAGGAAAAATATACCTCCTTCATAAGGACTACCTTAAAACATAAACATTCATCCAATTAGTCCTAATAGTGTATTTTATTCAAGAAAAAATTGATCGAAACTCATGGTACTGCGCCAAAGAAGAAATCAAAGCATCAAAAGATCGCCTTATCAACCAAAACATCATTTAATTGAGATGCAGATAAGAGAAGCACAAAAAACGATAGCAAGATGAGCACAATTTAGAAATAGAGGAATAAGATAAAAAGAATACCGTCAGGGCCAAAAATAGTGGCGACCCAGTGATAAAGATTGTCTCCTTTGGGTCCCGCGGAGCATCCGGGAGGAGGATTACAACCTAGCTCCGATAATTCTTTCTGGATTCTCTTCCCGGAGGCGGAGACGGACGACGTCCCCGACCATAAACGACCGCCGTTTATTCCAGTACCCCGTCCAGGGCCACCGGTACCATTTGAATTCGGCGTCGACATGGTGATGCTCATGCCAGTAAGAATGTAACCCAGATCCCCCTCTATTTCAATTATTGAATATGAATACACTGCTGTGACTCGGCGTCGTCCCCATTGGATATCCGACAAATAAATATCTAAGTTATTGCCTTGAAGCTTTCAGAAATAGAAAAAGGAAGATTCACACACAATTTTACACGTGTAGTTTAAGCCTAAGGTCATTTATGAATCATATCCCTAAATAACTAATTAGTTAAACAGTAATTAACAACAAGAAGGTAACTATAAAGCTTTATAATGTTGCTAATACAACTTCCGGAAGTCTAATCAAGCTCTGATTTTCGATTAGGGTTGTAGCTACGAGATATATTTGGTATTCATTCAATAAATATCAAAACGATAACGGACTCTAGGGAGGAAGATCCTTAGGTTAGATACGTCGGAAAAAAGTTGGATCGTAACCGAAGAATAGACGAATGAGTGAAGTATAAAAGGGAAAGAGTTAGACGGAAAAAAGGAGGATGAAGACGTGAGACAGAAAGAGGAGGAGAACGGCGGTGAACCAAAGGAAGAAGATAGAATTACGATATTTTCGATAGATGTTCATAACCAAAATATACAAGACTTTTATATCCTAAATCCTAAACAAATAAAACCCGATAACTTAGTAAGGTCCAATACATAATGGGTTCAAGCCAAGGGATGGTCCAAGTCCATGTTCTTTTGAGTCCATATTCTTCATAATCTTCCGAACTATCTGATTTTGGAACATTACATTACCCATTCCTAAAAACAATCATTGACCCCAACGATCGCTCTCAAAATAAACAATCTTCCTTGTGCTTGCAATGCATAACATGCTACCAAAAATCGTAAATGAAAAGAAGTCCAAAGAATTAACATCAAATAACCATATGTTATAATAATGTTATCTAGCAACAAGAGGAAGAGAGTATCGACTGCATTTGACTTCCATATTGCTTATCTTTTTGTATTATCATCAACCACTTCAAATGTGAAGTCTTTCTTAGCAGTAGAGATAACTTCATATTCAATGATTTCCTTCGGTTGCACAACCACCATCATACATGTGTTTACCATGCACTATGTTTCCATCATATTTACTCATATTATAACTGGTGCTAGGATATGCAAGGGCTGCTAATTTCTTGCCTTCAAGCTTATACACGATGCAATTATACTCATACTCATCTTCATTTCCTCCATGAAAAACATAGTCAACATTTGTCATGAGGTTTATAGAGCATGAACCAACAATAAACAATTCTATCATGTTCAAAACGGCATCACTAATATGAGTAGAGAAAGTAATTACAGAACAAGATAATTCCAGCTTCAAACTATGACTCCCATTCAATTGCATAATAACAAATCTCATAATTACACTTTTATAAAGTTGCGTAAGGTCAAATCCTATTAAAACACGTAACTGCTCATTGAGAAATAAAGTAAGAATATCCAAATTGACAAAAGTATCGAGTTGCTGGGAGGTATCTCGAAGTTGAGCACAAACGGAATCATGGCTATCTTTAATGATCTTATCCATTCTTTGTTCGAAACCTCGTAACTGGTCTTTGAGAGAATCTCGGAAGTCAAGTTGAGCAGAATAAAGATGTTGAATCTGGGAAGTATAATCATGCTCCACATATCCATTGTAAGCTGCATTCCGCCGGAATTCAAGGAATATTTTTTCCTTAAATCCATTGATAAAAGAGAATGAACTGTCACCTTGGATTTCTCATTGAGCAATACCACTTGTTACGAACTTGGATCATAACCGAGGAATAGTCGAATGAGTAGGATAGAAAAGAGAAAGAATTTGACGAAAGAAAGAAGAGGATGAAGATGTGAGGAAAAAAGAGGAGGAGAACGAGGGTGAGCCAAAGGGAGAAGATAGAATTACGATATTTTGATAGATGTCCATAACCAAAATACACAACACTTTTATATCTTAAAACCCTAAACAGATAAAGCCCGATAACTTAGTATATAATGAGTTCAAACCAAGGGATGATCCAAGTCCATATTCCATATTCTTCGTAATCTTCTAAAGTATCCAATTCATGGACATCACAAAAGCTCCGGAATTAGAGAAAGAATACGATCAATTGGACTCCAATAAATTGGGTGGAGAAACCCCGATTGAATTCATATACAGGTTGGAGCACGCCGTTCTGATGAAAACATGAAGGAGATTACATTATTGGGCATACCTTTATTGGCTAGTGCCGATCACGAAGGGATGCACGCCGTTCTGATGAAGTTCTTGGAAACCCAAGCATTACAAAGTTGGAAATGGCTTGCAGATTTCTAGCCTGAAATTTGCGATAAAGAGGGAAGAAGTTTCATAAACAAATCTCGAATCCTGATTATGGAAGCAAGTACAAAGTTTTTTGTGGAGAAAGAGATTCAGAATCTGAGATTTGGAATCTTTATTTCAGCAACAGCTAAAATTGGTAAGAGCAATTACAACAAAATTCATCAAGTGCATTGTAATCAATCTATGGCTCCATACATGTAAATTTAAACTGCTAAACTTTGAAAAGGCGAAAGCTTTCAATTGCTACAAAACTATGCCATATGTGCTCATTCATCAATTGATCACAAATTTCATAATAACTTAAGACACAGAGGGTTCCTACATGCATCAAATATCCGGGATTCAAACCAGATTGTTGAACAAGTCTAATGAAATAATACAACATAAAGAAGCTAGCAAAATGGTATAAAGAATCGATCAAAACCTGGGAACAATGATGTTTTACAAAGTGGACTGACTGGAATAAAGAAGCTTCCCTGATCTGAGGACATCTACAGAAGCATAGATGATAAAAACCAAAAAAGAATTCATGCAAAATCCATATATAGAATTCACGAGCAAAACAACTTTTATTGCATAAAACAGAAACTCAATGGATACTATTATACTATACTATTAGTCGAATAGTGCTTGTCGTTGGTAAACAATTGTGATGCTCTTCTCCACAGAGACTACCCCAGTGAATAGCCTAACCATTACAATCCCTGATCAAGTTGAAAGATTGTTCATTAAAGTAGCTCATTTCCCTGCATTCCCTTCGTCTATAGTTTTAACTTAAAAATCTCTTCTGCGGTTTAGTAGTTATTTCTCTTAGCCTCTTCAGTCTTTACATTTCACATTCACGGGAATTGAAGCTATGTTGAAATCTGACATTTTCTTAAAATCCCATCCCTTGAGGACTATTTTTGCTCTTCTGCGTCCTTGATTCAAATATGCTTTGCTACTGTAACACTACTGTAAATCATAAATCCTACGTTATTCACAGATTTCAAATGAATTTACATATATCGACGAACAAAGAGACTCCAGAGTTTCGATTAAATACGACAGTTTAAATCACTGGGCTAAAAATTAGGGTTTTAAAAGGGAATGTAGGTCCGCACCAGGCCCTCAGATCAAGTGAAAAGAATCAAAGAGAGCAGACATGGTGACCCAAATTGCTTCGTTCTCCGTACACATTACCATGCTTCCTTCATTCCTTGATATTTCCAGAGCATCGGCTTATTGTGCACGGCCGGACTTTACAGTCCAAAGATTATAAAAAACAATAGAAATTATTCAAAACAAATACAAAGAACTTAAAGGGGTGGACTTCGATCGACGACTATAGAGTACAGATCCAATCGGTCGGCACTCTGAGCTTTGAAGGCGAGGAGTTTGCTACTTTGATTGCAGACTTTATAAATAAATGAGGGAGATAGGGTTTCGCATACTGAAAAACCATAAATACCCCTGCTGGTTCATATATTGTGAAATTGGATCAGCCCGTTTTTGTTTGGGCTGTCTCCTAATCTAGATAAGCAAGCATTTTTAAAGGATACCCAAATTTTATTTCCATAATTTTTAATTTAGTAAATTTAGTTATTATCTTTTTAAATTATTATAAATATATGATCTCTATAGTTTTGAATGGGTAAAATCAATTCTTGTACTATTCATATTTTGACAAAATCAATCTGCAATATTCAATGTGTAATATTTAAATATTTTTATATTTTTTTAAAAAAATATATATATAATTACGATTTTAATGTTTATTTTGGTTAAATTGATCCAAAAACNTATAATGGGCAATGTTGGTGAATAAATAAAATAATCATTTTTATATTAGAATATAACATGCTCTAATAATGATCATTGTACAAAAGAATAATCTTCAATATTAAGAAACAATATTGTAGATACAAATGTGTAAAAATGTAATAAAACCATTTCATATTTTATAGTTTTGAATGTTGTTTACAATTAAACTTTTAAAAAACAATATCAGTTGCATCAATCGAAACCAATAGTGTCTCGATACACTGATATGAAATCGGGACATTAACCATTCACTTATATTAAATCGGACTAACTTGGGTAAATTAAATCTTTTAAGGATATTTTAAAACTATGCAACTGAAAGCGATAGACCACTTCAATTAGGTAATACTTCGTATCCTAAAGTTAAGTTTTTTTAGGTTTCTAACCATGATGTTTTTGAGCTTTATCGACATAAGTTGTCGAAAAAGAGAATATATCAACCTCATCCACCATTAATTAAATGAGTACTTTAAAAAAGCTATCTCAAAAGCATCACAACACTAACATCAGTTGTTCATTGAATCTTAGGCATTGCATTGCTACATCAGCAATATCTTAAAAAGTTGTCCTAAATTGTTAGTGGAATAAATGTGTGTTTTTAGAATAGTTATTACATTTCTAAATGGGAACATACAAAGAGTGGTTACTTTTGTAATAAAAATGGATCCAAAACTTGCTACAAAATCAGTAGTAGTTCTCGAAGCAATATCGAGGATATTTGATTATTTTGGTAACATATATATGTCAATATGATATATATTAAATTCATGTGGTAATTGAATATTTAGATGGAGCGATATTTGTTATTGACCTCTAAATTTTATAATAGTGTAAATACGTGTCCTTAAAGTTTATAAATTGTATACAAAACCTCCAAAATTGATATAATGTGCGCGGTTGGCCCCCAAACTTTAAATATTGTAAACATCGTACCCTTAAAATTTAAGAATTGCGTGGTTGGCCCCCGAACTTCCAAAACCGTTTATATTTGACTATTATACTCGTTAATATTTTAAACGTCTCGAGAGTTTGTATTTGACCCATTAACCTTGAAAAGATGTTATGTCTGTGTCTCCAAACTTTTAAAATTTTAAAAATAACGCATAAATTGTCAAAACCACTTATATCAATAAAGACGAAAACTGCTGATATTCACTCGAGAGTCATTTTTGAACGGTTTTGAAACTTCGGGGGCTTTTCACGCAGTTTACAAACTTTTGGGGCATCGTAGTTACGCTATTTTAAACATTAGGGATCATTTACACAATTTTTTCTATTTAGATGTGTTTCCAGATTATCTTCCATGTCATTTATCAATTAGAGATGTGGATTTGGAAATAAATTTGGTTTTATAATAACTTGTTAAACCAAGAAAACTTTTAAGATTGTTGTCAAGGTTCTCCATTTTTTCTTTAAATCGACTTGGATTCGAGCGCATTTGTAGATGAAAAAGATAAGCTTAGCTATGTTCAATCTTCGATTATATCTTTGTAGGAATCCAGAATGGTTTTCCAATTATGTAAAGGTGACAAAGTAAACAAGTTCTTCAAAGTAAAAGGATGGTTCAACACTGCACAAAAGCAGAATGTACATGTACTTCTATACTCCTGTTCTCAATGTGCTTCCTCAATAACATTTTTAGATGTTAAATTTGATCACCCTTGGAGTGGGTAAATGAAGCCCGAGAATCCTCGTAAAATATTACAAATTTTAAAGGAGGTTTGGTTTTTGCTACTAATTGATTATCAAACCCAATCGATCACTGGTGTCTCCTTCCAGTTTCCAATGGCTAATCGGTACTAATAATTTTATCAAAATATACATTTTTCAAATAATTTTAAAAATTATATCATCAAAATGCTATAATTTTGAAAATTGTGATGTTTGCCCACGTTTCCCAACTTACGGATTGTATAAATGATATATCCTCCAAGTTACAAAATTGAAAATATGGTGCTTTTTAAGAAAAAATATGTATTTGTAGCCCTCCAACTTCAATTAAATGCACATAAGATACCTCAAGTTTTCAATATCGTTTATCATTACTACTTTAATGAACTCGTAAATTTTTAATATTTTATGCAAAATTCTCGAAAATCAATGGTAAATTTTGTATATTTTTTCAAACGAGTCTTATTTGCGTACTTTGTGAGGGATTTTCAAACGGTTTTCAACTTACGGAAAACCGATGCTAAAATGTTAGGGGTAAAAAATAAACGATATTGATAACTTTAGGTGTCATTTTTATAATTTCGTAAGTTTGAGAACATGCTCTTTACACCGTTCGTAAGTTGAGGGCTAATTATGCAATTTTCTCATTTTGAAAAGTTAAGAAGATATTAAATAAGGCATCAATTCACATGGCTAAGACTTATTGTAATAAAGTGGCATACAAATAAGTTAATGAATTATAAATCAAAACAAACATTAAGTTCAGTTGACGCGATAAACAAACATGAACCAACACAGTTTACTGCATTTAGAACCCGTCAAGGGGGTGGATTTTTCATTGCATGTCGCAGCTCAGTAAGGAAATCTCGCTGTGGGTTAACCACCTGAAAATAAGAACCAACATTGCTAAACAGTCAGTTTTTTAATACTGGCAAAATTTTGTAATGCCACTTTCAGCGATCAACAATTACTATAATTTTGGTCCTATTTAGTGCAAAAAGTCATACCTGATTGGGGAGAGTTCTTTGACTCCATGGTTCTGCACTATTTCTTCTATACATGACTGGCCTATCTGATAAACACACGAGAATCGATCAAGACAAAAGTCGACTAGTCCTCAGTTTGAAGTAAATCATATGAATATAAAAGATCCTAGATCCTGTTCATCATATAATGAAAGTTCCAACATCTCAAAACACTCAAATACTTAACTTGTATAGAATTCATACCAGGGGAGTCTTCTGGCAAATTATTATATGCGCTCATGGCAGCAGCCCAACCTGTAAAATTGAAAGACACGAAGGATGATGCAAATACCTCCAAAACAAGTAGCACAAAACTAACTCAAGATAATGAATGGCGTAAATATGTATTAAGAAAGAAAAATAATGGGATAACAGTAAATAAAATGAGTACATACGGTTGCTTAAAAGCTCAGATGCTCCACTATTGCTACATCCATGCAAGGGGATCAATTTCTCGGAAGGGTTTTCAAAAGTGGAATGGTTCCCGGCGTTATGTCCTCCAAGATCTTGCAATGAGCCACCCTTGGAACTGATGGAGTTTCTAGCAGAATCAATTGTTCTGTTTGCCCGATCAAGTGAATCTGTTGGCACGCGACACATAGCAAAAACTTAGGTTAAAATACCTTTCCTAAAGGGTAAAACACTGGTAAAGCCCTAAGTACGGAGACGTCAATAAGAAAGCATAAGAGAACTTGTGAGTAAAGATGGGATTACAAAAAGGCGAACATCCCATACAAGCCGTGACTAACTGATCCATAAAGAAAATATACCTCCAGAGGATTTACGCCGGCCATGCGACCAATTCCTAAACAAATCCAATCAACAGTTAAATTCATTACCAAAATTCAAACATTTAACAAAAACAAATAGACGCATTGTCTTTGAACCGCTGATTAGGAGGAGAATAACGCTTCACATGTGTTCCACCGGCAGTCGCCGCGTTCGCGCCGTCGTTCTCAAGCATTCTGAATGAAGAAAATATTGTTACTTTGTACCGGGAGAACCAAAACAGATCTAATTCTGGTATCGTTAATACTCCGATCGACGTAGAGGGGAGGGCAAGGAAATTGCGGACGGCCGAAAGAGAGAAACTAGGGATCGAAATCTAACTTGTTGAGACTTCAGATTGGGAACAACATTATTAATATTAATACCATATCATTTATTAATTGCCATACAAAAATTTTTGTTATTAATTTATTTTTGTAGATTCTTATATTTACAAGAAAAAAATAATTTAATGTTTACATGCATTGATTTTAATTTAATTCTTGTATTAAATTTAAATTTTACTTTATGAATTTTTAAAAATTCTGAATATATATTTATTGTTATTTTATAATTTGTATGTTTAGATAATTTTTTGAATATTTTATATTATCATTTAAAATATAATTAATTTTATAATTGATTTTATTTTTATAGATTGTGATTACGAATATCTAANATTGCGTACATTATCTTCATTACTTCACTCGGATGCGTTGCTGTTCTACTGGAAATCATCACTTGGATTCTTTATTTTGGAAACAGGAACAAGTCTAGCATCGATTCATCAAGTTGTTAGATAAAATAGTGTGTAAAATCAATTGTACATTTGATTCTTTAATAATAATACTACTTTTTTCTTTTATTCTAATTTAAGTATTGTGAAAACACGGTTACATGATCTAATCAAATTAGGTTAAACATAACAAATCCAATCTATAGAATTAATTTTATAAAATATTAAACATTGATATCATACTTTATAAGTTTATAAAATAAGGATAATGCATCATTATCATAAAAAACAATTGATTACCAACTTATAGTTATAATCGGTTCAGTTATCTTGTTTTTAGTTGTTATTTTACATAATCGAAATCAGACTAACTAATCATTGGTTTCATTGGATTTTGGTTACTAAATTTAATAGTTTTAGTTGATCGGTTATTCGGTTTTATCGGTCGAATGTGTTTTTTAATTTAGAAAATGAATATCAAATCTCATTAGCTTATTAATGAAATTTCAAGAATCTTTCACAACAACTATCAATTTAAGATTTAAAATGAGACACAATGCAATTAGATTTGATTTTTATTTTAATTTTTAGTAGGGTTTTATTGCAGTTTATTTTTTGGAGGATGTTTACATTAGAGGTGTGTAAAAGAATATGATGATCCGAATATTCAAAGTAACCAAATCGATTTTCGGATATCGAACTGCAAATATTTAATTGGGTCGGATCGAATACAGTTTCGGATCAGATAAGGTTTTTGAATTTTCCATTCCGACCCAATCCTATATTTATTATTATATTATATTTTAGAGTTTATTATATTATTCTATTTTGTTTTGCAAATTTTGGAAAGTTAAAACCCTATATACAACAAGACATTTTTACTTATTACAAATTTCTTACGATTGATTTTATTTTTCAAGGTTCTGATTATGAATATATAAGTGAATTGTATTTAATTTTTTCATATTTAGTTCACTTTGAAAAAAAATTATTCATTGTGTATATAATTTTATTTTAAATCATTTCTTGTATTAAATTCAAGTTTTACATTATATATATTTGAAAATTCTGAATATACACTTTTTTTGTTGTTGTATAATTTGCAAGTATCATGTTTTGCAAATAAATAACATTTTTGTGGTGATTAGTGACAAATCATTATATTAACTATAATTAAAAAATATAATTAGGATATCCTTAAATTGAAAGAGGAGAACTATAGATGAGGACATTATTGGTGAAGAATTACTCAGGGTAACCACTAGTGTTCCCAAGTATGAGGTAGTGCTCAAGAGCACCAATGTTTGCAACTCGTATTTACCGAAGTTCATGGATCAGATATCCAATCCGATTCCCATTTTAAAACGATATGATGGATATGGATAAAAAAATGATTATAAGAAATTTATCTACAATAGTAGATCGGTTTGCGAATGAATTTACGGATCTATTTGAGGGTATCCTAAATTTTAGTGTAAAGTTAAAATTGTCACTTATAACAAAAAAATGATTTTAATTGCATAAAACGACTCTAAAAATTAAAAAAAAAACACATATTTTCTTCATTTTTATGTTTTCATAAATTAAAACTCTTAAACATCCCACATGGATTAAAATATACAATGAATTGTTATTTTAAGAAAATGCATTAAATGCAAAAAAATCATATACAATTTACTTTAGATATACTTGTCATTCATTCCAATCTGATATGAATATTTATACGTAAAAACTATTACTCTAAGTTGATAAATTACTACTTCACGAAGGAGAATGAATAAATAAAAGAGACTAAGGAAATAAATTATTAGACAAACAAGAAAAGATGACATTTAGGACTTTAAAATTTGAAAATTAACATATTAATATAATATATCAAACTCTAATATATATACAATATAATATATATAAATAAATTCCGATAGGATTGGACCAGTTTCAAAAATTGTATTTGATCAAATACAATTAAATATTTTTAGTTTGAATATCTAGCAACACTACAATGAGCTTTATGTGTTATTTGGTTCTGCAGTTCACCGTCCAATGTGGTGAACATGCCGTGATTTTTTCAACTTTGACCAACATGCTTAACAAATGCGTTAGTCTCACCGCTGAAAACTGCGGTAAGACGGCAGTACGTTTAAAGCAATGGTGGGCAGAACGTAGTTGATTAATAACCATTATACCATTCCTTTAAAATTAGAGTTTATAATTAATTTTTATCAAAATTAACTTAAATTCTTATCAATATTAATATTAATATTATTTTTATTAAAATTAATTTTTATTACATATTTAAAAAATTTTGTCCAAATTAATTTATTAATATTAATTTGTTTAATTGGATCCGGATTTTGTAAAGATGAAAAACGATCGGAATATGGAAATACAAATTACCGTTGACTCATCATATGTAAAAGTTGAACTCATACACGATAACTACATGATCCGAGTTATGAATGACATACGTGATCGCATTGCACTAGCAAGGATTGAAGAAGATCGTCGATTTAGATGATTCACTTTTGTTAATGTTTGTTTTTTGATACTTTTAATCAATAACTTATGTTGAAAATGAGAAAATGAGTTTTAACCCTATGTTGAATATGTAGAAGATATATTCACCAATGCTCTATAGATTTCTCAATTTCAATAGTTAAGTTCTAAACTTAGCTTAGTAAATCCATATTGTTGCAAGAGGGAATTTGTTGGAAAAATGAAGCAATTCTCACACATTTCAAACTCGTCCTAAGAAGCCTTAATGAAAAAAAATAATATATACGTATTCGAAAGTAAGATATAGTATACTATAAATGTTATTTTCAAATATTTATATATTAATTTTTGTAAGTCAATACACATGAGGATCACCTCCAGCTCCATCACATCTAGATCATGGTTATTTTTTAGGATTTTCTGTTAGCAACATTTGTAATGTTTTCGTATTCCTTTGTTTATGTTTTAAGTTGTATTACAACTCTATATATAGGTTGTAAGATTGCTATTATGTTGGATCTAAGTATTTGATGCTGGGAAAAAAATTACTAAGCAATTTCTAACATTTATTTGGTTGTATTTTGTGTAAAAAAATTTATGATTTATTGTCTAGTGAAACATTGCAATGATTAGATAGTAGATTTTTTATAAGATCGAGTGTTCAATTAGATATCGTGACACTTTAAATGTAAGTTTTCTTTTGTTAAATAGACTTAAAGTAGGTTAATAAAAAGTATAGATTATAATAATTACAACAAAGAGTGGAAATGTGTGGTACTTACTAATTAACATTTTTGGTTGAGGACTAATAAAACATTCATGCTTAAGTATGTGTTCTTTGACTGATAGTTTTGAATTCATATATAAGCCCGAATCTAGGGATACTAATGAAGTTATGCCTAAAGACAATAACCACTATAGAACTATATTATTTTTAAATAAACCTTTTAGAGACTACACGGTGATGCCTTATCGACGGTTCGGTGCCAACACGTCATCCATGAAGGAGAAGATTGATACTTTTGGTGACTGCCCCGCCAACACTTTTTCGACTGACATTCAGTCTCAGTAGAATCCATAAACACGAGAATGGTGAACAATACAACGAAGAATCCTAAATCAAGAATAACGAACAATTCAAAGAAAGTCTAGTTCAATATAGACATTTAAATGACGCTTAACTTAAAAGATATGACTTTTGCCAAATTACCCAAGAGATTAGATTTTGAAGTGGGATCGGTTTTCAAATTTAGCGCACTTGTTCGATTTTGCCCAATCTTATAAATCCTAAAGATAATTTATTCAAAAATACTAGTTACCTATCAAAATTATGAATTTTTTTGACCAAATACACCATTTTATTTACATAAATATATATAGATAAAAATGTTTCTCAAAAAATTAGTTTTCGTGGGATCATTTTCCCACGCGAGGGAATGAGAAGATTTAGAAATCAAATATTTATTACGTATCTTTATATTGAAGATTTTATTTAATAAAATTTTCCTCATTTTATTTGGCATATCTTATCTATATTTATACTTATCTTATAATTTTGATGAAATAAATCTAGCAATGAGTTTCGCACTCGCTTTGCCCGCCCTTCTAGAAGAATCCGAGGAATATTTTATCAAATCCAGAAGAGGATTCTTTGGGATTCTCATCCTAATAATTCTATAAATATAAGCTCATGCAGCATGAATCATTCACTCTGTTCCCATAGCTTATTCTTTCGTTCAATGGCGTTCTTTGTTCGTGTTTTGCTTCTTGTTGTTGGGTTTTCGTTATTTTCAACAGCAATCGGCGACTGTGCATCACAGAAATTTTCAGACAAAAATATGGTGTATTCTTTCTGCAATGATCTTCCTGCGCTAAATTCCTCACTCCATTGGTCATACAACCCGAATTCAGCACTTCTCTCAGTTGCTTTCTCAGCATTTCAGTCGCGTCCTAATGGGTGGATTGCGTGGGCAATCAATCCATATGACGGCGGAATGTCTGGTGCGCAAGCCCTTCTTGCTTTCACTGACTCTTACGGAAAAATGAATGTCAAGACGTATAATGTCTCCGGTTATGGTCCATTGACGGAGTCTAGAGTTTGGTATAAAGTTGACGAATCGTCAGCTGAGTTTTCTGATGGGTTTATGAGGATATTCGCCACCTTAGTGCTGCCGGAGAAAGGGCTCTCCGCCGTTAATCATGTCTGGCAAGTTGGCCCCTCCGTCACCAACGGGAAACCCGATATGCATGAATTTAAGCCTGAAAATTTGAGGGCAAAGGGCAGGCTTGATCTACTCAAAGGGCAAATCATCCATCAAAATAAAAATAGCCCCGTTGATTCAAGAACCAGAAATAAGAATGTAAGTCGTCATTTTCTTCCTTTTAACCATTAACAAATTATAATACAAATTGCAAATGTTTCAGATTCATGGGATTCTAAACGTGATAAGCTGGGGAATGATGTTTCCAATTGGAGTTACTATGGCAAGATACGTGAAAGCATTCCCAGGAGCAGATCCAGCTTGGTTTTACCTCCATGTCTCCATACAAATCATCGCCTACATCATCGGAGTTGCTGGTTGGGCTACCGGAATGAAACTCGGCTCTAAATCAAAAGGAGTAACATATTCTCTCCACCGGAATCTCGGAATCACACTCTTCACATTAGCAACATTACAGGTACTCAAATCAAATAACCTTAACATTATTGCATTACTATAACATTAACCTTCTTCGTGTGTGCATTACAGATGTTTGCAATGTTCGCAAGGCCTAAAAAAGACAGCAAGTATCGGGTTTACTGGAACATATACCATCGGATCGTGGGCTACGGAATTGTGGGAATAGGCATATTCAATGTGTTTAAAGGATTGGAAATATTGAATCCTGATCCTCATTGGAAGATTGCGTACATCATCTTCATTACTTCACTTGGATGCGTTGCTGTTCTACTGGAAATCATCACATGGATTCTTTATTTTCGGAACAAGAACAAGACTAGCATTGATTCATCAAATTGTTAGATAAAATAGTGCTTAGTATGAAATTGTACATTTGATTCTTGAATAATAATAATACCTTTTCTTTTATTCTAATTTATGTATTGTTAAAACACTGTTAAATGATCTAATCAAATTAGCTTAAACATAACAAATCCAATCTTGAGATCTTTGCTTTAAAAAAATTTTACTCTAAAGTTTGTAATTACTTGACGAAAGACAATTAACAAATAAAAGAGACTAAGGAAATAAATAAAAACGGTACAGGAAAAGATATGACATTTTGACTATAAGATTTGAAAAATATCATAATATATCAAACTCTAATATATATACAATATAATATATTAATAAATTTGGATCGGATTGTACATACGTTTTCAAAATTTGTATTGTATCCAATCCGATTAAATATTTTCATTTCAGAATCCGGAAAAATGATTCAAATATGGTTCAGTTAATTCAGATATTCAGATAAGTAGATTATTTTGCACAACTCTACATTGGTATAAACTTATTTACCAACTATGTTAAACGGGTATAACCACGGGGACTCATACTTAAGAACTCTAATATATGAAAAGAGTCAAATTCGGTGACTCGGATCTATAATTTTATTAATTTAAAATATAAATTACGAATATCAATGGTAAAGCGTAATATTAAAAATTAGGAAGGGGTGAATTTAAGTTTTTAATCTAATTTTTAATCATATTTATTCAAGAAATTTCTAAATAAACATTCAAATAATTTTCAAATTAACATCTATTCAAATTTTGTAGAATGATAAAATTTAACAAATTAACTAACAAATTTTATAGATCAAATTTTTATAATGAATAAAAATATTATTTCTAATATAAAATACAATATATATTCACAATCAAATAAATAAATTATAAAAAAAACATATCAAACAAACGGCTTCTTTTTTCTTTTGGGGTTTTGTTGGATCTATAAGATTTTTTTCCGTTGGCCACCATCTCTGAAATCTAAGCCTCTTTTGCCTAAACTTGGGTAATGCTACGATACGGGTATGTTCTGTATGCGTTAAGAGAATGTATTTACATAATAGATTTTTAAAATGGATTATCAAAATTAAAATGTATATGATGTTCTGCAATACATATATTGATTTGTAAAATGAATATAGTGTTATGTAGAAAAAGATAATGCAAATGTAATTTAGATATTATAAGACATTTTTGTCCTTTAAATGCTAAACACATTTAACATTTCAATTCAAATAATTTTTAATATATAATCATGTCGGAAATATTTGTATTGTTGAGAATTAAACCACCAACAAAAAAAACTATTTGGAATGTTGAGATCAAATAGGAAATATTACCGGGTAAGGTGGGAACATAGAGAAATCGGTCAATCGGTGGTAGGAGCAACAAATTTTAAGAAACAAAATCTAATCAATGTTTTCATATTAGTCCGACATACCGTTTTGGTTCGAATCGGTATGGCCGATATAACGATATACATTTTTTTAATTTTTTTTTAGTAAACCTGGAAAAATCCGGATTCCAACCCAAAAACCCGGTATCGGGTGATACAAGTCGAAATGCCGGTGCCTTAAAGGACATTTTAGTAATTAGATGTTACTTATTGTAGTTTGTGTCATAAAGGACATTTTAGTAATTAGATGTTACTTAATGCATTTTTTGTGAATTCAAAATGACACAAATAGGACATTTTGCATTTGTGAAGAAAAATGAAAATGCATTTTAACTATTACATTTTGAGTAGAATGAAATGTGGTGTATGTTATGTAAAGTTTTTAGAAAATGCATTATTCCATAAAAATGCATTAATACAATTTATGCAGAACATATACTCAGAGTTAAGGATAATGAACTTCGGTATCTTGATGTCTTGCCGAGTAAAATTACATACTTGCGCAGCTACTGAGAGGGTTGAGGTTGCGCATAAATTTGGATTGTGGTTGGACACGTGTCCGACCCGCATCGTAGCGGGATCTAGGTCCAACTCCCCAATTTTCACGCATCCATTTAACTTAGTTTACCAAGTCCTGAACCTTATTCACATGTCAGATATGTGTGCTATAGTTTTCTTATTCAATGATTTCCACTTATGCGTGTCAATTTCTTATGGCCGTGTGATTTATTCGATTGTTGTCCACAAGTGTCAATATATGCAAAAATTAATCAGTTCCATATAATACCTATATGTTTGTCAATTCATTCTGGCCCTAAATTGATACGATTGTTGTCTACAAGTCTCAATATGAAAAATGACGAGCTTGATCAAACCCTAAATCAAACCATAATAGTAAGAATGACGACCAACTGGATATAGAATCCTAAATCAAGAATAACACCCAATTCAAAGCAAATCTGGTTCCATTCCATATAGACGTTTAAATTAAAATATATGAAGTTTCGCAAATTACCCAAGAGACTAGATTTGGATACTTGAGAGTTGAGATCGGGTTTGCATCATTTAGAAATTTGTAAATAATAAAATTCGGCAAAATTTTGTATACTTATTGATTTTCCCAAATTATATAAATGTTAAAGATAATATATATTAAAACACTTGTTTAGTGATCAAAATAATTAATATTATGATTTTTTTTGTCCAAATAAACCATTTTCTTTCATAAATATATATAGATAAAAATATTTCTCAAAAAATTAGTTTTTCGTGGGATCATTTTCCCACGCGAGGTAATGAGAAGATTTATAGATCAAATATATATTAGGTATCTTTATATTGAAGATTTTATTTAATAAAATTTTCCTCATTTTATTTGGCATATCTTATCTATATTTATACTTATCTTATAATTTTGATGAAATAAATCTAGCAATGAGTTTCACACTCGCTTTGCCCGCCCTTCTAGAAGAATCCGAGGAATATTTTATCAAATCCAGAAGAGGATTCTTTGGGATTCTCGATCCTAATAATTCTATAAATATAAGTTCATTCACTCTGTTCCCATAGCATATTCTTTCGTTCAATGGCGTTCTTTGTTCGTGTTTTGCTTCTTGTTGTTGGGTTTTCGTTATTTTCAACAGCAATGGGCGACTGTGCATCACAGAAATTTTCAGACATAAATAAGGTGTATTCTTTCTGCAATGATCTTCCTGCGCTAAATTCCTCACTCCATTGGTCATACAACCCGAATTCAGCACTTCTCTCAGTTGCTTTCTCAGCATTTCAGTCGCGTCCTAATGGGTGGATTGCGTGGGCAATCAATCCATATGACGACGGAATGTCTGGTGCGCAAGCCCTTCTTGCTTTCACTGACTCTTACGGAAAAATGAATGTCAAGACGTATAATGTCTCTGGTTATGGTCCATTGACGGAGTCTAGAGTTTGGTATAAAGTTGACGAGTCGTCAGCTGAGTTTTCTGATGGGTTTATGAGGATATTCGCCACCTTAGTGCTGCCGGANGCATTTGCTACAACAAAATGATATTTAGTACTCGTCCCTGTTTCTTCTACTTCCTGTTAAGAAAACAAAATCAGTCTTCATTCCACTCATCCCTGTTTCTTCTACTACAAGCTAGCAGATCCAAGGCTAGAGGCGAGTTAGGTTTTAACTTTCAAGGAAATTCCGTTTATTATTCATAAACATCGCGAATTAGAGTAGCAAAAACCAGATGCGAATCATACCTTTTCAGCAGGACCAGAGTAATCAACAGATGAAACCGCTCTATTCACAGAGATAAGAGGTTTCGAGCCGCAGATTGTGAAGCGATTCGACAATTTTAAGGAAGACTTAGGAAGGAGAGGGTTACATTGGGTGTGAGTTGAAGAATTGAGCAATTGGATACCGAATGAAGCAAGATTAAGAGCAGAAAAAGCCGACATCGCTGTCAAGAATCGGAAGCCCCTTTCTTATGCCTCCTAATCATGAAAGAAGTTGCAGCGATGCGAATAACAAATATATGAAGATGAAGACCCAACCTTATCCACATTTTTTACCAGACGGAGGAGAATAGGCTTTCAGTCAGCCGTAGTTTACTTTTTACATGAAATACCGTTTACTTTTAGATCATTTTGGTTAATCCATTCACGATTCAATTTTCGACTGGTTAATATTATGCATCGATAGATTAAATTATCGGTTATGATTTTAGAAGTCGGGTTACCGATCAAATCGATTAAGTTACAATTTATTTTTAAAAAATATTACCATATTTTAATTTTAAAATTAAATTTTAAATACAAATATAAAATATAATATAACATAATAGTAGGTAAACTTCCTCCAACCAAAAATCTAGGGATGTCTTCTATACAAATTCTGAAAATTAATTTACGTAGAAAGATAAATAGAAATATAAATAAAAATAAAAATATAAATTATGAGGTGTTCTGTAATATTTTTAGAATTCATAAATTATGTATAAAAATATATGAGTGTTCTGTTGTATAAATAGAATAATAATTTATTTGTTAATCAAATTACTTCTCTACCATTCGATTTAGTGAATATTAAATTATTAATCTATACTGATGAGGACTCCAGGATCGGGTATCCCGCAAGGTGTTAGGCCCAGTAGCGTTGGGCCAACCTGAATAACAGAAGGCGGACTCACGCGACCCAGGATTCTTAACTTAACATATTTGAAAAGACCGGGCCGAAGCTGGACTTAACATCGAGGACCGAAGATGGACTTAGGTGTATTCGTGGACCGAGCTCGCAGATCGGTCCCAAACGGTTACGGCCTACGCATTCTACGCTCCGGGCCTCCACACGTTTTCCACGCATCGGTCCTATTCATGCATGTAGCATTCTGGGCCCAAGCTATGTTGCCTAGTATGTGAAACAATCTCCGACAACCTTGTCAGAGATGTGCTTGCCAGAACTGTACGAACCTCACTTGGTCGGGAGACAGTCAGCTAGCAGTGTCGAAAGGCCGGATGTCGCACAACCAAATAGGGTCACGCTTGGCAGAGTACCCACCCGACATAAGTCGACTTGGCCGCATAAGGCAAGCGCAAAACGACAGCCTCACGTTCACACCACTAGGGAGGTATATAAAAAGAACACTTTGAAAACGGAAAGAGGAGTCGGGCTGGTTTTCTGCTTGTTTCTTCATGGGCATTTCCTTGCTGTTTCGATTAACCCTTTGGTGCTTGTAATAAACGTTTTAGTGAGTGAATCGACTAAGGGCATTATCAGCTCTTAGTCAAGTGGGTTTTTCCCCATTTTTCAAGGGTTTTTCCACTTTAAATTTGCCGTGTTATTTTCCTTTATGTTTCAAATCGTTTCCCTCATATTAAACAAATTAAAACCGAGTTCATCTTGCAACGAACGAGACGACTGTTGATACCCCCGGTTTTCAGACCACAACAGTTTGACGCCGTTCGTGGGGACCGATTTTCTAATCCCCATTTGAGGTTTCTACTCGGGATAGGATAATCACATGGCAACCGAAACTCCGACGAATGATAGCGATGAGCTTCCCATCAGTCTTCCAACCTCAACGTTCTCTTTACAGGACCTGTAAGTTGTTGTTAGGAAAGTGGTACTTGAAATTACGTCGGAGAGGAGTGGAACAGAACCACCGGCCGTTACAAGCCATGTTCCAACAAACAAAGGGTATGAGAGTGACCCTGACGCACGAAGCTCCGACGAAGAGGAGATCATCAGGCGCAACGTGACGATGAGGAGGCCGAGATATCAATTTATTCCGTCTCCCCCAGCTATAGCTCCAACTCCCGTTCCTGGCACCGATCAGGAACAAATGCAAAGGCGTATTGACGAACTCGCCAGGGAGTTAGAGAGCATGCACACGCAGAGGGATTGCGGGCCTGATCCTGGGTGCAATCCTGGTCTATTCGACAGGGCCATGGAGGCCCTGATCAGGCGGAGCAAGGATAACGACTGGTAGCATAACCTACATGTGGCCCAAAAGTCATCCCAGCAATCTGGAGGTGTCTCCGCTGCCTTGGGAGATATGATGTTCTCGTTTTATGAAGAGATCTGGGCGGCAGTCCCGGATCGGCATTACCGCAACCCCGAGGGGTTGCCGACGTTTCGTGGCAACGGAGATCCAATCGATCAAGTCGCAGATTTTGAATTAAGAATTGGAACCGTTCGGGCCTCTAATTCACTGAAGTGTCGCATCTTCGCGGCCGGATTATAAGGCAATGACCGAACCTGGTTCAAGAAATTACCGGCCCGATCCATACAGTCGTATGTCGGATTTATTCTGGCTTTCTCTGAGCAGTTCGCCCGAATGTAGGACCGCCTCGAAGCAGGAAGGAACTATACCAACTGAGATACGTCCCGGCAAAGATGAGTCTTCGGCCCTTTATGGAGAAGTTCAACTGGACCACCCGGGGTATCAAGCTGGAACTTTGGGATAAAATCGACATCCTACAGCAGTTCTTGGGACCGTGCGGCCTTTCGGCAAGTTTGGTGAAGAGCCCACCACCCACATTGGGAAAATTCCTTCAGAAAATCAACATGTACATCAAGGTGGATGAGGCACTGGCAAGTTGTCGGAAGCCTATTGGGAATTCTGAACCCGTAGGTGATCATAGGGTTTCTTACCCTAAGAAGCAGCCGCGAGAAGTAGCGGCTGGGATTGAGAAGAATGTCCCCCCGAAGAAAGACAATAGGGTGTATTGCGAGTTGCACCATAACCGCGATCACCCGACGTTGAAGTGTCAGCTGTTAAAAGAGACGGTAGTGGCAATGCACAAGGAGCGGCTCGATCATAAGGGCAAGCGAGCAAAGTCTCCCCGAAGAGGCCATCAAGGCGATGATCGTCACAGGCCGAGGGGAAAGGACAATCGGGGACAGCCCCGAAATTACAATGATAGGACGGAGGACCGAATGTCTCCTCCGCCAGAACAAGACAGAGGCCAGCACGGTCGAGAGAACCGTGTCCAGGGCCGGAGAAGAAGGTGGCGAGGCCGTGGCGGCAGAGCCCCAAAAAATGAAAGAGGGAGACATGAGAACGCTAATGCTCCTCCTTCCCACGCCCCGGTGGAGGCACAACCGCCGATAAATGAGGCTGCTCCACCAGAGCGAACAGTCACCGGGGATATTTATGTTATCTTCGGAGAAATAAGAGTCAATGAATTGGTCATGGACCGAAAGAGAGCGGCGCGCGGGGACCCCGCTGAGAGTTCCGAATCTGTGGCGCTGGTTAAGTATGAACCTACCGATCGGTCCTCTTCTTTCAAAGATGATATTACCTTCACCGCGGCTGATCGGGAAGGAGTTAATGATCCATGTGATGATCCTCTTATCATCACTGTAATTATTGCTAACCGTCGGGTCCACAGAATCTTGGTGGATATCGGGGTTTCGTGCAATCTGATGAAGCGCAAAGTGGTAGAGATGCTGGGAGCTGCTGCTCACGACCTCCCTATCGCAAATATAACCATTTGGACATTCGACCAAATGAGTGTTATCTCATGCGAGAAAATTATGTTCCCGATCACTTTGGGGGATCCAAATAGGGACCGATCGGAAACCCTGGAATTCATTGTCGTTGAAGTCGATTTGGCTTACAACGCCATTATTGGACGGACCGGTCTCAGTAAGTTTGAGACGATCCCTTCTACGTATCATATGACGCTCAAGCTCCCATCCGCTCATGGAATTATCTCTGTAAAGGGGGATCAAAAGGTAGCGAGAGAGTGCTACATGAGCTCGTGACGAACTTTGGCACCAATCAAGAAGGCACAGGTGGATTTGCTTGAAGAGCCGCCACACCCGAAGCAAGCGATGGAACCCGTTGGGTTCAAGTTGATCAATCTGGTAGAAGATGATTCGACCAGAACTACACGCATCGGAGCAAACCTCGGCCTGGCATTTGAAGAAGAACTGGTCCGCATGCTGAGAAGCCATGTAGACGTATTCGCTTGGACCCCGGACGATGTTCCGGGGATCGACCGGTCTGAGAGTGAGCATCGGATCAACATCGAGCCCGGAACAAAGCCTATCAGGCAGAAGAGGAGACGCTACTCTTCTGAGAAAATTGAAGTCATCCGGGCTGAGGTGAATAAGTTGTTGCGGTTGGGATTTATCAGGGAGATCCACTATACCAAATGGGTTGCAAACCCGGTTGTGGCCTCCAAGGAAGATGGGTAGTGGTGGATGTGTATTGACTTCACCGACGTCAACATGAGCTGTGAGTCGGACCATTTCTCCCTGTCACATATTGACCGATTGGTGGATGTTGTGGCTGGCAGCACAATGATGAGCACCATGGATGCCTACTCCGGGTATCATCAGATCTTCCTTGTTGAGGAAGATCAGAAAAAATCATCATTCATGACTGAAGACGGCATTAATTGTTATGTGGTTATGCCATTCGGCTTGAAGAACGCCGGAGCAACATACCAAAGGTTGGTTAATAAAATCTTTAGAAATTTGATAGGCTACATAATGGAAGTGTATGTTGACGATATGATTGTTAAGTCTATGAATGATGAAAACCATATTTCTTATTTGTCTCATTGTTTCGATGTATGACGTAATTATAAACTCAAACTGAATCCGAACAAGTGTTGCTTCGGGAACCGAAGTGGCAAGTTCTTAGGATATTACGTTTCAAAAAAAGGCATAGAGGTTAATCTTGAGAAAGTGCATGCTATTATCGATATGCAACCTCCAAGGAATATGAGAGAATTTCATAGGCTTACTGGCTGACTTGCCCTTTTTTTCATAGGCTTAATCATAAGCAAATTTTTTTCTAAATCCACGGATCGGGCCTTGCCCTTTTTCAGAGTATTGAGGAATGCAAGTCACCTAAACTGGACCGAAGAATGTGATCGGGCCTTCTCGGATCTGAAGACTTATTTAAACACTCCTCATGTGATGGTAAGCCCGACTTGTGACGAACCCCTGGGATTGTATCTAGTTGTATCAGAAGTTGCCGTCAGCGCAACTCTAGTGACTATCCGAGATAATGTTCATAGACCTGTTTATTATGTGAGTCACTCCATGGTATCCGCCGAGACTAGATACACCACCTTAGAAAAATTCATGCTGTCTCTAAAGAAAGTTATATCTAAGATGAATTTCGAAGGCCGAACGGTTTATGTCTATACAGACCAGCCTCTGAAAGTGGTTCTTAATCAGCCAAATCTGAACGAGAGGTTAGCAAAATGGGCCATTAAACTTAGCTCTATGTATATGGAATTCTTGCCCTGAATCTCGATCAAGGTTCAGGTTCTCGCTGATTTCGTTGTCGAAATGACCCGATCATCCATATTTCTAAACCAGGAGGATGATTGATTGACCGTTCATGTAGACGGATCAACTTTCGGAGGAAGATGGGTGGGCATTACCCTCACAACGTTACAAGGTGATCTTATTCATTCCGCAGTTAAGTTCTCTTTTGCTGGAACAAATAATGTGGTGGAATACGAAACTGTATTATCGGGAATGGCCCTAGCCAGTAAGATGGAAGTTGGCAAAGTGCGAATATTTTCAGATTCCAAGTTAGTGGTGGAACAATTCGTAGGGAAGTTTGAAACGCATGAGCCCATGATGAAGTTATATTGCGCGAAAGTCCTGGAATTATCTAAAATGTTCAGTGAGTTTTCTCTTGATCATGTGCCGCGGGAGTAGAATAAGGTTGATGACGCACTCGCCAGGTTGGCTGCCGGCATACCTGACACAGGACCGGGTACTATTTCGGTCCATATCCAGGACCGACCGTCGGTCAAAATATCATTGACCGAACAGTCAGTTGAGGAAATCATGGCTTTATGCCATGAACTTCAAGGTTTGAATATCAACGCTAATGAATCTCCTGATGAACCCACATGGATGGACCCCTTTATCAAATATCTCACGAATGGTTATCTTCCTGGAGATAAGCCAGAGGCTAGAAAAATTGAATTCCGGGCCAAGAGATACGTCGTGAGTGACGGACGACTGTTTAAAAAGAGTTTCAAGGGACCGTTGTTACATTGCTTATCCCCTACAGAGGCTGAGGCCGTCATGATTTATGTTCATGAAGGGATATGCGGTATTCATTCAGGGGCTCGATCTTTATACTATCGCATTATCAGAGCGGATATTTTTGGCCAACACTACTTGCAGATGCCAGGGAGTATACCAAACGTTGCGCTATATGTCAATATCATGCTCCGGCCTCACAATTGCCCGGGGCTCCCTTATCGGTAACCCCTTTACCTTGTCTGTTTGATAGATGGGGAATTAATATCCTTAGGCCTTTCCCTCGGTCAGCAGGACAACGAAAGTTTTGTATTGTGGCATTGGAATATTATACTAAGTGGATCGAAGCAAAGGCAGTAGTCATTATCTTTGAGAAAGTTGTTAATCACTTTTTATGGAGAAATATTGTCAGCCGCTTCGGGGTACCCCGAGCATTGGTATCGGATAATGAGACCCAGTTTCACGGAAAGGCCGTTCGGGATTTCTGAACAAAGTTGGGCATCGCCCAGCATTTCTCGTCGGTAGCTCACCCAAGACTAAGGGACTTACGGAAGTATCTAACAAGGTAATCCTGAAATGATTGAAAACCAAGTTAGAAAATTTTGGGGGAAATTAGCTGGAACATATCTATGAGGTTCTATGGGCTTACCGGACTACACCCCGCTCAACGACCAGGAATCACAATTCTCACTAGTATACGAGTCCGAAGCAGTTACTCCGGTGGAGGTAGCCATCCGATCGCCTCGAATATCTCAATACAATGAGCACATGAATGGTGAAAGAAGATTGTTAGATCTCGAAATAATTGAAGAAAAGAGAAATGCTATTTAAACGCGAATGTGTTTCTACCAGCGAAACAATGGAGTGGGCCCGCAACAAACGAGTCATACCAAGGGAATTCTCGAAGGGAGACCTCGTCCTTAGAAACATAAGGGTTCAGAGGAACGTTGGAAAACTGGACAGAAATTGGGAAGGACCGTATCGGGTGCTAAAGAAACTGGAATCTGGCGCATATAAGCTAGAAACGTTGGATGGTGATGAGATCCTCCGAACTTGGAACGTCATGAATCTAAGGCGGTATAAACCTTTGATTATCGATAGTAGCTCTGGCTCGATAAATATACGTTCTTCTAAATGTAGACAGAGTACAAATAAGTATAATACAAACTGTTTCTAATCAAATGATGGACCGATTTTGAAGTCGGGTTTTTAGGACGAGCCTAAACTGGTGACCGAAGCTATTCATCCGTTGGGCTCCCAAGTAGCAGTGATCGCTCTGACAAGTCAGATGCTCATGCACTTGCCTAGTCCCGAGGATGAGTCGCGAAGCTCCAGAACTCACTACGAACTAAACATCCTCTTCAACGGCTTTCATTCTTCGGAAACAACCCTTATACTTCTGAAACCTACTACAAAAGAACCAATGAGAGTCAACTCATCGAAATACAAGTTTAGACCTGATGGGGGACATATGTAGAACCAAAGCTAAGCCAATACAGCCTACGGGACTTAAACAGAACCAGGGCTTGGCCGAAGCTTGCCATGAGACTCATAATGAACCAGGGCCACGCCTCCCCCATTCAGTCACGATCTCAAGGACGGAGTAAAGGTGATCCACACACATGTGTAAGTCCAGTTCAGTTAAACCCAATCAAACCAAACGAAAGGTAGGGTTGGGGACCGAAGAGTTTGCACTCGCTAGTCAGCCCCGACCTTATACTTAACCAAAATTAAGAACAAAAGATCATACCAAACAATTTATTTACTTTAAAAGTTCAGTTATAATAACTTTATTCTGACTCTAAAAAGAAGGAATGAAGAGGAAAAGAACTCTTAATTGAGGATAAGGAACAAAAGCAGGGACAAATACACAGATAATCCTAACTAATCTGTCCCCTTCCTTATCCTCCGTTTCCTTCTCCTTTGGTTCAATCCGGGCCGCGAGCTGTTTCAGCTCATCTTTCTACTCAGCAACCTTCTGGTTGACCTCTCTTTCCATTTCATCGAAAAGAGGGAAGAATGGATCGTCCTCCAAAACTGGATCCTACAAGGATGAAATCACTTGAAAATCCCAATCCTTTTCCAGAGGGTCGATCAGCCGCCACCTCTCATCATCGGGGGATAGCCCGAACTGCTTTGTAACCTGGTCTCACATGCTGTCCAGGTACTTAGCAATATACGTCCCGTGAATGCTATCCGCCAAAGCGAATAACAACGGGGACCGAGCGAATCCCAGGACCGCTTCCCGGACCGAGCTTTCTGCCGAAGCGCGGGTTTGAGCCATCTCTCCCTCCAAGCTCGCCTTTTCTTCCTGGGCTCGAAGGAAAAGTTCATTAAGTTTGTTCCTCTTCTCATGGGCTCGAGCTTGGATTTGACTCATCTCTTCATCTTTAGCCCGCAGCTTGGCCTCCATTTCCTCCTGAGCTTCTTTTCCTTTCTTGTCCAGCTCGGAGTCTCGATCTGTTAGAAGGGAGATTTTCGTCCCCGCTCATAACAGTTCATTATCCAACCGGTCCCGATCCTCTCGGACCGCCACCAGCTCTTCATGCTTTATTTCAACTTACCTTTTAGCAAGGTCAAGTTGATCTTGGATTTTTTGGGACCCAGCTGATCACATTGGTTCTTTTCCATAGTGATCGCAGTTGTGAAGTATTTCCTCAGCATCTGCACAAAATGTTAAGATAAAAAAAGATACCTTTGGGCCTTATAATCGGGGAAACTCACCTTCATTGTGAGGTCGAGGAAATCTTCGATTATTTCTTCCCCGGACATGTCTAGTTGAACATTTTCCGGGTTATGTTCTCCATAGCAGCAGAAATCTTCAATGAATGCACTCCTCCATAAGACAATCTTCTTTCCCTTTTTGACATTGTCCAACAAGCCCAAGGCAACCCCCAGTTGGAGTTGGTCTTAGTGTTAGAGGCAGAGTTCTTCAAAACGATCTCCTTGGCGGGACCCGAAGCATCCCCTTCTTTCTTTAGCTTTTTCAGCACCTTCAGGGCTTTTGCTTCGGCCACCCTCGTCCCTTGACCCAAGGGGACCGGAGATAGGGAGACGTTCGTCTTAAGGGTCGAGGCTGGGAGAACTTTTTCTACGGGAACAGCTCCCTGCAGCAACAAACTTACTATATTAGGACTGATGGGGGAGCAATTCCCGATTTGGTAAATACTGGTGGAACGGTACATCACGCTCTGGCGATCCGGCCGTGACTCATCCTCCAGATTAGGTTTTTCATCTTCTTTCTTCTCAAAGAGATGACAGTACAACCTTACTTGAACAGATCTTCATCCTCACCGGCATTCGCGAAAACTTACTTGCGCAAGAAAAAGCTCTGCGTCTTCATTCTTGTTCACGTCCTAAACCCTTTTCAATCAAATTTTTCTAAGGTAAATTCCATGGCTAATTACAAACCGCCACGTAGGATCGCCTCAGACAGTTGCAGCATGTACGCACTCATCACGTCTGTCGAGCAATAGAATACGGAAAAGCGCTGGTATGGATACTAATGTTTAAATAAAGTAACGCAAAAACGACCGTTATAATATTTTGAAATATAAATAAAGGATAGGTCCCTTGGACGCCCATTGTAATTGGGCTCGGTCCTAAGTTCGCCCGAACATAAATGACATCATGTAATCGGCCTTGCGTCACCTTTATAATGGTGACCAAGCACGATGGGCTAGTGATGAGGGCTCCAAGACCGGGTATCCCGCAATGTGTTAGGTCCAGTAGCGTTGGGCCAGCCTGAATAGCAGAAGGCGGACTTGCACGACCCAGGATCCTTAACTTAACATATTTGAAACAATCGGACCGAAGCTAGACTTAACATCGAGGACCGAAGATGGACTTAGGTGTATCCGTGGACCGAGCTCGCAGATTGGTCCCAAACGGTTATGGCCTACGCACTCCACGCTCCGGGCCTCCACACGTTTTCCTTGCTTCGGGCCTATTCATGCAGGTAGCATTCCGGGCCCACGCTATGTTGCCCAGTATGTGAAAACAACCTCTGACAACCTTGACAGAGGTGTGTCTGCCGGAACTGTACGAACCTTACTCAGTCGGGAGACAGTCATCTAGCAGTGCCGAAAGGCCAGATGTCACGCAGCCAAATAGGGTCACACCTGGCAGAGCACCCACCTGACATAAGTCGACCTGGCCGCATAAGGCAAGCGCAAAACGACAGTCTCACGTTCACACCACTAGGGAGGCATATAAAAAGAACACTTTGAAAACGAAAAGAGGAGTCGGGCTGGTTTTTTGCTATTTCTTCATGAGCCTTTCCTTGCTGTTTCGATTAACCCTTTGGTGCTTGTAATAAACGTTTTAGTGAGTGAATCGACTAAGGGCATTATCAGCTCTTAGTCAAGTGGTTTTTTCCCTATTTTTCATGGGTTTTTCCACTCTAAATTTGCCATGTTCTTTTCCTTTTTGTTTCAAATCGTTTCCCAATATTAAACAAATTAGAACCGAGTTCATCTTGCAACGAACCGGACGACTGTTGATACCCCCGGTTTTCAGACCACAACATATGCTTTATCTGATTGCCACAAAATATGATATTAAACAAGATTACCATCGAGATGATGACACAGCATTACATCGTCTAAATCTTACATGTAAATAATTGTGTCACGATTGTTTCCACTTAGACAAAATGCAGTGTTGGATATATGATGCAAATGTTGGATTTATCAATGCTTTCATATTGGTCCGGAATTTCGTACCGGTGCGGAGCGGTACGTTCGATATACCTCCGGTATACCGGCCGGTACAAATTTTTAATTTTTAAAAAATAATATTTAATCAGTTTGTTAGGATTGAACCCGAAAATCGACCCTAATACCCGGTACCCGACGATACCAAAAAAATATTAGTGAAGCCCCGGTATTTGACGGTATACCCATCCGGTATATAAAAACATTGAGATTTATTATGAATCTTTCATACCTTGCGTAGAGTTTGCTTTCAAACTTCAAATGTAAAAAATTGTATAAAAAAAATAAATAAATATATTTTAGTCATTTAAAAACTAGAAGTTGAAGTTGAAATTAAAAATAAGATTTATATTGTTTTTTATTTGTAGTTATAAAATTGAAAAGTATAAATTTTACTTATACAAAAGTAAAATGAAAAATATGATATGTTCTGCAATTTTCTTAATTTCTATTTCATAAAATAGAAAATTGCATAAATAGTGTCCCAACTTACGAGTTGTGTAAAAGCATGCCCTCCAACTTATAAAATTACAGGAATGACAACTCAAGTTATCAAAACCGTTTATTTTTTACCCATAGTATTTAGCACATGATTTTCCGCTAAGTTTGCAAACATTTTTCGTTGGTATTATTCGTTTTCAATGTTCACAAATTATGCAAATAAGACTTTTATACGAAAAATTATACAAAATTGATACTTCAAGTTCGAGAAATGTGTATCCTGATGTAAAACAACAACAATGTCGTAGAGGGTGAATATTAAACGGTATTGTTTACTTGAGATGTCGTACATGCATTTAATTAAAGTTTGAGGGTAATATGTGCATATTTTTATTAACTTGAGGTGTCATATTTGCATGTTTTTGTTAACTTTAGGTGTCATATTTGCAATTTCATAATTTGAAGGGCATATCATTTACACCACCCAAAAGTTGGAGGGTCACCAGTAAACGTCGACCTTTCCTAAAATGAAAAAACATAAACAAAAGTTGTACATAACATAGCCTACAATAAAATCCTATTCAGAATAATAAAAAATCAAATCTATTTGTATATTTTATATCTTAAATTGATAGTTGTTGTGAAAGATTCTTGAATTTCCATTATTAGCTAATGTGATTTAATATTGTATTTTTTAAATTAAAAAAATATTCGACCTATAAATTGAATAACCAATCATCTAAAACTGTTAAATTGAGTAATCGAAATCGAATGAAACTGATGATTAGTTTGTCTGATTTCTATGATGTAAAATAACAATTAAAAACAAATTAACTAAACCGATCAATTGGTAATCAACAGTTTTAGATGATAATGATGCATTATCCTTATTTTATAAACTTATAAAGTATATAATATAAATGTTTAATATTTTATAAAATTAATTCCATTGATTGGATTTGTTATGTTTAACCCATTAGATTAGATTATGTAACCGTGATTTCACAATACATAAATTAGAATAAAAGAAAAAAGTACTATTATTATTAAAGAATCAAATGTACAATTGGTTTTATGCACTATTTTATCTAACAAGCTGATGAATCAATGCTCGACTTGTTCCTGTTTCCAAAATACAGAATCCATGTGATGATTTAACAGCAACGCATCCAAGTGAAGTAATGAAGATGATGTACGCAATCTTCCAATGAGGATCAGGATTTAATATTTCCAATCCTTTAAACACATTGAATATGCCTATTCCCACAATACCATAGCCCACCATCCGATGGTATATGTGTTGGACCGTGACTTATTTATTTGGTGAGTCATTCCTAATTCACAGGTCCAAGTAACTCAGCTTGCTCGATGAAGAACAAAACATGAGATGGGCTGCGGTATTTTCGGCCCATACTGGAATTAAGATCAAAATACAGTATAAAAAAAGGAAGCAAAATAACGGTTGATTACGATGCTGTTCTTGGCAAATACAGTTACAATAGGAACGAAAATCAGGAGGATCAAGAGGTGAAAAACAGAGGTGTACGTGGTGCGGAATTAAGCGACGTCGAATATTACCTGAGACTGCAAGGCGAAATTGTGGCAAGAATACTGTATTCTGTGCAATTCCACCCTTGCTGATCAAGAACAGACTGCTGATCATCTTCTTCTTCGATTAACCTCCAAATTGTTGTTCCTGTAAATTGTAAAACACTGAAAGTATTAGTGGATTGGATCATATATTGATCCCGAGGTTTTTCTCCGGGTTTACTCCGGTTTCCTCGTAAAAGCTTGGTGTCGTAATTACAAATATTTAGGATCTGAAAAAGCTGGAAACTTATCTGCGAGATTGCTCGGCGTATTCTGAAAATCAGTGTTTCTTGATAGAGTTTATTCTACAACAAGTGGTGGCCCATGCAGGTCCAAGAACCTGCGGATGTTAAGCCAAGAACGGAGGAATTAGTTCAAGAAGACGACTCAAAGGAAATTACTCTTAAGGCAGACAGTGATATTGGCACAATCTAAGAATTGTAGAAACTGATGGATGGGGAGCCCTATTCAATGATCAAACTGACTTCAAAGAACTATCCGGAATGGAAGAATCGAATGCAAGATATGTTGTACTGCAGGTTTCTCTATGAACCTGTGAAATACGGGACTCAAAAACCAGAAAAGTATAAGCAGGAGGACTGGGATATGAAGCATATTCAGACCCTCGGATTTGTGAGGCAATGGATCGATAGTGCAAATTATCACCATGTGGCTAAAGAAACTGATGCGAAGAAAATGTGGGAGAAACTGGAGTGCATTTTCGAACCAAAATCAACACAGTCTCAAGGCTTCTTGTTCAAGAGACTAATGCGATTGAGGTATAAAGAAAATACACCGATCACTAATCATCTTGGAACATTCCAAGAGATAGTGAACAAATTAGAAGAGGCAGATTGTGTTCTTGAAGACAAAATTCTGGCTCACATGCTAATAGGGACATTACCTGATTCTTGGGAGGCCACTGTCATATCCCTAAACACGTTAGCCCCAAAAGGAGGTCCTAAGCTGGAAACTGTTAAGGAATGCTTGATAAATGAAGGCTTGAGGAGGGAAGAAATGACTGTTTCAGTAGTCAAGGAGACATTGGCTGCTGTAAACTCAGGTTTTCAAGGAAAGTCTCAGAATTTCAGCAAGAAAAACGAGAAGAAGAGCAGATCAAATGACAAGGAAGGCCAAACAGGAAAGAATCAGAATGAGGAGACTAAGAAAGAAACCAGGAGCTGTAATTGGTGTGGCAAAGTAGGACATTTGAAAAAGGACTGCTGGTATTGGAAGAGGGTTAAGGGAACTGAGGATACTGCTGCTACAAACCAAGAAGAAATACTGGTTCTAGTTTCTGCACATGGAGGCAGTCACAAAAGGACAGACGACATGGTATGGGTAATCGATTCAGGAGCCTCATATCACGCAACTCCCGACAGAAAGTGTTTTACGACATACCTACCTGGGAACCTAGGAACTGTGAAAATGGGAAACAACAGCGTTGCACTGGTAAAGGGAATTGGATCTATTGAAGTCATGACAGAACTAGGACATAAGCTCACTCTAAACGACGTAAGATACATTCCATATTTAAGGTTGAACTTACTATCAGCTTCTACTTTAGACAGAGAAGGATATGTAAACTGTGCGTTCAATCGATGCTAGAAATTACTCAAAGATGGCCAAGTCATAGCAAGTGGAGACCTATCAGACACTCTATACATGACAACTTTTAAGCCATTATATGGATACATCAATTCATTGCAAAAGAATGAATTGTTCCAACTATGGCACAAAAGGATGGGGCATATTTCAGAGGATGGACTCAGAAAACTGTGCAAAGATGGTCTGATCGACATAAAAGGGGGTAAGATGGAGCAGATTTGTGAAGAGTGTGTCTTAGCTAAGCAAGCCAAGAGACCATTCAAAAATACGCTGAAGATTAAAAATGAACCCTTGGATTTGGCTTATAGCGATGTCTGTTCACTGGACACAATGTCCAGAGGAGGGAAAAAGTATTTTATCTCGTTTATAGATGATGCAACCTGGAAAGTTTGGACCTACCCTATCATATCGAAGGATCAAGCTTTTTCTAAGTTCAAAGAGTGGTTGGCTGCGGTGGAAAGGGAGAAAGGGAAGAAGTTAAAAGTTCTAAGAACCGATAACGGAGGAGAGTTCACCTCTAATGATTTTGAATTGTTTTGCAGGTCTACCGGCATAAGGCATGAGAGGACTGTACCGGGAACTCCTCAACACAATGGGACAGCGGAAAGGTTCAATAGGACACTTCTAAACAAAGTGAGATGCCTCCTAAAAACAGCAAAGCTACAAAAGGAATTTTGGGCAGAAGCATTGGGAGCTGCATGTTACCTAGTGAACAAATCCCCTGCAACAACCATTGAGCTCCAAACTCCCGAAGGTAAGTGGACCGGAAAAACACCTAACCTTAAACACTTGAAAGTTTTTGGATGCATGGCACTAGTTCATATTCCTAGGGAGAACAGAAAGAAACTAGAAGACTAAGCAGAAGAATGCATATTTATGGGATATGGGGATCAAAAGCTTGGGTATAAACTGTGGAATCCGAAGGCTAAAAAGGTACTCAGGTCTAGGGATGTGCTTTTCCTAGAGGATCAGACAATCCTAGATCTAAAAGAAAATAAGCCACCCGAAGAACAGAACCCTGAAGGAAAAGGTTTAGAGGATAGAGGAGTACCTGGCTGGGACCAAATCCCAAGCAGTGACTCTGGTTTTGTTCCATCATCCACAAGTGCTTCAGGGCAAGCTGAACAGCTGCATGAGGAACCAAAGGAGGATCAGGAATCAGAGCCTGGAAAATCAGAAGTGGAATCAGAAAATCAAGAAAAGAATGATTCAAATAAAGATGAAATCAGAGTTACCAGGCTGAGGAAACCTTCGACCAGGTATGATCCATCAGAATATGTTCTTGTCACAGAAGAAGGAGAACCTGAAACATATTCAGAAGCAATAAACTCATTAGAAAGCAAGAGATGGATACAAGCAATGAAAGAGGAAATAATCTCATTAAATGAAAATCAAACTTATGAGTTGATGGAGTTACCACCGGGAAGGAAAGCTCTAGAGAATAAATGGGTATTTAAGCTTAAACAAGAAGCTGATAATACAAAGAGGTACAAAGCAAGGTTGGTAGTAAAAGGATTTAGGCAAAAGAAAGGAGTTGATTTCGATGAAATCTTCTCTCCGGTAGTAAAATTCACTGCCATCAGAATTGTGCTAGCTGATGTAGCCCATTTGGACCTAGAACTAGAAAAAATGGACGTCAAGACAGCGTTTCTAAATGGGAGCTTGGATGAGAACATCTACATGAAGCAGCCCACTGGTTTTGAGGATAAAAGCAGGCTGAATTTGGTATGCAAGTTAAATCGAAGTCTATATGGGCTGAAGCAAGCACCAAGGATGTGGAATAAACGCTTCGACAGTTTTATGACCACAGAAAGATTCACAAGGACAGAGAGTGACCACTGCGCTTATTTTAAAGATGAAGGAGACGGTAAATTTATCATACTCCTAGTATATGTAGATGATCTTCTAATTGCAGGGACCACAAGAGAATCAATTCAAGGCTTAAAGGGAAGGCTAGCTGCTACTTTTGAAATGAAGGACCTCGGATCAGCAAAAAGAATTCTAGGAATCAACATTACAAGAGACAGGGAAAGCAGGCTTCTAGCAGTATCACAAGCAAGCTATGTTGAAAGGATACTGAAGAGATTTAACATGGAGGAGGCTAAGGCTGTAATTACACCCTTATCTAGCCAATTCACCCTATCAAAAGGCCAGAGTCCTACAACTGAAGCAGAGCAGAATGAAATGGAGAGCATTCCCTATGCTTCGGCTGTTGGATCAATCATGTATTTGATGATATCAACAATACCGGATATAGCTCACTCTATTGGACTCCTAAGCAGATTCATGGCAAATCCAGGCAGGCAACATTGGGAGGGAGTGAAGTGGCTGCTGAGATACCTAGCTGGGACTAAGGACTTAACTCTAAGGTTCAAAGGAAGACAAGGAAAAATTGAAATAAAAGCTTTTTCGGACTCAGACCTAGCAGGAGATCCCGATACTAGAAGGTCAACTACAGGGTATATTGTGTGTATGGCTAACGCTGCAGTCTCCTGGCAGTCCAGATTACAAAAGACTGTGGCTCTATCTTCGACCGAAGCCGAATATATAGCACTTACAGAAACAGCTAAAGAGGTAATGTGGATTACCAGGATGACTAAGGAACTAAAACTCAGTTGCTCGGAGTCGGAACTGTTCTGCGACAGCCAGAGTGCGATTGAACTTAGCAGAAACTCTACGTTTCATAATCGGACAAAACACATAGACCTAAGGGTGCACTGGATAAGGGAAGCAGTAAAAACAAAGGAATTCATACTCAACAAATTTCATACAACACAAAACGTAGCTGATATGCTTACCAAGGTCGTACCTGCAAATAAGCTTCAGCTATGTGCGGAGGAAGCCGGGCTGCTCCGTTCACTGGAACCCTAGAAATCGCGTCTTCATCCTGTCAAGTTGAGAGGGAGGCTTGTTGGACCGTGACCTATCTATTTGGTGAGTCATTCCTAATTCACAGGCCCAAGTAACTCAGCTTGCTCGATGAAGAACAAAACATGAGATGGGCTGCAGCATTTTCGGCCCATACTGGAATTAAGATCAAAATGCAGTATAAAAAAAGGAAGCAAAATAACGGTTGATTACGATGCTGTTCTTGGCAAATACAGTTACAATAGGAACGAAAATTAGGAGGATCAAGAGGTGAAAAACAGAGGCGTACGTGGTGCGGAATTAAGCGACGTCGAATATTACCTGAGACTGCAAGGCGAAATTGTGGCAAGAAGACTGTATTATGTGCAATTCCACCCTTGCTGATCAAGAACAGGCTGCTGATCATCTTCTTCTTCGATTAACCTCCAAATTGTTGTTCCTGTAAATTGTAAAACACTGAAAGTATTAGTGGATTGGATCATATATTGATCCCGAGGTTTTTCTCCGGGTTTACTCCAGTTTCCTCGTAAAAGTTTGGTGTCGTAATTACAAATATTTACGATCTGAAAAAGCTGGAAACTTATCTGCGAAAACTCAGAGAACCCGGAGGAAACCACGAGGATCAGGTTAACACCTTGATCCGTATTTCAGTAACGAAAAATCGAGAATACGAGTACATAGATTACACATCTATGCCTCAAGCTTCAATTGATTCTTTGTTGCTTTCTTGATAGGTTGTTTCTTTGAGTAACTGGCACAGATCTTCGTCCTTCACCTCTGTTACACTTCCGATTAATAGCAGAAAAACTTCACTACGATTACAGGCCTTTGCCTGCCTTATATGCAGTGGGTTGTGCCTCCATGTTTTAACCGTTTTTTGATCAGTTGCGGAAGCAGCTTCGCTGATCTGATTTTGTTTACAGATGAGCTTTAATTGAGTCCATTCCGTGTGCCTGTTCCTCTCAGCAGGTGGGCTGGGCAACTGTTTGGGCCTGCAACAAAAGAAAAAGTTTTAGTTATAGCAAAACCTACTTTCTATACGTGTGCGCCCAACAAATCTTCCCCTCAGGTCATCTGCTGCGGAGGCACCTTTCTTCTTCTGTTCTCTAGGAGACAATGTTCAGTCCTGCTCCTTTTGAGCAAAACTGAAGTTTGGCGGTGGTTACTGTCTTTGTGAGCATATCGGCAAAGTTCTGGCTGGTATGAACCTTTTCAAGTCTTAATGTTTTTTAACTAATCACTTCTCTTATCCAGTGAAGTCGCAGATCTATATGCTTGCTTCGACTGTGGAAGGTTGAGTTCTTGCTAAGCTCAATCGAACTCGAGTTGTCACAGTGTAGCTCTGGATCTCCCGTGTTTATGGTTAGTTCTTCTAACAATGCTTTTATCCACAATAGTTCCCTCGCAGCCTCTGTTAGTGCCATATACTCGGCTTCGGTTGTCGAGAGAGCTACTGACTTTTATAGTCTTGATTGCCAGGAAACTGCTCCATCTGCTAGGAGGGTGATGAAACCTGTGGTTGATCTTCTGCTGTCCAAATCCCCTCCGAGGTCTGCATCTGAGTACGTCTTTACTCTTAGCCCCTTACAGCTTCCCCTGAATGTTAGACCACTATCTTTTGTTCCTTTTAAGTACCTTAGTAGCCACTTAACCGCTTCCTAGTGTTGTTTTCCAAGATTTGATAGGAATCTACTAAGCACTCCTACCGCATGAGCAATATCAGGACGGGTGCAGATCATAAGATACATGATTGATTCTACTGCTGAAGAGTACGGTATTCTTTGCATTTCCATTTCTTCTTCTTTTGAGTTTGGTCCTTGGTCTTTAGTTAGTTGCACTTGGCTTGCCATTGGATTTGCTACTGCCTTGCTATTTTCCATGTTGAATCTGTGGAGGATTTTTTCCACATAGCTAGACTGGGATAAGTTTAATGTTTTGTTCCTTCTGTCCCGTTGTATGTTCATCCCTAGGATTTTCACAGCTGCTCCTAGATCCTTCATTTCGAAATTCATTGCTAGGTGTTGCTTTAATTCTCTTATTGCTTGCATGTTAGTACCTGCAATTAATAAGTCGTCAACATACAAAAGTAGAATGATAAAGTTACCTCCCATTAGTGGTTTTATGTAGGCACAGTGATCACTCTATGTTCGTTTGAATTTTTCTTGTTGAATGAAGTTGTCAAATTTTTTATTCCACATCCTAGGAGCCTGTTTCAGTCCATAGAAACTTCTTCCCAGTTTACACACCAGATCCTCATTTTCAGCAATTTTGAAACTAGTGGGTTGTGTCATGTAGATGTCCTCTTCTAGATCTCCATTTAGAAAAGCGGTCTTGACATCCATTTGTTCCAGCTCTAAGTCCATGTATGCTGCTAGTGCTAGGATTAGCCTAATTGTTGTGAACTTAACAACTGGTGAGAAGATTTAGTCAAAATCCACTCCTTGTTTTTGTCTAAAACCCTTTGCAACCAATCTCGCTTTATATCTTGTTGAGCCATCCTCTTCTTGTTTTAACTTATATACCCACTTATTTTCGATTGCTTTTCTTCCAGGTGGCAGCTTCACAAGTTCATAGGTATGGTTCTTTTCCAAGGACTCGAGTTCTTCTTCCATGGCTTTCAACCATTTGTGCCTTTCAGGTGATTCCATTGCTTCCTTTAAGCTTTCAGGTTCACCATTTTCTGTTAACAAAACAAATTCATCAGGATTGTACCTTTGTGGAAGCTTTCTTACCCTCATAGGTCTCCCTGTTGGTTCACGCTGTTGAATCTCTGAATTTGTTTCAGGTATACCAGCATCTTCCTATTGTGGTTGATCAGTTTCAGCAAGTTCCCTCATAGGTCTCCCTATTGATTTATGCTGATGAATCTCTGAATTTGTTTCAGGTACCTCAACACCTTCCGGATGTGGTTGATCAGCTTCAGCATGTTCCTGCACATTAGAAAGGTCTGTTAAGTCAAGATGCTCTGTACTATTTCCAATGGTTACCTCAGGTAGAATTTCTTCCCCTTGAACAACAATTTCTTCCTTTTCAGGATTGTTTTTGCTGAAGTTTAAATTCTGAATTGTCTGTTCCTCCAGGAACAAGACATTTCTAGATCTAAATACTTTGTTGGTGTGTGGATTCCATAGTTTATAGCCAAATCTTTCATCTCCATAGCCTAGAAAAATACTTTCTTCTATGTGACTGTCCAATTTACTTCTTTCTTCTTTTGGAACGTGTGCCAATGATCTACATCCAAATACTCTCAGATGTTTGAGACTTGGAGCTTTTCCTCTCCATCTTTCTTCTGGAATATCTGAGTCTATGGCTGTGGATGGTGACCTATTTATTAAATAGCATGCCACACTAAGGGCTTCTGCCCAGAAGTCCTTGGTTAACTTTGTTGTTCTCAATAGGCACCATACTTTGTTTAGAAGTGTTCGATTTGCTCTTTCAGCCGCTCCATTGTGTTGAGGGGTCCTAGGAACAGTCGTTTCATGCCTCAAACCAATTTCCTTAGTGAAAGTTTTGAATTATTTAGAGGTGTATTCGCCTCTATTGTCGGATCTTAGAATTTTCAGCTTGCTGCCCTTCTCTCTCTCGACTCCCACTAGCCAATCCTTAAAAATATGGAATGTTTCGTCCTTGGTTCGTATAGGAAAAGTCCATAGTTTCCTTGTGGCATCATCGATGAAAGAGACAAAGTGCCTCTTACCACCTCTAGATTCAGTGTTGAGTGAACATACATCAGAGTAGACCATTTCCAGGGGCTCATCCTTTTGCTTCAGAGTTGTTGTGAATGGAGCTCTGGTTTGTTTTCCATGAATGCAATCTTCACAGAATTCCGCTGACTTGTCCTTTCCCAGTTTTATGAGTCCACTTTTATGTAATTTGGCCAATCCTGCATCAGAGATATGTCCCAGCCTCATGTGCCAAATGTTTGCATCCTCTTTCTTGATTACTGAATTCAATTGTCCATTGCCGAGTTTCAGAGATGTTTTATAGAGTGTATCTTTGAGATCTCCTTCTGCAATGGTATCTTTATCTTTCATCAGGTTCCAGGTTTGATTTCCGAAGACACTGTGATATCCTTCTCTGTCCAGTACATTTCCTGATAACAAGTTTATCCTCAAATCATGTATGTACCTTACATTTGAGAGAATCAGTCTTTTTCCAAGTGAAGTAGTGGCTTCAATTTTTCTTATCTCTTTTATTTCTGAGTAGGTATGGTTTCCCATTCTAACACTTCCAAAATTTCCAGGGACATACTCTTGGAGCCATTCCATCCGAGGAGTTGCATGGTATGAAGCCGCAGAGTCGACTAACCAGATCATATCCAAGTCACTTTCTTGCTGAATTTCTGATTTCTCTTGTGCTGATAGTAAGACCAGAATCTCTTCATGCTGTTCAGTAGTGGCATTTACCGATTCTTGGCCTTTTACTTTTAGCCAATACCAACAGTCTTTCTTGATGTGCCCCTTCCTTCCACACCAATTGCATGATCTTGTTTCCTTTTGGGTACCACTGTTATCTGTAGTTGTTGTTTGCTCTTGTCCGTTTGGGGTTTTGGAATTCTTCCATTGTTTCTTTCCTTGCCCCTTCCCTGATATAACAGCTGCTATAGTTTCCTTTATGGATGACGATGTCATTTCTTCTCTCCTAAGACCTTCATTTATGAGGCATTCTTTCACCACTTCCAATTTTGGTCCTCCTTTTGGCGCTATAGCGTTTAGTGAGATAACAGTTGACTCCCAAGAGTCTGGAAGTGTTCCAATCAGCATATGTGCAAGTATTTTATCTTCCAAAATGCAGTCTGATTCAGAAAGTTTGTTGACTATTTCTTGAAAAGTGCCCAGATGCTCCGTTATTGGAGATCCTTTTTTGTACCTCAGTCTCATTAGCCTTTTGAACAGAAAACCCTGGGATTGAGTAGATTTCGGTTCAAATATATTTTCCAGTTTTTCCCACATCTTCTTGGCATCGATTTCTTTTGCGGCATGATGATAGTTAGCACTATCTATCCATTGTCTCACAAAGCCAAGGGTCTGAATATGCTTCATGTCCCACTCTTCAGTCGAATATTTTTCTGGTTTCTTGTCTCCGAATTTTACAGGTTCATAGAGAAACCTGCAGTACAAAAGATCCAGCATCCTATTCTTCCACTCCGGGTAATTTTTCGATGTTAACTTGATCATTGAATAAGGTTCTCCCGCCATCCTTCTTTCTTGATAAAATGACAGTTTCTTCTCCAAGTCTGGCTTTGTTGCAATCTGTCCTTCGTTTGTGCTGAGATCTTCACTTTCAGCTTTGATATCCGCAGGTTCGTGACCTGCATCGGCCACCACTTTGAAGGGAATAATCTTCTCCTTTTTAAGTTCTTGATCAGAATACAACAGAGCCGCTTACTTGATCTTGTTTGATTTCAGGTTTCGTATTTAATTGGGTGTTCGACACGCTAGGTTATACGTGGAACCGGAGAACCCGGAGGAAACCACGAGGATCAGGTTAACACCTTGATCCGTATTTCAGTAACGAAAAATCGAGAATACGAGTACAGAGATTACACATCTATGCCTCAAGCTTCAATTGATTCTTTGTTACTTTCTTGACAGGTTGTTTCTTTGAGTAACTGGCGCAGATCTTCGTCCTTCACCTCTGTTACACTTCCGATTAATTGCAGAAAAACTTCACTGCGATTACAGGCCTTTGCCTGCCTTATATGCAGTGGGTTGTGCCTCCCTGTTTTAACCGTTTTCTATCAGTTGCGGAAGCAGTTTCGCCGATCTGATTTTGTTTACAGATGGGCTTTAATTGAGTCCATTCCGTGTGCCTGTTCCTCTCAACAGGTGGGCTGGGCAATTGTTTGGGCCTGCAACAAAAGAAAACGTTTTAGTTATAGCAAAACCTACTTTCTATACGTGTGCGCCCAACAAATCAAGCTGGATCTGCTCCTGGGAATGCTTTCACATATCTTGCCATAGTAACTCCGATTGGAAACATCATTCCCCAGCTTATCACGTTTAGAATCCCATGAATCTGAAAGTTTTGCAATTTAATTCAGTATTATAATTTGTTAATGGTTAAAAGGAAGAAAAGCACAACTTACATTCTTATTTCTGGTTCTTGAATCAACGGCGCTATTTTTATTTTGATGGATGATTTGCCCTTTGAGTAGATCAAGCCTGCCCTTTGCCCTCAAATTTTCAGGCTTAAATTCATGCATATCGGGTTTCCCGTTGGTGACGGAGGGGCCAACTTGCCAGACATGATTAACGGCGGAGAGCCCTTTCTCCGGCAGCACTAAGGTGGCGAATATCCTCATAAACCCATCAGAAAACTCAGCTGATGATTCATCAACTTTATACCAAACTCTAGACTCCGTCAATGGACCATAACCGGAGACATTATACGTCTTGACATTCATTTTTCCGTAGGAGTCACTGAAAGCAAGGAGGGCTTGTGCACCAGACATTCCGCCGTCATATGGATTGATTGCCCACGCAATCCACCCATTAGGACGTGACTGAAATGCGGAGAATGCAACTGAGAGAAGTGCTGAATTCGGATTGTATGACCAATGAAGAGAGGAATTCAGCGCAGGAAGATCATTGCAAAAAGAATACACATTATTCTTGCCCGAAAATTTCTGTGATGCACAGTCGCCGATTGCTGTTGAAAAAACGAAAACCCAACAATAAGAAGCAAAACTCGAACAAAGAACGCCATTGAATGAAAGAAAAAGCTATGAGAACAGAGAGAATGATTGTTGTAGCATGAGCTTACATTTATAGAATTATTAGGATAGAGAATCCCGAGAATCCTCTTCTGGATTTGATAAATATTCCTCAGATTCTTCTAGTAGGACGGGCAAAGAGAGGACGAAACTAATCTCTAAATTTATTTCATTAATTAAATCATAAGATAAGGATAAATATAGATCAGATATGCCAAATAAAAGGAGGAAGATGTTATTATATAAAATCTTCAAGATAAAGGTACCTAATAAATATTTGATCTCTAAATCTTCTAATTCCCTCGCGTGGGAAAATGATCCCACGAAAAACCAATTTTTTGAGAAACAATTTTATCTACATATATTTATGAAAAGAAAATGGTGTATTTGGTAAAACAAATCATAATATTAATTATTTTGATCACTAAACTAGTATTTTAATATATATTATCTTTAACATTTATATAATTTGGGAAAATCAATCATTGTCAAAAATTTGGCCGAATTGTTTCATTTTTTAATTTTCTAAATGATGCAAAATCAATCTCAAGTATCCAAATCTAGTCTTTTGGGTAATTTTGCAAACTTCATATCTTTCAATTTAAATGTCTATCTGGAATGGAATCAGACTTGCTTTGAATTGGGAGTTATTCTTGATTAGGATTCTACATCCCATTGGTCGTCATTCTTACGATTAGGGTTGATTGATGTTGTTGTGTCTTGGATGTTGTTGCAGTTTGTCTACGTTCCTTTATTATGTTGGACGGAAAGTTGGTCAACAAAGTGTTGATCATGAGTCACTAAGAGTACCGATCGTCTCCTTGTCGATGGGGAGGGGTGACGTGTTGGGATTAAACTGATCAACAAAGTATCTATCTTACCGTCTCCAGAAGGTACCGATCAATTCCATGTCAATTAGGAGAAGTAAATATCGGTCACAAAGTATGATGTACACATGTCACCATGGCATAGAGTTCGGTATGAATCCAATCTAAGAGCAAAGCAAGTGTCGATGACGTAATCTAATCATCGGTCGACCACAAGAAGAAGTCCTCCAACACCGAACGTGCAACGAAAAATCAAGTGTACGTTTAGAGGTGTCGAACGTGTGATATGATCCCAGTTATAAAAGCACTTAGAGCAATTCAAGAACCAGTCTTATTAAATATTATATTTTTCGTTATTCTTTTCAATAGTTGATTGACATAGTTTGGTATGTGGTTTTATAGTAAAACTGATTCAGAATCAACAAGTAGTATAATAGCCGATATGGATGATTATGCATTGCCGATGATAAAACTAAAATTCTCAAATAACAATATATGGAAAGTGAGGATGTGGGATTTGTTGTCGTGTCGAGACTTGTGGACAACAATCAATTCAATTATACGGTCTAGAGCAATTGATGAACCGAAGTAAAATCAATGAATAAGAAAGTTGTATCACACATACGATCGTGGGTCCACATGTCAATGTTTCATAACTTCGGGGAATTGATGGACCCAAAGCACATGTGGTCTAAACTTTAGAACATTTGTAAAAGATAGAACCTATATAACAAAGTTAACATGATCAAAAAGTTGGTGACACTTTAGTATACTCGTGGGAATGAGATGGCTCAGCACCCAAACAAGTTTCACGACTTAGTAAATAAACTGATATGAGATGACTTTAAACTTGACGATGAGCTGCAAGCATTTGTGCTTTGTCAAGGTTACATATCACCCTACAATAAATTGATCAATGTCTTTAAAATTGAGGATGAGCTGCAGACATTTATACTTTAAATTATATTCATTTTTTTAAAATTGAATCATTTTATCTAATAAATTGATAAAATATATAATTTTAAACTTTAAGTTTATTTAACATTCAACAAATTTTAATATTTATTTAAATATTTTGTTTAATTTAATATTATTTTATTTAGAAATTATAATCGAATTGAATCGTGTCGTACTTAATTGATGTAACGAGTTGGTACTAGGTAGGGTTAGAATGTCAAAATAACATCTAAAAGGGCGAGTATTATTGTTATTAGCCTCCATAATAATGTTTATTTAAGTTATTCTCCGAATTTTATTTGGATGCAATCCAAAATTCGAAGTTAAACATTAATTGTAACTTTTTATTATGAATTGATAATAAATGAAAATTGTCCAAAATGACTAAATTTAACCACACCGATATATCAAGCTTTCCGAAGATCTCTCGTTTCGTTCGTTGCTGCCTCTCCTTCAAATTTTCAACAAGCAAAAACAATCGCATTTATATGCAAACCAGCAAAACTGCAATTCGCCGTTCGATCATTCAAATTGGTTTTCTCCGTCGATGATTGCGACTAGGTGTCCCTTTCTCCATTACTTTGACGATGGATTCCTCGAGGAGAGAAATGTGTTCTGGGTTTTGTTTTCTCTTGTTGGTTGTCTTGATCGGCGTATCCAACGCAAATGNTAACAAGCTGATGAATCAATGCTCGACTTGTTCCTGTTTCGAAAATACAGAATCCATGTGATGATTTCCAGTAGAACAGCAACGCATCCAAGTGAAGTAATGAAGATGATGTACGCAATCTTCCAATGAGGATCCGGATTCAATATTTCCAATCCTTTAAACACATTGAATATGCCTATTCCCACAATTCCGTAGCCCACGATCCGATGGTATATGTTCCAGTAAACTCGATACTTGCTGTCTTTTTTAGGCCTTGCGAACATTGCAAACATCTGAGATTTACACAGAGAAGAATGTTAAGGTTATTTAGTAATGGAATAACGCTATGGTTATTTGATTAAGTACCTGTATTGTTGCTAATGTGAATAGTGTAATTCCGAGATTCCGGTGGAGAGAATATGTTACTCCTTTTGATTTAGAGCCGAGTTTCATTCCGGTAGCCCAACCTGCAACTCCGATGATGTAGGCGATTATTTGGATGGAGACATGGAGGTAAAACCAAGCTGGATCGGCTCCGGGGAATGCTTTCACATATCTTGCCATAGTAACTCCGATCGGAAACATCATTCCCCAGCTTATCACGTTTAGAATCCCATGAATCTGAAAGTTTTGCATTTTAATTCAGTATTATAATTTGTTAATGGTTAAAAGGAAGAAAAGCACAACTTACATTCTTATTTCTGGTTCTTGAATCAACGGCGCTATTTTTATTTTGATGGATGATTTGCCCTTTGAGTAGATCAAGCCTGCCCTTTGCCCTCAAATTTTCAGGCTTAAATTCATGCATATCGGGTTTCCCGTTGGTGACGGAGGGGCCAACTTGCCAGACATGATTAACAGTGGAGAGCCCTTTTTCCGGTAGCACTAAGGTGGCGAATATCCTCATAAACCCATCAGAAAACTCAGCTGATGATTCGTCAACTTTATACCAAACTTTAGACTCCGTCAATGGACCATAACCAGATACATTATACGTCTTGACATTCATTTTTCCGTAGGAGTCAGTGAAAGCAAGGAGGGCTTGTGCACCAGACATGCCGCCGTCATATGGATTGATTGCCCACGCAATCCACCCATTAGGACGCGACTGAAATGCGGAGAATGCAACTGAGAGAAGTGCTGAATTCGGATTGTATGACCAATGAAGGGAGGAATTCAGGGCAGGAAGATCATTGCAGAAAGAATACACCTTATTCTTGCCCGAAAATTTCTGTGATGCACAGTCGCCGATTGCTGTTGAAAATAACGAAAACCCAACAACAACAAGCAAAACTCGAAACAAGAGCGCCATTGAATGAAAGAAAAACTATGAGAAAAGAGAGAATGATTCATGCTGCATGAGCTTATATTTATAGAATTATTTGGATGGAGAATCCCGAAGAATCCTCTTCTGGATTTGATAAAATATTCCTGGGATTCTTCTAGCAGGGCGGCAAAGAGCGCGCTAAACTAATCGCTAAATTTATTTCATTAATTAAATTTTAAGATAAGGATAAATATAGGTCAGATATGCCAAATAAAGTGAGGAAAATGTTATTAAATAAAAACTTCAAGATAAAGGTACGAAATAAATATTTGATCTCTTAATCTTCTCTATTCTCATTCCATCGGGTGGGAAAATTCCCACTAAAACCAATTTTTTTGAATACAAGATTTTAATCTTCATATATTTATGAAAAGATAATGGTGTATTTGGTCAAACAAAAATCATAATTTTGATAGGTAAAATAATACTTTTGAATAAATTATCTTTAACATTTATACAATTTGACAAAATCTAACAAATTTGACTGAGTAGTTTCATTTTTGTAATTTTCTAATGGGCACAAAACCAATCCCCACTTCCAAATCTAGTATATTGGGTAATTTGGCAAATTCATATCTTTTAATTTCAGCGCCATCTAAACGTGTATATCGAACCAGACTTGCTTTGAATTGGGTGTTATTCTTTATTTAGGATTCTTCATCCTTGTTCGCCATTACTTGTTGTGTCTTGATCGTTGTTGCTCTTTGTGTACATTCTAGTTTATGTTGAGACTGAATGTCCGTGGACCAATTTTCGACCGACCATTCATCAAAAGTACTGATTGTTTCATACTCAAATGGAGGAGCCGTGTTGGGACCGAATCGATTGACAAAATGTTGATCGAGCAGTCTCTAGAAGGTGCCGATTGATTCATTGTCTTTTTGGAGAAGTGTTGATTCATCACAAAGTATATGTTATCGATGTCATGGCTCAACCGTTAGTCAACCACAAGAAGAAGAAATCATCTACTGTGGAACATGTATCGATAAACCAGGTGCATATTTAAGGGTGATGTACCTAGCGAACGGGAAATAGGATCTCAATTATAAATATATTTGGGCTCTGTTTAAATAGAAATAGTTAAAACAATTAAAGAGAGTGTTCTTGAGTACTATATTTTTTGTTATTCATTTTTATAATGGTTTGACCTAGTTTGGTAATTGTATTTTCATGATACTTGGTTCCACATAAAGTTTATTTGTCACTTTTATGTTAGAATTTGTTTTTTTAAGGTTATCGAAAAGTAAAATCGTAAAATCGATTCTTCATCAACAAGTGGTATCGGAGCTAGGGGTGAAAACGAACCAAACCGGTTCGCGAACCTCTCGACCCGAGCTGTTCAAGGTTTGAGTTCGAGTTCAATTTTTTCGAACCGAGCCAAGCTCGGCTCGAGTTCGAACTTCTGACGAACCGAACCTCGAACCTCAAATTTCTAACGAATCGAACCGAGTCGGTTCGCGAGCCAATAATATTATTATATTTATATATATTAATAATATAATATATATTATAATATTAAAATAATATATATTTTAATTAATTCAAACTTGAACCGAACACGAACTTCAATCGAACCGAATCTCGAACCATAAATTTTATGATTTTCGAACCCGAACCGAACCTCGAACCGGACATTGAAAATTTCGACCCGAACCTGAATCTTAAAAAAACACTAAAGTTCGGCTCGGCTCGGTTCGGTTCGTTTACACCCCCAATCGGAGCTAATATAGATGATTATGCATTGTAGATGATAAAAGAGCTCCTCAAATTACAACATATTGAAAGTGAAGAATGCGGATTTGTTGTCGTGTCGAGAATTATGGACAACAATCAAATCAATTACAAGACCATAAGAAATTGACGAACATAAGTGGAAATCCTTGAATAAGAAAACTATAGCACATATATTTGACATGATCAAGGAGTTGGTGACACTTCGGTATGCTGATGTTGACCCAATGGCCAAGCAGCTGTTTCAGAATTTGGTAAATGTGTTTATAGAATATAAAGTTGTACAAAAGAATCTAATGATCTGAATATCCGAAGTAACATAATCGTATTTGAATGATTTTTCCTGATCTAGAAACACAAATATTTAATCGGATTGGATCAGATACGGTTTTCGAAAACTTATGCATAATATGATCCAAATTTATTAATATATTATATTGTATATATATTAGAGTTTGATATATTATGTTTTTTAATAAAACTTTTTAACATTTTTTAAAATTTTTTTCAAAAGAACTTTTAAATTTTGTTTTTGTTTTTTTAAATAATATTTTTTGGTATCAAATAGTATTTCGGCCGTATTAGTCATAAGAATTATGAACGGATCAAAATTCCGATATGATATGAAAACATTGTTCAGAACAATGTTTTCATAACAGTCGGTACGTCAAAAACCATGCAGAAAAGTTTTTTGAAACCAAATTTACCAAATTAATCCAAATGTAGAAACTAAGAGCTGCATTTGCTCCACATTAATTTTGATAGCAAGTTTACTAAAATTTATAAAGTATAAAGATTAATTTTGACTACAAAAAAATTTGATTACTAGATTCTTTAAAATTAAGAAAACTTATAACCAAATGTATTAAATGATACAAAGAGCCATTTTATGAATCTATATGTCTGATTAATATATTAAGTATTTTATTTATTATTTATTATAAGCCATTATTTACGTTTAGTTTAATTTAATATAGTTTTTTTGAATATTTCAAACAACCGTATTTCATCAAAGTTTCATGTTGTACACAGTTTAGGGTGAAAGATTGTCAAATGATCACAAATCTAATGATTTTTAATTCATGATAACTGACTTCGTTATATTTTTTAATTTTCATTGATTTGTTTCTGATTTATATTTAAATTTGATAAAAAAATGGTGTTTGTCCTTAGGGGTGTGCGTGGATTGGGTAACCGACCCGATTATCATTTTTTTGATCCGATTCAATGGATACAGATAAGAAAAATGATGATCTGAAACATATATGTAGTAGTGGATCGGTTTGCTAATCTATTTACAGATCAATACCATAATATTTATTTTTTAATTATAATTGATTATAAGAAATTATCACTAATCATCAAAAAAGTTTATTTATTTACAAAATACAAATTATAAAACAACAATAAAATGCAAGTTTAAAATTTTCAAACATTAATAAAGTAAAAATTTGAATTCAATACAATAATTGAATTAAAATCAATGCATATAAACAATGAATTATTTTTTATTCTAAATATAGGAATTTAAAAAAATAAATATAATTCATTTAGATATTAGTAATCATAATCTATAAAAATAAAATCAATTGTAAAATTAATTATATTTTAAATGATAATATAAAATATTCAAAGAATTATCTAAACATATCAATTATAAAATAACAATAAATATATATTCAGAATTTTTTAAAATTCATAAAGTAAAATTTGAATTTAATATAAGAATTAAATTAAAATCAATGCATCTAAACATTAAATTATTTTTCTTGTAAATGTAAGAATCTACAAAAATAAATTAATAACAAAAATTTTTGTATGGCAACTAATAAATGATATGGTATTAATATTAATAATGTTGTTCCCAATCTGAAGTCTCAACAAGTTAGATTTCGATCCCTAGTTTCTCTCTTTCGGCCGTCCGCAATTTCCTTGCCCTCCCCTCTACGTCGATCGGAGTATTAACGATACCAGAATTAGATCTGTTTTGGTTCTCCCGGTACAAAGTAACAATATTTTCTTCATTCAGAATGCTTGAGAACGACGGCGCGAACGCGGCGACTGCCGGTGGAACACATGTGAAGCGTTATTCTCCTCCTAATCAGCGGTTCAAAGACAATGCGTTTATTTGTTTTTGTTAAATGTTTGAATTTTGGTAATGAATTTAACTGTTGATTGGATTTGTTTAGGAATTGGTCGCATGGCCGGCGTAAATCCTCTGTAGGTATATTTTCTTTATGGATCAGTTAGTCACGGCTTGTATGGGATGTTCGCCTTTTTGTAATCCCATCTTTACTTACAAGTTCTCTTATGCTTTCTTATTGACGTCTCCGTACTTAGGGCTTTACCAGTGTTTTACCCTTTAGGAAAGGTATTTTAACCTAAGTTTTTGCTATGTGTCGCGTGCCAACAGATTCACTTGATCGGGCAAACAGAACAATTGATTCTGCTAGAAACTCCATCAGTTCCAAGGGTGGCTCATTGCAAGATCTTGGAGGACATAACGCCGGGAACCATTCCACTTTTGAAAACCCTTCCGAGAAATTGATCCCCTTGCATGGATGTAGCAATAGTGGAGCATCTGAGCTTTTAAGCAACCGTATGTACTCATTTTATTTACTGTTATCCCATTATTTTTCTTTCTTAATACATATTTACGCCATTCATTATCTTGAGTTAGTTTTGTGCTACTTGTTTTGGAGGTATTTGCATCATCCTTCGTGTCTTTCAATTTTACAGGTTGGGCTGCTGCCATGAGCGCATATAATAATTTGCCAGAAGACTCCCCTGGTATGAATTCTATACAAGTTAAGTATTTGAGTGTTTTGAGATGTTGGAACTTTCATTATATGATGAACAGGATCTAGGATCTTTTATATTCATATGATTTACTTCAAACTGAGGACTAGTCGACTTTTGTCTTGATCGATTCTCGTGTGTTTATCAGATAGGCCAGTCATGTATAGAAGAAATAGTGCAGAACCATGGAGTCAAAGAACTCTCCCCAATCAGGTATGACTTTTTGCACTAAATAGGACCAAAATTATAGTAATTGTTGATCGCTGAAAGTGGCATTACAAAATTTTGCCAGTATTAAAAAACTGGCTGTTTGTTGGTTCTTATTTTCAGGTGGTTAACCCACAGCGAGATTTCCTTACTGAGCTGCGACATGCAATGAAAAATCCACCCCCTTGACGGGTTCTAAATGCAGTAAACTGTGTTGGTTCATGTTTGTTTATCGCGTCAACTGAACTTAATGTTTGTTTTGATTTATAATTCATTAACTTATTTGTATGCCACTTTATTACAATAAGTCTTAGCCATGCGAATTGATGCCTTATTTAATATCTTCTTAACTTTTCAAAATAAGAAAATTACATAATTAGTCCTCAACTTATTAACTGTGTAAAAGACATGTCTCGAATTTAGGAAATTGCAAGAATGACACTTAAAGTTATCAATACCGTTTGTTTTTTACCTCTGACATTCTAGTATCGGTTTTCCGTAAGTTGAAAACCGTTTGAAAATTCCTCACAAAGTACGCAAATAAGACTCGTTTGAAAAAATATACAAAATTTACCATTGATTTTCGAGAATTGTGTATAAAATATTAAAAATTTACGGGTTCATTAAAATACTAATAATAAACGATATTGAAAACTTGAAGTGTCTTATGTACATTTAATTGAAATTGGAGGGCTACAAATGCATATTTTTCCTTAAAAAGTACAATATTTTCAATTTTGTAACTTGGAGGACATATCATTTATACAATCCGTAAGTTGGGAAACGTGGGCAAACATCACAATTTTCAAAATTTTAGCATTTTGATGATATAATTTTTAAAATTATTTGAAAAATGTATATTTTGATAAAATTATTAGTACCGATTAGCCGTTTTAGCCATTGGAAACTGGAAGGAGACACCAGTGATCGATTGGGTTTGATAATCAATTAGTAGCAAAAACCAAACCTCCTTTAAAATTTGTAATATTTTACGAGGATTCTCGGGCTTCATTTACCCACTCCAAGGGTGGTCAAATTTAACATCTAAAAATGTTCTTGAGGAAGCACATTAAGAACAGGAGTATAGAAGTACATGTACATTCAGGAAGTAACAAATCAGATGCACCATTCATTTTCTGCACTAAAAATACTTCTTATTGGGCGATTTTGTACAAGAAGAGAAAACCCAGAAAGGTTAAACTCTTTGAAAGCCATTAGAGAATCTACTTCTGTGCAGTGTTGAACCATCCTTTTACTTTGAAGAACTTGTTTACTTTGTCACCTTTACATAATTGGAAAACCATTCTGGATTCCTACAAAATATAATTGAAGATTGAACATAGCTAAGCTTATCTTTTTCATCTACAAATGCGCTCGAATCCAAGTCGATTTAAAGAAAAAATGGAGAACCTTGACAATAGTCTTAAAAGTTTTCTTGGTTTAACAAGTTATTATAAAACCAAATTTATTTCCAAATTCACATCTCTAATTGATAAATGACATGGAAGATAATCTGGAAACACATCTAAATAGAGAAAATTGTGTAAATGATCCATAATGTTTAAAATAGCGTAAATACGATGTCCCAAAAGTTTGTAAATTGCGTGAAAAACCCACGAAGTTTCAAAACTGTTCAAGAATGACCCTCGAGTGAAGAGTAACAGTTTTCGTCTTTATTGATATAAATGGTTTTGACAATTTATGCGTTATTTTTAAAATTTTAAAAGTTTGGAGACATAGACATAACATATTTTCAAGGTTAATGGGTCAAATACAAACTCTCGGGACGTTTAAAATATTAACGAGTATAATAGTCAAATATAAACGGTTTTGAAAGTTCGGGGGTCAACCACGCAATTCTTCAACTTTAAGGGTACGGTATTTACAACATTTAAAAGTTTGGGGGCCAACCGCGTACATTATATCAACTTCGGATGTTTTGTATTCAATTTATAAACTTTAAGAGCATCGCCTTTATATTATTATAAAGTTTGGGAGTCAATAACAAACATCACTCCATCTAAATATTCAATTACCACATGGATTTTATATATATCATATTGACATATATATATGTTACCAAGATAATCAAATATCCTCTATATTGCTTCAAGAACTACTATTGATTTTGTAGCAAGTTTTGGATCCATTTTTGTTACAAAAGTAACCACTCTTTGTCTGTTCCCATTTAGAAATGTAATAACTATTCTAAAAACACACATTTATTCCACTCACAATTTAGGACAACTTTTTAAGATATTGCTGATGTAGCAATGCAATGCCTAAGATTCAATGAACAACTGATGTTAGTGTTGTGATGCTTTTGAGATAGCTTTTTTAAAGTACTCATTTAATTAATGGTGGATGAGGTTGATATATTCTCTTTTTCGACAACTTATGTCGATAAAGCTCGAAAACATCATGGTTAGAAACCTAAAAAAACTTAACTTTAGGATACGAAGTATTACCTAATTGAAGTGGTCTATCGCTTTCAGTTGCATAGTTTTAAAATATCCTTAAAAGATTTAATTTACCCGAGTTAGTCCGATTTAATAGAAGTGAATGGTTAATGTCCCGATTTCATATCAGTGTATCGAGACACTATTGGTTTCGATTGATGTAACTGATATTGTTTTTTAAAAGTTTAATTGTAAACAACATTAAAAACTATAAAATATGAAATGGTTTTATTACATTTTTACACATTTGTATCTACAATATTGTTTCTTAATATTGAAGATTATTCTTTTGTACAATGATCATTATTAGAGCATGTTATATTCTAATATAAAAATGATTATTTTATTTATTCACCAACATTGCCCATTATAGAACATAATGCATTACATAAACATTGGCGATGTTTGTCCAATATTTTGTTCAAAAAAAATTAAATAGTAAAATTAAAAAAAAAACTATTTCAATTTGAATAAGTATACCTAAATAAATATATTCAATTAATTTTTGTACCCAAAAAATTCGACTCGAAACTAATGAAACCTGTATCATAAATACGGGTATTGAAACATGGCTGAGATGAAAACCTTGCTTAACACTACGAGTTTTGATATTTGAAACTATTACTCTTCACATACCTATAAAAAATATGACCCTTTGGGATATAGTGGTGAAGGTATTCATTGGTTGAATATTTTTGTTATTAATAATATTGAAAAATAAAATAGAACAATAAGAAGAGGATGAAGTGAAATATCTCCTGGAATCTGTCTCCTGTGCTCTTGGCCTTATCTTAAATGACACGAATATGTATGTCTTTTGCTCCAATTTGCAATATTGTAAACATTTCTCTTACCAAAATATCAACTAAAATATCTCAACTGTTCATCTTCCAGTATTTAATATCAATCACTACATATGTTACCTCTGTTTTCTCATTTCTCAACGACAATCCCTTTCCTTTTCACAACTTCATTGATTTTTATGTTCTGGTAAGATTTTGTTCTTCTTCCTCTTCTAGTTTTGCTCATCTCTTAATGGATTTCATGTTACAGATAGGGATTTGTAAGAAGAACTCATCGGAATGGTGAAATCTCTTCGTCGTCTTCCCCGACAGCTCCTGGACTCAACGATCAATGCCACCCCATCTTTTCTCAACTCTACAACAAATGTAGAGTACATCGGAGGGACGAATTTTGATACACAAATGGTTATAATTTTGGTTGCTTTACTTTGTGCTTTGATATGTGCAACTGGGCTTACTTCAATCATTCGATGCACTTTACGAATTTCACGGAGAGTTACGAGTGACGGTGGTGGTGGTGGAGAATTACCAGTTACAANTAAAATTATTACTTATAATTTAGTGTTTTTGGATCAATTTAACCAAAATAAACATTAAAATCGTAATTATATATATATTTTTTTAAAAAAATATAAAAATATTTAAATATTACACATTGAATATTGCAGATTGATTTTGTCAAAATATGAATAGTACAAGAATTGATTTTACCCATTCAAAACTATAGAGATCATATATTTATAATAATTTAAAAAGATAATAACTAAATTTACTAAATTAAAAATTATGGAAATAAAATTTGGGTATCCTTTAAAAATGCTTGCTTATCTAGATTAGGAGACAGCCCAAACAAAAACGGGCTGATCCAATTTCACAATATATGAACCAGCAGGGGTATTTATGGTTTTTCAGTATGCGAAACCCTATCTCCCTCATTTATTTATAAAGTCTGCAATCAAAGTAGCAAACTCCTCGCCTTCAAAGCTCAGAGTGCCGACCGATTGGATCTGTACTCTATAGTCGTCGATCGAAGTCCACCCCTTTAAGTTCTTTGTATTTGTTTTGAATAATTTCTATTGTTTTTTATAATCTTTGGACTGTAAAGTCCGGCCGTGCACAATAAGCCGATGCTCTGGAAATATCAAGGAATGAAGGAAGCATGGTAATGTGTACGGAGAACGAAGCAATTTGGGTCACCATGTCTGCTCTCTTTGATTCTTTTCACTTGATCTGAGGGCCTGGTGCGGACCTACATTCCCTTTTAAAACCCTAATTTTTAGCCCAGTGATTTAAACTGTCGTATTTAATCGAAACTCTGGAGTCTCTTTGTTCGTCGATATATGTAAATTCATTTGAAATCTGTGAATAACGTAGGATTTATGATTTACAGTAGTGTTACAGTAGCAAAGCATATTTGAATCAAGGACGCAGAAGAGCAAAAATAGTCCTCAAGGGATGGGATTTTAAGAAAATGTCAGATTTCAACATAGCTTCAATTCCCGTGAATGTGAAATGTATAGACTGAAGAGGCCAAGAGAAATAACTACTAAACCGCAGAAGAGATTTTTAAGTTAAAACTATAGACGAAGGGAATGCAGGGAAATGAGCTACTTTAATGAACAATCTTTCAACTTGATCAGAGATTGTAATGGTTAGGCTATTCACTGGGGTAGTCTCTGTGGAGAAGAGCATCACAATTGTTTACCAACCACAAGCACTATTCGACTAATAGTATAGTATAATAGTATCCATTGAGTTTCTGTTTTATGCAATAAAAGTTGTTTTGCTCGTGAATTCTATATATGGATTTTGCATGAATTCTTATTTGGTTTTTATCATCTATGCTTCTGTAGATATCCTCAGATCAGGGAAGCTTCTTTATACCAGTCAGTCCACTTTGTAAAACATCATTGTTCCCAGGTTTTGATCGATTCTTTATACCATTTTGCTAGCTTCTTTATGTTGTATTATTTCATTAGACTTGATCAACAATTGGGTTTGAATCCCGGATATTTGATGCATGTAGGAACCCTCTGTGTCTTAAGTTATTATGAAATTTGTGATCAATTGATGAATGAGCACATATGGCATAGTTTTGTAGCAATAGAAAGCTTTCGCCTTTTCAAAGTTTAGCAGTTTAAATTTACATGTATGGAGCCATAGATTGATTACAATGCACTTGATGAATTTTGTTGAAATTGCTCTTACCAATTTTAGCTGTTGCTGAAATAAAGATTCCAAATCTCAGATTCTGAATCCCTTTCTCCACAAAAAACTTCGTACTTGCTTCCATAATCACGATTCGAGATTTGTTTCTGAAACTACTTCCCTCTTTATCGCAAATTTCAGGCTAGAAATCTGCAAGCCATTTCCAACTTTGTAATGCTTGGGTTTCCAAGAACTTCATCAGAACGGCGTGCATCCCTTCGTGATCGTCGCTAGCCAATAAAGGTACGCCCAATAATGTAATCTCCTTCATGTTTTCATCAGAACGGCGTGCTCCAACCTGTATATGAATTCAATCAGGGTTTCTCCACCTGATTTATTGGAGTCCAATTGATCGTATTCTTTCTCTAATTCCGGAGCTTTTGTGATGTCCATGAATGGGATACTTTAGAAGATTGCGAAGAATATGGAATATGGAATCAGACCATCCCTTGGTTTGAACTCATTATATACTAAGTTATCGTGCTTTATCTGTTTAGGGTTTAAGATATAAAAGTATTGTGTATATTGGTTATGGACATCTATCAAAAATATCATAATTCTATCTTCTCCCTTTGGCTCACCCTCGTTCTCCTCCTCTTTTTTCCTCACATCTTCATCCTCTTCTTTCTTTCGTCTAATTCTTTTCCTTTTCTATCTCACTCATTCGTCTATTCCTCGGTTATGATCCAGGTTCGTAACAAGTGGTATCTCTCAACGAGAAATCCAAGGCGATAGTTCATTCTCTTTTATCAATGGATTTAAGGAAAAAAATATTCCTAGAATTCCGGCGGAATGCAGCTTACAACGGATATGTGGAGCATGATTATACTTCCCAAATCCAACATCTTTATTCTGCTCAACTTGACTTCTGAGATTCTCTCAAAGACCAGTTACGAGGTTTCGAACAAAGAATGGATAAGATCATTAAAGATAGCCATGATTCCGTTTGTGCTCAACTTCGAGATACCTCCCAGCAACTCGATACTTTTGCCGGACAATCTAAATTGCATATGAACTTAGGTATGGATTTACAGTATGCTTCTTACTCTAATAAACTTTCAAATATTTTGGGGGAGGCTGCTGAAGTAGGAAAAGTGAGCGATGATTTGGATAATAGCAACACCGAGATTTTCGATGAAAGTTCCTCACTTAAGGAAGCACATTTCGTATTAGTAAATGGAAGTTCCAAGCATTCACCTTTTGACAAAAGGCAATTGGACCCCAAAGAAGAAGCTGTCCAATTTATGAGAGAAAAAGATGACCAATATCAGAACTACATGGTTGTGAGGTTACCAAAAAGAGATGACTCAATGGAAGAGATATCATATGATTCGAATATTGGATAATAGCAAAACCTTCTCAGAATCTAGTTGACAGTTGGGGTAATCAACTTTCTGTGGGACTTAGAGATGCTATTCCATTAGACAAAGCAAATACATGGTTACTTGATAAAGTCAAGAAACGAAAATGGAACCTTTTTCCTAACATCCATAGCAACAATGAAGTCGTTCCCAATAACTCTCATTATATAATGAAGGCATGCCCCATTTTGGATAGGAACTTCTCAGTAGAATTATCCAAGGGTATAAATACTAGATATAGTGAAATGTCACCTCCAGATGCAGTTAAGCATAGTAGAAAATCAATTTTTAGAGCTACTATGATAGGGATGGGAGTTGTCACAACATCTCCACTTCATTGGATGTTTTCTGCTAGAAACAACAATTTGGAAGCATTTGAAATGAGTCATTACCATGATATTTTGAAATCTTTGAGTTTCTTATTGGATTACAGTTCATTAGACTTGAGATTTATAAATTCAGAGGATGAATTGATAATTGATGGGGCTGAAGATGAGGTAGGAGTAAAACTTGAGATGTTAAAGAGAATGTTATGTTTGATTTTAGGGTATGTTGATGCAAGACAAAGGTATGTCAATTTGGATATTCTTACTTTATTTCTCAATGAGCAGTTACGTGTTTTAATAGGATCTGAACTTACACAAGTTTATAAAACCGTCATCATGAGATTTGTTATTATGCAATTGAATGGGAGTCATAGTTTGAAGCGGGAACTAATGAAGGAACTATCTTGTTCTGTAATTATTTTCTCTACTCATATTAGTGATGCCGTTTTGAACATGATAGAATTGTTTATTATTGGTTCCTGCTCTATAAACCTCATGACAAATGTTGACTATGTTTTTCATGGAGGAAAGAAATATGAGTATGATTATGAGTATAATTGCATCGTGTACGAGCTTGAAGGCAAGAAATTAGTAGCCCTTGCATATCCTAGCACTAATTATAATATGAGTAAACATGATGGAAACATAGTGAATTGTACCACATGTCTGATGGTGGCTGTGCAATCGAAGGAAATCATTGAATATGAAGTTATCTCTACGGCTAAGGAAAACTTCACATTTGAAGTGGTTGATGATAGAACAAAAAGATTAGCAATATGGAAGTCAAATGCAGTCGATACTCTCTTCTTCTTGTTGCTAGACGGCATTATTCTAACCTATGGTTATTTGATGTTAATTCTCTGAACTTCTTTTCATTTACGATTTCAGGTAGCATGTTATGCATTGCAAACACAAGAAAGATTGTTTATTTTGAGAGCGATCGTTAGGGTCAACGATCGTTTGGAGGAGTGAGTAATATGACGTTCCAGAATCGGATAGTTTAGAAGATTATGAAGAATATGGACTCAAAAGAACATGGACTTGGACCATCCCTTGGCTTGAACCCATTATGTGTTGAACCTTACTAAGTTATCGGGTTTTATTTGTTTAGGATTTAGGATATAAAAATCTTGTGTATTTTTGTTATGAACATCTATCGAAAATATCGTAATTCTATCTTCTTCCTTTGGTTCACCACCGTTCTCCTCCTCTTTCTGTCTCACGTCTTCATCCTCCTTTCTTCCGTCTAACTCTTTCCCTTTTATACTTCACTCATTCATCTATTCTTCGGTTACGATCCAACTTTTTTCCGACGTATCTAACCTAAGGATCTTCCTCCCCAGAGTCCGTTATGGTTTTGATATTTATTGAATGAATACCAAATATATCTGGTAGCTACAACCCTAATCGAACATCAGAGCTTGATCAAACTTCCGGAAGTTGTATTAGCAACCTTATAAAGCTTTATAGTTACCTTCTTGTTGTTAATTACTGTTTAACTAATTAGTTTTTTAGGGATATGATTCATAAATGACCTTAGGCTTAAACTACACGTGTAAAATTGTGTGTGAATCTTCCTTTTTCTATTTCTGAAAGCTTCAAGGCAATAACTTAGATATTTATTTGTCGGATATCCAATGGGGACGACGCCGAGTCACAGCAGTGTATTCATATTCAATAATTGAAATAGAGGGGGATCTGGGTTACATTCTTACTGGCATGAGCATCACCATGTCGACGCCGAATTCAAATGGTACCGGTGGCCCTGGACGGGGTACTGGAATAAACGGCGGTCGTTTATGGTCGGGGACGTCGTCCGTCTCCGCCTCCGGGAAGAGAATCCAGAAAGAATTATCGGAGCTAGGTTGTAATCCTCCTCCTGGATGCTCCGCGGGACCCAAAGGAGACAATCTTTATCACTGGGTCGCCACTATTTTTGGCCCTGACGGTATTCTTTTTATCTTATTCCTCTATTTCTAAATTGTGCTCATCTTGCTATCGTTTTTTGTGCTTCTCTTATCTGCATCTCAATTAAATGATGTTTTGGTTGATAAGGCGATCTTTTGATGCTTTGATTTCTTCTTTGGCGCAGTACCATGAGTTTCGATCAATTTTTTCTTGAATAAAATACACTATTAGGACTAATTGGATGAATGTTTATGTTTTAAGGTAGTCCTTATGAAGGAGGTATATTTTTCCTGGACATTACATTTCCCAGTGATTACCCTTTTAAACCTCCCAAGGTATGATTCTCGGATTGTGCAGATAAACAACATATGTTCATTCCTACTACAAAACCATATAAAGGGCTGGCAGGGAAACATTATTGATTTCACAGGCTTGCAGGTTTTGTTCAAAACACGAATTTACCATTGCAATGTTGATTCTGCGGGGAATGCTAGTTTGAATATTCTAGAAGATAGTTGGAGTCCTGCTCTAACAATCTCAAAAGTGCTCGTTGAACTGCGATCGATATTTACAACCCCGGATCCATGTAAAGCATTGTGTGTTGTATTTTGGGAAGCCTTTTGTTTCTCATTATATTTTCGGCATCGGTTCTTGCAGATAATGCGCTTGTTCAGGGTATTGCTCACTTGTACTTGGTTGATAAGACGAAGCATGATGAATTTGCTATGGAATGGACTCTAAGATTTGCTAGATAAAGACTGTTATTGATGCACAATCGAAAACTGGTATGTAAAGAGTTTCGAGTTTTTTTTCTAGTAGTTTTTTATATAGTCAAACAATTCGTCGAGTCTAAAATCATGTTCAAGTAAATCGTTAACATTTATTTGCATTTTGTGAAGCTTCAATGCCACTAAATTGTTAGAGATTTCTCCTTAAGCAATTTATTACTTGTTATGCCCCAAAAATAATGAAGTTTAAATTGAGGAGTCTTGGATAATTACTACATTTTCCTACCAATATTCCATTAATCAAGCTTTGGGTTTGTTTGGATACGTTTTTAAAAAATATTTTGTAAAAATGTAATGAATTATAATAATTAAATTTAAAGATGAGATGATCATGAATTTGTTAAAATATTTTGTAAATTTGTGTTATTACATTTGCCTGTACACTTACGGAAACATCTCTAAATTCTAAAACCTTCACTTTGGGGGGGAGAATTTCTAAAATACACGTCATTTAAGTTTCAAATTATCAAACTATTACACAATTAAGCATATTTCATTATTTATTGATATATTTATTAGTTGTTTATATTTTAATCCTATTATACAAAAATAAAAAATCTAAGGAGTTAATTGCAATTTTTCAAAATATTAAAAAAATACTTATTTTGTAGTTACTAAGACCCGATCTGATTACGTCGATATGAATTCGATTAATTGTGTTCATGTCTGTATTAGATCGAGAAATTAAAATCTGATATATTTTTATTAGAAATATATAGAATTTAAAATTTTTATAGATTGTTTATTTAATATTGATAATTTTGTTAATTTTCAATATTGAAAACTTAATATTGAAAATCGGTTGTTTTTTATTTGATTTATATTCATATAATAAATATATTAATATAAATGTTAAAATAGATATCTTATTAAAATCACCGTAGTTTTTGTAAACAATTTTCTAAATTCCGATCATAATTATCGCGGTCATCTCAACGTACAGTACGATCAGCGCATCTCACCGTGATTTTGAAAAGCTAAACCAACAACCAAATATTCATTTTAATTTAACCCGTACAAAACCTGAACTCAATTACCTGACTCAAGATCACGTAATCGAGTGGTTTCAATCGAATCCATGCCTATATTTGCATTACAAAATAAGTTTACTTTTTTAATATTTTGAAAAATTGCAATTAACTCCTTAAATTTTTTATTTTTTTATAATATATTTAAAATATAAACAATTAATATGTATATCAATAAAATAATGAAAGATGTTTAATTATGTAATGGTTTTAAAAGAATGTTTAGTTTGGTAATGTGGAACTTGAATGGTATGTACTTTAGAAATTCTCCCTAGTTATTTGCCCTACTCCACACTAATCCCTTGGACTAAATAATGGTATGACTCCCAAGGTTATATAACTTCTTATCCACAACGTAAATGAAAAGAACGAAACATAGATTTATACACAAGGAAGAATGATCACTTTGCCACACTCACGGAAGAATAAATTCAAGGAAGAATGAACACCATAAGAGAAATCTAGATAAATTAAAAAAAAATTCTTCAAATAATTAAAGGAGGAATATCCTCACCCAAATCTACCAAGAGTTTCCGAATTCGAGTTCTATAGGCATTTATAACATGACCTAATAAATCTAGCTAATTATATCTCAAAGATCTTATTCTATACCCAATCCTAGGGATTAGTGCTTCTCCGCACAAACTCCTTTGATAAGAAGTCCTCAACTTGTCTCTTAATTTCCTTTGATGTATTAGTTAAATTATGAATATTAAGATAAGTGTCTTTATACATTAGTATAAATATTATACATTTATTCAAGGCTCTTCTCATATCGCTGTTTTTTGTACACATACGCTTTCTTTTCACCTTGAAGTCTAATTTATTTTCCCTCATTTTGATACACTTATTTTCACTTTAACCTTCTACACAAACTCCCATCATCTCTCTTTTATCCCCTTCAACAAATCATTCTTTTTTCATCAAGTTACATTTTATTTTCTATTGATCTTCTTAAACTTGACGAGGTGACAAAGGAACAAGGGTGGTTTTCCGATTCATGACAAATATATATGTGGTGAAAGCCATCATGTATCGGATCGTATTGCCATAGTATGCCTAGTAGGATATGACCCGTATGCATTGATGCATTATCACACAATATTTTGTTTTCATACATTATGTTAATGCACGACTTATGACAGCCGGTCGACATCGGTTATCTAAAGAAGGTGGTATTAGTATGTCCGATCGACCCCTAATTTCCGACTGGACAAAGGGGATCGGTTGATCGGTATCATATGGATTGAGGCAGGATCGACAATGAACTGCTTTGATCGGAAAGGGGCATACGATCGACATCAGAAGGAAATGTCAACAAAAGCTACGCCATTACTCCAGGCGGAGGTATACGGCTTGCCATGGCGGAAAGTCATATAAATCAGCTCAATGTGACTATGATGTGATCAAAAGAGATTGCGATTAAATTATATAATATAAAAAGTATGTCAAAAACCTCTATAAAAGGGAGGTTATGAACATTATTCAGGACAGACTCCTGGAGATTTCTTAGTTCTAAGTTCTTAATGAATTCTGTTTGGGTTTGGTGTCCCGTGGATTTTCCCCTCGATTCTCGGGTTTCCCACGTATAATTTCTTATTTTCCTTGATACGACAATCGAATACTAGCGATACACTCACTTAATTCATAAAACATCATAAAATAGATTTTTACTCTTAGTACATTCCAATGGAGAATGAAACTAATATTTTTTTGTTATCTTAACTTCATTGTCTTTATTCAATCATTGTAATATTTTTCAACCAAAATATTGCTAGAAAAGTTTGTGCAATTTCCAGCATCAATAATCATGATGCATATATTTCATTTAAAAAGACAACGCATATGGAATATAATTTAGCGCTGTGGATCACCTTCTTTAACATTCATATTCAAAACTATCATTGCAACCAAGAATTCACCATATAATGGATATTATTCTCCATTGCTTTTAGTTATGGAAAGGGTGTATCGTTGTCCAACCCATCTTCTATCTCTATTTCACTTGCTCCCCTTAAATCGTGTTTCTTTTGTTAAAACGCGATTTCATCCTTGATATTTAAAACATAGAATATCTCTATTTTCTTGATGAAATATGAGCCGTCGATTCTTTATCCTTTTGATAAGAACTAACAACCTTTCCTTTAGATATTTAGGGTTTGTGGTTATGATAATTTCTTTCTTCTTTTTTCCAATCTCTCTCCCACATGTTCTTAAATGGAGTGATTTTATCTGATCGAGAATGCACCTTCTATTTCTCCACTTTAATTGGCATGTGAGCATGTCATCAATCTAAATTTAATGTTGCAACTCAGCTACTTCCGTACTCTATTAAAGTATTGCAAAAATCGTGCCATGAAAATCTATCCTCTTCAACCTATGCTATTATCATGAAAATTTCTATTTCTTTATAATATTCTTTAACTCATTTTTAACCTTGAGTCAAAATCCTTTCAACTTATTATGCAACTTAAACAAATCTTTTTATCATTTCTTCTCAAGTTTCAACTGGTTTTTCATGATCTATTCTTCTCATAAAAACCAATTTATCCCAACGGAAAATTGCATAATCTATAAACTCAAGAATAATAAGTTTGACTTTCTTCAAATGAGTGTATCTTTTGCAATTAAAAGAATGTTCAACTCATGCCTCTCATTCCTTTTTTTTTTCCTTTTAATAAAGTATCTTCATCTTGATGTTGTTTGAATCATTTTCGATTCCCTCTTTTGAAATTCTAACAAACATGTCCAATCATTGCATCGCTGTAATCATTGAATTCTTCATCGGAATGTTCAATCATGTGTTCTCTTATTGCATTTTGAAACCACAAGTAACTCCTAATTTGTTTAATCTCATATATGGAGTGAGTTTGTTTCTTTAATCGATCATTTAGTGTGTTTAAACATTTATTTAATGGTCGAAACTATTGTTGCATTTCATTCAAGATAAACATGATATCCATTTTCTCATCACCAATATATTTATTCTTCGAAGTAGACATGTAGACCTATAACAAATAAGAAAATAATAGAAAATGACACCCCCTAATTTAGCTCTCTTTTTTCTCTCGTTTTCTTTAGTTTCATGCTAAATTTTTTTATAATATCCACTCTCTTGCCTTTTCCAGTCAAGTTCGAGACTATAGTTCATATTAAACTATTTAAATATCACCAATAATTTGGAATCATGTGGCAAAAGTGATGATGGAGTTTACTAGTTTGTGATGTTCCAAACCAAAATTTCAAGTGTGGTAGGGACGAAATTAAAGAGGTAGGCCATTAAATCAAATAAAGAAATAAGTATTTAATGACAAATGTTTAATTACTTTAATTAAAGTGGTTGGGCAAAACTTTAATTAAGATGGAGACACATATTTACTAGTTCTTTACTAATTACACAAAAGAGCTTTCAAACAATTCATTTTATGGAGAATTTCACATATATTACTTTCTTTCTTCTATCTTTTTCTTTTATTTTTTTTAAATTCTTTTTAGTTAAATAGATATAGATGAAAAAAAAGAAAGAAATCATGTTCTCTAACCTCTGATACCACTTCGTGTGACCCACAAGGTTATATAACCGTAAGCCACAACGTAAATGGAAAGAACGGTAGAAACACAAAGTTAAAACAAGGAATAAGGATCATGGTACCAAACTCACATATGATAGAATGAATCATGAGTCATAAATCATATGAACATCATAACATCCCAACACAAACCAATCAAAAGTCTTCAAATTCGAGTTCTATCGATCTTTTATAGCATGATACATAAAAGTCATGTTTTCACACCGGTATACCGACTGATACGTCAAACATCGGGTATTACCGGTATTTTTTCAGTACCGGATATTATGGTCGTTTTTTCGGTTTCAACCATAAAAAACTATTTAAATATTTTTTAAAACAAAATAATAAAAATTGGTACTTGCTGATATATCGTCCTTTATATTGGTCGTATCAATAATACCGATACAGAATGAAATTCTAAACAAGTATGAAAATATTGCATAAAAGTAGCTAACTAGACTTCAACAAGACACAACCTTATACTACATGATTTAAAATCCAAGACATCGGGAGAATTGACAAAATAACCTATTGCAAAAATAGTATTTGCAAAATAACCTATTTTGATAAAAAATTTGCAAAATAGCATGTTTTCATAAAGTATTTGCTAAATAGCCTATGTTTATATATTTTAATAAAACTAAATCAAATAATTTATATTATATATATATATATATATTAATTAAAAATATATAATAAATTAAATTACAATATAATAATATTAATAAAATATTATATCGAACGACACGTAAAATACCGGGTACTAATTGATATATCGTTCATACTCTAAAAATATATAATAAATTAAATTACAATATAATAATATTAATAAAATATTATATCGAACGACACGTAAAATACCGGGTACTAATTGATATATCGTTCATACTCTANATTTAAATTAGAATATTGTTAATTATTTTTGTTTATCTTAAAAAGTTGAGGAACTTTTAATAGGATAACCAAAAAGTGAATGAGGTTCTTATGAGTAGATAAAACGCAAAAATATGACTAAAAAGACTACATACTTAGACTTATAATATATTTTTGTCTCATAGGTGGAACAAGTTTAGGGAAAAAATATATTGAGTAATAATATACTTTTGAAGCATTTATAAATCGATTACATCTCAAATAAATAACATTTAGTAAGTACGAGAATTTTAAACATATATTGTTTACCCTAAAATAAGATAAATATTCTTTACCCATAACACAAAGTTATATGCATTTTATTGAAAGTCATTAGGAGAAAAAGGTTGTGTTATAGTTACTTTGTCAAAAAACAAATTGCACGAAACGGAATAACTATCTTTTCACATGAAATTTTTTTAAAAATATTTAAAGAAATATGTGAATAAAATTAATGATGATATCAAAATTCAAGTAAACTTGATGCTGATTAAAATATGGTTAGATTTTATTATTTATAACATAATGATAATCATATCTAAATGATATACTATTTAATGAATATTGTATTGAAGAATGATCTATACATAAAAACTTCGTGTTATTAGATATTTGTTTAAAAAAGTGGTGTTAATAAAATATGTAACGAAACCGTACACTGTTATACAATTTTTTTTCCCATGTGGAGTTTTTAGGAGTTTTTAGTGCAAATACCGGTGTTAGTTACCGATGCATGTTTTAACAATGGTACTTTTTAAAATAAATTTTTATTGACACTGACATTATAAATATCATATATATCATGGTCAACACATATATATGATATTTTATAGTTACATACCACTAAATGAGTATGTTTTATTAATATTTTCCTTAATCATGGAAACTTGAACTCAATGAGAGAACATGACCTCATTTTCAAAATTATTCGGCAATTGTTTTTCCTAAACCATTTGAATTATTATCTCATATTAACTTTTTTTATTNAAATATTTAAAGAGAAATATGAATAAATTAATGATGATATCAAAATTCATGTAAACTTGACGTTAATTAAAATATCGTTAGATTTATTATTTATAACATAATGATAAACACATCATAATGATATACTATTTAATGAATATCGTATTGAAGAAGGATCTACACATAATTATTGTGGTATTCCTACACACATCTTTTCACGTGTAGTTATTATAAAAAGTATTTATAGAAAAATGATCATGTTAATGATGATATCAATCTTCTTGTTAAATTTAACATATCTTAATGTTTTATAATTTCAAATATCATGGTAAACACATATATATATGATATTTGATAGTTACATATCACTAAATGAGTATGTTTTATTAATATTTTCCTTAATCATGGAAACTTGAACTCAATGAGAGAACATGACCTCATTTTCAAAATTATTCGGCAATTGTTTTTCCTAAACCATTTGAATTATTATCTCATATTAACTTTTTTTATTTTATTTAAGTCACTACAGATGTATAATATAGTTATACTATATCTCTATAAACACAACATCATACACAAGGATTTCAATCCTTGTAATATTTTGATAGTAAAAAGAGTTGCAAATATTGATAATGATAATAGAGGCACATTTAAATTATAATATTATCAAATATTTTCTTGAGTTTAAAAATTAAAATTATTTTAATAGAATCACACTAAAGTGAATGATATTCTTATAATCAGATAAATGGTATAAATATTACTGAAAATATGATTTATATAGGCTCAAACTTATAATATATTTTGTCTGGTGCAACGAGGTTGTGAAACACAAATGTCTTGACTATTCAAGATCTCAAGTGTATAACTTCTTTACCCGAATCTCTAGATTATATCAAGATGATAAATAACAAATATAACAATGAAAGTTATGTGAATCTTTTATTCATATGATTTTTCCTCGGGCTGACATATAAATTCTCTAGTGTCTTGGGATGGAAATAAAAGAGTGCTTTTTTTCAAGAGTCATTTCATTTTTCAAGCCAAAACAGAAGTTTAGTATTATGAGCATTAAGATAAATAATAATGATTTTTTCTATTATTTTCTTCCAAAATAAGTGGAAATACATTACATAACTATATCAAAAAAGATACTAGATACTAATATACTTTATATGTAGCAAGTATGTACATAGATTGAATATTGGGTATGGATTTACATGATCATCATGTTATATTTACTCCATATGTTTTCTATTCTAACATACATTTCTCGCTAATGTAGAAAATAACTAGAGAAGGGTCCGGCTGTTGGAAAGGTACTTTCACGGTCACTTCCCAAAAATATTATTACAAATATACACAATGTTAAAATTATATGCGAGCAACACAAAACAACATTTCAAAGATGATTATTTGTAAATAAGATATGGATCAAGTCAAAAGCCAAGTAATCATGTATGCATAAGAATAAAAAAAGCATTTATAAATAGTTTAGGAAAAGCAATAGCCTAATAATTTTGAAAATGAGGTCATGTTCTCTCATTGAGTTCAAGTTTCCATGATTAAGGAAAATATTAATAAAACATACTCATTTAGTGGTATGTAACTATAAAATATCATATATATGTGTTGACCATGATATATATGATATTTATAATGTCAGTGTCAATAAAAATTTATTTTAAAAAGTACCATTGTTAAAACATGCATCGGTAACTAACACCGGTATTTGCACTAAAAACTCCTAAAAACTCCACATGGGAAAAAAAATTGTATAACAGTGTACGGTTTCGTTACATATTTTATTAACACCACTTTTTTAAACAAATATCTAATAACACGAAGTTTTTATGTATAGATCATTCTTCAATACAATATTCATTAAATAGNGGGCCGTGGCGGCAGAGCCCCACAAAACGAGGGTGGAAGACATGAGCATGTCGCTCCTCCATCCGCTGAAACGGGTACCCAACCTCCTCAAAATGAGGCGGCACCCAGGGAAGTAGCCGGAGATATTTATGTTATCTGCGGTGGTTTGAGAATAAATGAATCGGTCCGGGACAGAAAGAGGACAGCGCGCGGTGACTCCGCTGAGAGCATCGAATCTGTGGCGCTGGTTATATACAATCCAACTGAGCGGTCCCCTCCATTCGGGGAGGACATCACTTTCACTATATTCGATCGGGAAGGGATTATCGATCCATGCGATGATCCCCTTACCATTACTGGAATCATTGGGAACCGTCGGGTCCACAGGATCTTAGTGGACACCGGGTCTTAGTGCAATTTGATGAAGCGCGAAGTTGCTGAAATGTTAGGAGCTGCTGCTCATGACCTCCCAATCACTAATATAATTCTCTGTGGGAAGCGTCATTCCATGTGGGAAGATTCTATTCCTAGTTACCCTTGGAGAACCATCCAGGGATCGATCGGAGGATTTGGAATTCATTGTCGTTAAAGTCGCCTTGGCTTACAACGCCATTATCGGACGGAATGACCTCAGTAAGTTCGAGGCGGTTCCCTTTACTTATTATATGATGCTCAAATTCCCCTCTATTCACGGAGTCATTTCTGTAAAAAAGAGATCAAAAACTAGCTAGACAATGCTATATGAGCTCGTGCTAAACATTGGCACCTGTTAAGAGGGCCCGGATGGATTTGCTGGAAGAGTCGCCGCACCCGAGGCAAGCAATGGAACCCGTAGGGTTCAAATTGATTAATCTGGTTGAGGATGACTCAACCAAAACTACTCGCATCGGGGCACACTTAACCCCTACTTTTGAAAAGGAGATGTTCCACCTGTTGAGAAACCATGTGGATATATTCGCCTGGACCCCGAACGACGTTCCGGGGATTGACCGATCTGATAGTGAGCATCGGATCAACACCGAGCCTGGAACGAAGCCTGTAAGGCAGAATAGGAGACAATATTCTCCTGAAAAAATCGAAATCATCCGGGCTGAGGTGAACAAACTGCTACAGTCAGGATTCATTAGAGAAATTCACTATACTGAATGAGTTGCAAACCTGGTAGTGGTTTCCAAGCCATATAGGAAAATGGCGGATGTGTATTGATTTCACCGATGTTAACAAAAGCTATGAGTCGGATCCATTTCCCTTGCCACATATTGACCGACTGGTAGATGTTGTGTCTGGCAGCACAATGATGAGTATCATGGATGCTTAATCCGGGTACCATCAAATCTTTCTGGCTGAGGAAGATCATACGAAGTCATCATTCATGACCGAAGATGGCGTTTATTGCTACGTGGTCATGCCATTCGGTCTGAAAAACGCTGGAGCAACATATCAAAGGTTGGTCAACAAAATCTTTAGAGAACTGATCGGTCATATGATGGAAGTATATGTTGATGATATGATTGATAAATCTATGAATGATGAAGATCATATTTTTTATTTGTTTCGTTGTTTCGAAGTATGCCGCAAATATAAGCTCAAACTAAATCCAAACAAATGCTGCTTCGGGATCCGAAGTGGAAAATTTTTAGGATATTACGTTTCAGAAAAAAGCATAGAGGTTAACCCTGAGAAAGTGCAGACTATCATTGATATGCAACCTCCAAGAAACAAAAGAGAATTTCAGAGGCTTACTCGCCGACTCGCTGCGCTAAACAGATTTATTTCAAAATCCACAGACAGGGCTCTACCTTTTTTCAGAGTGCTTAGAAAAGTAAGTCATCTAGACTGGACCGAAGAATGCGATCGGGCCTTTTCTGAGCTGAAGACTTATTTAAGCACTCCCCCGTTGATGGTGAGTCCAACTTGTGATGAACCTTTGGGGTTGTATCTCGTTGTATCAGAAGTTAACGTCAGCGCAGCTCTGGTAACAATCCGAGATGACGTTCACATACCCGTTTATTATGTAAGTCATTCTATGGTGCCTGCCGAAACCAGATACTCCACCCTGGAAAAATTCATGCTGGCTTTGAAGAAATCTGTATCTAAGATAAAACATTATTTTGAAGGCCGAACGGTTTATGTCTACACGGACCAACCTATGAAAGTGGTCCTTAAACAACCGGATTTGAATGAGAAGTTAGCAAAATGGGCTATCAAACTCATCGCTATGTATCTGGAATTCTTGCCCCGAAGGGCGATCAAAGCTCAGGTTCTAGCTGATTTTGTGGTTGAAATGACCCGATCGGCCATATATCTAAACCAAGAGGATGATCGTTGGACGATCCATGTAGATGGGTCGACCTTCGGAGGAAGAGGGGCGGGCATTACCCTCACAACCCTACAAGGTGATCTTATTCACTCCGCAGTTAAATTTTCCTTTGCTGGAACAAATAATGTGGTAAAATACGAGACTATATTATCGGGAATAACCCTGGCCCGAAAGATGAGAGTTAGTAGAGTACGAATGTTCTCAGACTCAAAGTTAGTAGTGGAACAGTTCGCGGGGAGATTTGAAACTCATGATACAATGATGAAATTATATTGTGCCAAAGTCCTGGAATTATCCAAAAAATTTAGTGAGTTTTCTCTTAACCACGTGCCACGAGAACAGAATAAGATTGATGACGCACTCGACAGGTTGGCCGCGGGAATACCTGACATAGAGCCGAACACTATTTCAGTCCATATCCAGGACCGACCTTCGGTCGAGATATCGTTGACCGAGCAGTTAGTTGAAGAAATTGGGGCTCTATGCCACGAACTTCATGGCTTGAATATTAGCGCTACTGAATCTCTTGGGGAACCCAATTGGATGGACCCCTTCATTAAATATCTGACAAACGGCTATCTTCCTGAAGATAAATCAGAAGCCAGAAAAATAGAAGTCCGGGCTAAGAGATTTACCCTAGTTGACGGACGACTGTTTAAAAAGAGTTTTGAGAGCCCGCTTCTGCGTTGCTTATCCCTTATTGAGGCTGAAGCCGTCATGATTTATGTTCATTAAGGGATATGCGGCATTCATTCACGGGCTAGATCTTTATATCACCGCATCATCATAGCTGGATATTTTTTGCCGACGTTGCTTGGAGATACCAAGAAATACAGTAAACATTGTGCCATATGTCAGTACTATACTCCGATCCCACAGCTGCCTGGGGCTCCCTTATCGGTCACCCCATTGCCTTGTCCGTTTGACAGATGGGGAATTGATATTCTTGGACCTTTTCCTTGGTCAATAGGACAGAGGAAATTATGTATTGTGGCGGTTGAGTATTATTCGAAGTTGATTGAAGCAGAAGATGTGGCCATCATCTTAGAGAAGGTTGTCAAACACTTCTTATGGAGAAATATTGTGAGCCGCTTTGGGGTTCCCCGAACACTCATATCAGACAATGGGATCCAGTTCCGTGAAAAAAACATACGAGATTTATGCATCAAGTTGGGCATCGCCCAACACTTCGCATCAGTAGCCCATCCCCAAACTAATGGATTTACGGAGGTATATAATAAGGTTATCCTAAAAGGACTGAAGACCAAGTTAGAGGATTTTGGATGGAAATGGTCCGAACATATCTATGAGGTTCTATGGGCATACCGAACTACACCTCGCTCAACGACCCAGGAATCACTATTCTCATTAGTGTATGGGTCTGAAGTAGTTAGCCCGGTGGAGGTTGCCATCCGATCGCCCCGGATATCTCAGTATGATGAGCATATGAACGGTGAAAGGAGATTGTTGGATCTCGAGATGATCGAGGAAAAGAGAGATGCGATTTACGAGCGGATGTGCGCATATCAACGAACTATGGAACATGCCTATAACAAGCGAGTCCTCCCAAGGGAATTCTTTGAAGGTGTCCTCGTCCTCAGAAGCATAAATGTGCGGATGAATGTTGGAAAGCTAGACAGAAATTGGGAGGGACCGTATCGAATATCGAAAAAATTGGAATCTGGTGCGTATAAACTAGAAACATTAGATGGTGATGAAATCCCCCGAACTTGGAATGTCATGAATCTAAGGCGGTATTTCTTGTGAACTTTCGATTAAAAGGTTTGACTCAATAAACGTACATTCCTTTAAACGCAAGCAGCAAACAAGTAAGTACAAAATAAACTGTTTCTAATTGAATGATGGACCGATCCTGGAGTTGGATGACTTAGGACGAGTCTGGACTGGTGACCGAAGCTTCTTATCCTCAAGGCTCCCAAGTCGCAGTGATCGCTCTGATGAGTCAGATGCTCCTGCACTTGCCTAGTCCCATGGATGAGTTGTGATTCTCCCATAACTCACTACGAACTAAGACACCCCCTTCAGCGGCTTTCATCCTTAGGAAACGGCCCTTGTACTTGCCAAATCCGCCACAATAGAAGGAATGAGGGAGTCAGCCTATCGAAACACAAGTTCGGCTCTGCCGTGGGACATATGTAGATCAAAAGCTTGGCCAGTATAACCTACAGGACTTCAGTAGAACCAAGGTTTAGCCACAACTTGTTATGGACTCATAATAAACTTGGGCCGCGCCTTTCCAATTCAGCCATGATCCCAATGACGGAATAAGAGCAATCCACACACAATATAAAACGACTAATCCAGTCCAAATTGATCCGAGTGAGCCAAGTGTAATGATGGGGACCGATGGGTTAACACCTTATAAGCAGCCCCGATCTTACACTTGTTTAAACACACTCGTTAATATGAAACATACCAGTTTACTTAAAAGATCAGTTACAATAATTTATTCTGACAATTAAAAAGATGAAGTTGAGAGGGAAAGATGCTTATATAAGGAGTAAAGAACAAAGTAGAGACAAAAAATACAGTTTGAACCTAACTACCATGCTAATCTTCTTTATCCTTCGTTCTCTGCTCCTGCGGTTCGATCCGGGCAGCGAGCTGCCTCAACTCTTCTTCCTGATCGGCAACTTTCTGGTTAATCGCCCTCTCCATTTCTTCGAACAGATAAAAGAATGGATCATTCTCTAGAACGGGCTCTTCCAAAGATGGAATTATTTGAAAGTTTCCATCCTTTACCAAAGGATCAATCATCTTCCACTTGTCATCCTCTGGGGAAAGCCCGAACTGCTTCGTAACCTGGTCTCGCATGTTATCCAGGTACTTAGCAATGTATTCCCCATGAATGTTATCCGTCAAAGCGAATAACAAAGGGGACTGAACGAATCCCAGAACCCCTTCTCGGACCGAACTCTGAGCCGAAGCACGGGCTTGAGTCAACTCTTCCTCCAAGCTCGATTTTTCTTCTTGGGCCTGAAGCAGAAGATCGTTAAGTTTATTCCTCTTCTCTTGGGCCCGAGCTTGGGCTTGTTTGAACTCATCATCCTTAGGCCGTAGCTTGGCTTCCATATCTTCTTGAGCTGCTTTCCCTTTCTTCTCCAACTCAGAGATCTGAGTTGTTAAGAGTGAGATTTCAGTCTCAGCTCTTAACAACTCATTATCCAACCGATCCCGGTCCTCTCGTACCGAGACCAGCTCATCATGCTTGATTCCAACTTGCCTTTTTGCAAGGTCAAGTTGGTCTTGGACTTCCTTGGACATAACGTGACCACCTTGGTTCTTTTCCATGGCGATCGCAGTGGTGAAGCCTTTCCTCAACATCTGCATAGGAAGCCAAGGTCAGAATATAAACCTTCGGGCCCTGAAATCGGGCAGACTTACCTTAGTTGCGATGTCGAGGAAGCCTTCAATCAATTCCTCCCCAGACACATATGGCTGAACGCTGTCTGAGTTTTGCTCTCCATATAGGTGGATATCTTTGAGGAAGACGCTCCTCCAAGAAGCCAACTTCTTCCCCTTCTTGAACCTGTCCAGCAGGCCCAAAGTAACTCCCCAGTCGGAGTTGGTCTTAGGGCCCGAAGCAGGTTCCCTTAGAACGATCCCCTTGGTAGGGATCGAAGAATCGTCCCCCATCTTCAGCCGTTTAACAATCTTCGGGGCTTTTGCTTCGGCCGTTCTCTTCCCTTTACCTAAGGGGACCGGCGGCAAGGAAACCTTGGCGTTTAAACTGGGGCCGGGAAGGACTTTCTCCATGGGAATAGCTCCCTCTTGTAACAAAGCAATTGTGTCAGCACCAATTGGGGAACTACTTCCAATCCGGTAAATGTCGGATAAGCTCAAAGAGCGAATGCTAGCCGTTATCATCTCCTCTACTACTCCGAATACCCGAGGTGCAGGCCCCTTTCCCGTTGAGGGCTGCCCTGTACAACGCAGGGTTAGTATGCCCGCGCTGGTGGTCTGGATCGAGGGGTTCCCTCCTGTTGACGTCCCCGATGGAATCAGCGTACCACATGTCGCTGATTCAGAGAGCTCCGCACTACTGGTTGCTCCTTGGCATCCACTAGAAGGACGGGCCGAAGCTGCAGCTATACGCTTAAGTCTGGAGCTGGGCATCGTTTCGGTTGAGTATGCTAAATAAATACATGAGGATTAGGAATGGTAACATAAGAATTAATTTCATACCCGATCCCTCAGATTGATCTGGGGAAGAAAAGACTCCCTTCGGGGCTGAGGCTCCAGTCCTACCAGCGATTCCTATTCTTATTAGCCTCTCCTCCCGAAGTAAGTCCACCCTCCTAAGACGTGCTTCGGGAGGAGGGAACATTGCCAGCGTAGCTGCTATATCTGAACGAGAGGAATTGAACCTAGTACGATCCAACCTACCTATGAGAGGATGGGATATATTTGGCCACACATTCAATAGGTCATCCTTCGGGAATGTTATCCAAATATAACATGATTCCCACTCATGTAAGGACTCCTCTTTATCTACTATCGCACACTCTTTGGTACGCATCGCAATATAATACAATTTGCAACAGCCTAATAAGCCCTTACCCCTTCGGGACCCAACCAGAAACAAATTGAAATAACTTTCTAAGGTTGAGGCTACACCCTGTTCGTGGCAATAGAAGATAAATGCCACAATATACACGTAACTACCCGGGAACATGGCATAGGTAGGGCAATGAATCTCTCGAAGTACGGCCGCTACAAATGGATGTAGCGGAAAACGTAACCCGCACTTCAGGGAAGCATAACTAATGGGTAAGGCACTGGTCGGAACGTTCATTTCCGCTGGAATGAAACAAGGGACATCTTCTTTTCCCTTCCAGATGGAGTAATGAGCGGGAATTGAGAACTTAGACCTAAACTCTTCAATATCTAACTCGGACATGGTTGGATACCTAGCCTTACGAGGAGCTGTGGTCGTTGCCTTAAGAAAACTGGGTAAGAGTGGTCGGAAATGGGCAAAAGCAAGAATGCTGCGTGTTGGTTGCTATGGCGATGATTTTTGCAATTAGACGGTGGGGATGAACAGTCCCAGAAACCCTGATTTAATAGTAAAATCCCGACGTATCAGGCGTTGCCATGTAGGATTACTACAGGCAATTGCATTCTGTACCCGCAGAGCATGCCTGTTAGTTAACGGAATACGTAAAGGCGCAAATCAGAATTTTATCGTAAAAATAAAAATAACACGAAAAAGAGGCAACCTACAAGCTCACTCGCAATTTAAAATTAGTTTCCCAAATTTGCCCAAGTATGAGATCGGTCCCTAGGACGCTTTCCATCATCGGGAACTGTCCTGAAAGTGCCTGATCCGTCATGTGATCGGTCTTATATCACCTCTGCTATGTCACACAAGTCCGATGGGCTGGTGATGAGGGTTCCGGGACCGGATACCCCCTGTTGGGTTAGGCCCAATTTAAGAGGTTAGCCAAAATGATTAAAGACGAACTAATGCGGCCCAAGATCGTCACTTTGGCCCATTTGGATTAACTAACCCGAAGGTCCATTAACCCGAAGGTCGTAACAAGGAATGCATACGGACCGATCTAATGGATCGGTCTAAACGGTTACAGTCACACGTTCTAAACCTCGGGCCTCTCCACGTGTTCCACGCTTCGGGCC